>OY759263.1:27331547-27339047 GCA_963662155.1 Lamellibrachia columna | reverse complement strand
CTGTCGCACCTGACACCTGTACTCTTGTCTGGTCATAACTTGCTGTGAGATCTCGCGTTGTGAAAATGTTTCATGTAATAAAACTTACGTACGCAAATATTGTATGGCTTTTTATTTGTACGTATGCTGAATTACATCCATGTTCAGATTACGCATTAGTTTTAATTCACGACTTTCGGGCAATATCAGTGTTAGCGTATGTTGACACTGGCTTCACGCCCAGAATAACACGATAATGATATATAAGCCACACAATTGGGTTGTTACAGATTGGTGCCCAATGACGTATTTTCAACAAATATTTCGGTATATTTTACCAATTGGTGATATTATGATTAAACTGTTGAATGTCAATGTTATACAGTTATTGAAATATCAACCGAAACCAGTAATCATCATTTAGTAGTCTGTATGTTCATAACGCGCCTCCATTGTAGTCTGTCCTGCATAACATTTGCCAATTTGCCAAAAATTTTGCCAATCGTTAATGTAGGGGACGACAGTGTTAGTTGAGCCACTGGGTTAGTTGAGCCACCCATGTTTCCCAGGAAACTACAGCAGCGACAGTTACATCCAGTGATTGAACATGTTATTAGAACACGATGAACATATAATAGGTTATATTTGTCACAACGGCCAGAACATGTGAGCTAAGTATGTTTTTTTAAACTTTTGGTAATTGTTATTAATGTCTGCTGGTGTGTAAACTATCAACGCACGTGACCAGACTTTATTGTTCGTGCACTTACAAATAGTTTAACTATGCACAGAGGAGAAGATAATTTACATCACTTCGCGCATTAATGATAAGTAAATTAAATAAGCTTAATTGTCGAAACGGGGCTAGTTGGGCAACCCAAGACATGAAGGAGGGTTAGTTGAGCAGCGGTTAAAGAATGAAGACGAGTGTTCTTTACCCCAAAATACATCAAGGAATTAATTTTTTCGAGCAAATTGGGACATCGGATAGCTACAAGGCAACATATTAGCAGTAAGTGACACTTTTTGTGATTGGCATATAAGTCTATATTAATTAAGTGTGTCGACTTATCAATTAAGCGTGTAGACTTGTCAGAGACGTGTTGCACCCATTGGGTAGATGTGTTGGCTGAGTTGTTATGATATTTTGTACAAGGTCTACGTAAATTATACAAATAAAGCATTTACGCAACTTACGCTACACTGTGGCTCAACTTACCTCACACCAGGCGTTAGTTGCTTAACAACCCTATTTGAATCAGCTACATATCTATGCATGCTAAATATATTATTTTGGTATAAAATAATCTACTAATAATCATAGTTTATGTGAGTAAAAACAATTTTGACTTATGAATATCATTGCGCCCTAGACATCAAAAAGAATGAAAAATCAATCAACTAACACTGCCTTCCCCTACTAACAATAAATCGTTATCTATCCATAGAAGAGTTAAGTTGGTTTACACCAGGGGCCGTATGCATGAAGGCCGGATAAAAGTTAAACCCGGATAGGCCCTATCCGCGGATTGCTATCCGCGTTTAACTGCGGCTCCAATTTCGTATGCACGAGTCGTAAATATGGTGGCGTATAGCTATCCGCCTGTTTCTATTTTTACACTGGGAAATTCCATGCCGCGCTTGGGATTGTGGTACTGTCTGCCTTACTTCCGTCTGTAATCCGACAACTAGGACGGTCAATCATACGTCACTAATGTCGGGTCTCCCGGGAGACAGTAAATATAAACAATCTAGCGCGAGTGTTAATCACGTTAACGTTCGCCCCGAGTCGCTGTCAGTAATGAATATCTGCAATCCACTGTCATTTAAAACACATTGCCGAACGACAAATCCACGAAATCGTTTATTAACATAATAGCAGAAACATGGGAAAGAATGTAAACAATTTAACCTCGTTCAGTTCCCGCCAACCCCAAGGGCGGATGCTGCAAGGTGACTGCATCAACACACTTGTGGCAGTCGCTTATTCACTAAGCCTATGAATATGGAAAAACAGCCAAAAAGACCCAGAAAGGCGAACTTCACTGACACTGAAGTAAGAGTGTTGTTGGAGGAGATCAATCTTGAGCATCACATACTGTTTATGGCCAACACTCAAGCTGTTACCAACAAAGTGAAAACTGACGCTTGGAGAAAAATCACAGATAAAATCAGTGCGTGTGGTGTGGCCGTGCGTTCTCCACAAGAGGTGAAAGATAAGTGGAGGGCTCTGAAAGGGGCGGTGTTGAATAAGCAAAGGCAGCAGGGGAAAACAGGAGGAGGACCTGAAGAAAAACCCCTACCATACGAGGATCTCATCTTGAACATCATTGGAGAAAATTCCAACTTGTACACTGGAATTGACGGTAAGCTTACGTCGACTAGTTTAGACTACTTCAATCACTCTTTCTCTGTCACACGTATAAAAATATACGGTATATGAACTTAATTATAAAGTTTTAGCCCACATAAACAATTATGATTGAGATTAGGCCGTTACTCTTTGTCCTGATAAATGGAGTAAAACATTTTACAAAAGAAAAAAATACAAGTCTGCATGTTTGGTGTTGGGGGTTCGAAAATTATGCATACATGGGGAAGGTGGGGGCAATTTTCCACTATTTTGTGCGTACGTAATTTGTAGATGCTCCAATGAACGTCGCATTTAGTATTGGATTTTCCGGTCAAATAGACACTCCGTTGGTATTATCATTATTACATTTATGTGCAATAAATCTGTGGGCTAAACATGTTTGGTTTGCTTGTTTTTCAGTGGTAGGAACATACACCTACATCGATTTACAGACAGTCACAGAGCAGACCACGAACAGCCAGAATACTTGTAAGTTCTTGTCTGATTCAGAATAAAGTACAATTTTAGTAATACAGCTGTATAAACATATAAAATAGGGGTCACCTTTTTAACATATACAGTCTGCAGTTTCAATTAAAAAGTTCTTCAGAAAAGATCCTCCTACAATTTGAAAATTAAATACTGATAATAATTATCTATGTTTCAGCATCTGCGTCAACACTATGGGACCCCATTCAGGGCTGTTCGCATCACTATTACACTGGACACTCCACACCTGTCCGTCCTACTTGTCCCGCTCCCACACCTGACAGCTTTCCAGTACTGTCAGTTGTGGATGCAACATACGAACATGGAGATGCATTCACCATCATAGAAGAAGCGAATGCAACACCTGAAGCAGGACAAGAAGCGGCAGGTGGGGCCGTAAGTGGAACAACAGGTGGAGCAGTAACTGTCAAAGTTCCAACGAAAGGAAAACGAAAATCAAGTGGAAAGGCGACAGTGAAAAGTAGACGAGATGACACCGAGACTGAACTATTCGATGAATATCTGCTCAGTGAAATTTCAAAGAATAAAGCAATGACAATTTTGTTGGGAAATAAAAACAGGAAGGTCTTGCTCGAAATTGAAAAACTTGAACAAGACTTGGACACGTGAAATATGTGAACTGGCTTAAGCTAGACATGGACTCAATTCCATTGAATCAATTATATTTTCCAAAACTTGTTCTTGTTCTGTTTCGCTAACTACATATATACGATGTTTTGTTCCAATAAAAAAATTGTACAACACAATTGAAAATAATAAAAAATCCATTACATTTTCACCACACTTGACTCACACAGTGGACATTTACAAGAACTAAAAACAATTATTTGTTGTACTTGTGCTTGACGTGTTAACAATTGAACAGCTATGCTGATTGAAAATGATTAACATAGACTTCTCTGCTGTAGCAGTGATACTGATGTTGTGGTAAAAAAAAAATTAAAATGATGGCTGATATCAGACAACGATCCTCAAAAGAAATTGCTGATAACTCGCTCGCGGGCAGCTCTACCAGCAGCAACGCGGGCCCGTTCTGACATCGGGTTGTTGGCAGAACGAAGTTGCTCTGCCTCTCCATCAGAATCAGCATCTTCTGAAGATGATTCAGAGTCAGGGTCGCTGTCACTCTCAGAGTCTGAAGGGACCTCCAATTTCATCAGCCTAGCACGGTTGTGAAGCATGACACAGACTGTGATGACTTGACAAGCCTTGGCAGGAGCCAAACGAAGTCTGCGAAGACTGTGCCACCTTCTCTTCAAAACCCCAATGGCCCTTTCAACAGCTGTACGGGCAGAACTGTGTCGAAAGTTGTATGTCCTCTGTTGACGTGTAGTGGGGTTAGGAAGAGGAGTGAACAGCCAGTCACGCATCATGTATCCGCTGTCACCGAGGATGATTCCTCTCAGAGGCTTTTGTATCTCGCTCTCAAACGCATCAAAGAGGGATGACTCGCGTAGGACGCGAGCATCGTGAACGCTTCCAGGCCATTTGGCTATGCAGTTGATGAAAAGAAGGTCTGCATCGCAAATGACCTATGAACAGAATAACATCTCAAATTAATAAAAAGTAAAAGAAAAATGGTACACACCCAGCCGCACATACACAGACAAACACCTATAAATGTAGGCATACCTTTTATTGTTTTACTGTTCAACATTTACAGCAAAACTTGATAATGGTTCGAACACACGCAAACCTGCATATACCACATATACACTTACACACATGCATAAATTTATATACACAAATAGGCATAAAATACATTCATGAAAATGTTACATGTTTACATACATGCTATATTCGCCATGCAAAGACAGGTGTGCTGTTATTAATTATTAGTAGTTAAATACACATATATAAAAATACAGAAACAAACTCCCCTCACCTGGACATTGATGGAATGGTAACCCTTCCTGTTGATGAATTCATGCTCATTTTCTGACGGAGCTTGTATACGGATCTGCGTTCCGTCAATGCACCCAACTACATTGGGGAACCCGTTGGTGTCGTAAAACTTTGCCTTCGTCCTGTCTGCTTGGCGCTGATTGGGCAATCTAACGTAGTTGGGAACTTGACGGAGGAAAGCGACTGTAACTCGAGTCACAGTGCGGCTGACTGTCGACTGATCAATACCTATCAGCTCACCACATACATCCTGAAAACTGCCGCTGGCGTAGTATCGGAGCGTTACAAGCACTTGCAATAGAGGTGTCAACGAACCCGACCTATTTGCGATGTTTATGTCCCTCTCAATGTCGTCTGTGAATCCTATTATGTCATGCCGTCTGAATCTAAACTTCCTAAACAGTTTCTCGTCATCGAATGCTTCAAACGGGTGGGTTCGATCTCTAAATATTCTATTCATTCTTAACATTCGCCTGCGTCGATATCGGTGTAGAATTATGGCAGCCATTTTGATTTCTGAGTTATCCGGTGGATAGGCCACTTAAACAGGGGAAAACGAGTGAATAACTTTATCCGCGTTTAAGCCCTGCGGATAGTCCTATCCGTGCGACATGCATACCGACTTTGTACATTTAACCGCCGGATAGAAGATAACCGCGGATAAGGGAGCTATCCGGCCTTCATGCATACGGCCCCAGGTTGCAGAGTTGCTTTGGTTTGTGCTGCCATCTGGCGAATAACGCCAACATGTGTTGTTTTATATATGCCACAGAGTAGCACCATTAATCATTCCCTATACCCCGTTCACACTCGCAGTTTTAATCCGGTGCGAAGCCGGTTTCGCTCCCGTGGAGCGTTCACACTACAAAATCTAAACCGGATCAGTGAGTTAAACCGGATTAAACTACTCCTTGAGGTGGTTTCACACCGGTTTAGTTTTACTCCGGTTAAAATTGCTAGTGTGAACGCAAAGGGGATTAGCGCCAAGTCGCACTAAATTTAACCTGATTAATGCCAGATGTTGCGGCTGGCGATCGTTGCCGCCCACTGAATTGTGGTATAGTTACCGGTACAGTTTTAACGCCACTCCAGTTTTCAACCCATTGAAATCTCGCTTGATATCGCGTTAGAGACGTCACAGCGTCTGTTTACGACAATAACAATACAGAGTCTTGTCTGAGCAAAATATATTTTGATATATAATATAACATGGAACACGTTTATGATATACATTCCTTGATAAAAGCCGACTTTGCATGCTTACAAGACATTGTTATTGAGCGTCTGCTGACGCGTGTCTCGTTCTTGGACACGTGACAATAATCGCCCTTTGTGGTAGATGTATGGCAAGCCAGTCTTGTCATAAAAGTAGGAATAATTAAAATGTGTTAAATATACGAGAAAAAATGTACTACATTAACGTTATATATTCAATATAAGTATATGTGTATGTGTTTTATAAAGCGTTATGTCAAGCCTGGTTGTTATAAAAAGTTGAAATAATTGGAACAAAGTGGTAAAATGAAAAAGATTGTCTGTACGGCTTGCCATAAATATAGGGTGAATAAAGGGCTAAAGTGGGTGGTAGCTCCACCCACTTTCACCCTTTATCCTTTATCGACATGTAGTTTGGGAAAACAGAATTCGGGACCGAGTTATATCTCGTTGTCTACTTCTTAAGCTCCTCCGGGTAATTCAAATAAAAAAACACTGACGAATTGGTAGTGCATAGCGATGTGCTAAGACATGGAGGTGCATGTTGACGTGGCGGGGCATGACAATGTGGTGGCGCATAGTGATTTAGTAGCGTACAGCAGTGAATTAGTGAACGGTGATGGAGTAGTGCATATTGATGTTGCAGTGCATGACGATGGGGTAGCGCATAGCGATGGGGTAGCGCATAGCGAACAGCGATGGAGTAGTGCTTTGTAATGGAGTAGTGCACGGCGATGGCCTGGTGCATTGCAGTGGCGTAGTGCAAAGCGATGATGTGGTGCATAGCGATGGAGTAGGGCATAATGATGGGACAGTGCATAGCGATGGAATAGTGCATGGCGATATAGTAGTGCATGAAGATGGGGTAGTGCATGGCGATGGAGGAGTGATTAGCAATGGAGTGTGGCATATCGTTAGGGTAGTGCATAGCGATTGGGTAGTACATAGCGATTGGGTAGTGTTGACGATGGTATAGTGCATGGCGATGCAGTAGTGCATGGCAATGGAGTAGTGCTTGTCGATGAGGTAGTGCATGGCGATGGGGTACAGCATGGTTATGGGGTAGTGTATGGCGATGGAGTAGTGCATGACGATGGAGTAGTGCATAGCGATGAGGTGAGTGTGGTGCTTTGTAATTGGATAGTGCATAAAGATGGGTTGCTGCATGGGAAGACGTGGTGTATAGCGACCGTGTAGTGCATGGCAATGGTGTAAGGCGATGGGTCGGTGCATTGCCGTGGAATGTGTTGAACGTGACACTGTTGCGGTAGACGCGTGTCATAATAAGGACGACATGTGACGGCATTGGACGGCTCGGGACGGCATGGAACGGCATGGGAAGGCATGGGACGGCATGGGACTTCCTAAAACGGCATTGGACGGGATGGGAAGGCATCGCACAGCACGGGACGGCACGGGACGGCATGGGCACACAGAAGAGGATGAAGAAGAGACGCTGAATCGTGGATGCGGAACGGAACAAAGCGAGCGCCTTCCAGTCTCTATGCACACACAACTCCATAATCGCACCGAAAATA
>OY759263.1:27301547-27326547 GCA_963662155.1 Lamellibrachia columna | reverse complement strand
CTAATCTATGGTCCGGTGCAACCAGACGAGGCCGGGAACACAAGCCCTGTTAGTTATCAAAGGACCGACAGACACAACCGACAGACCCGTGTGCACTGGTTGAACTAAATCGGTGATAGGATACAAACTGGCAACTGCGATAGTTTGCCAGGACACATTTTGCTATCTGCAGTTGCCTTTTTGTCCCATGTCGAGTGTAGATTTTATCACGAATGACTTCAGGTCAAACAAGTTAATTTCAAATATATCAGTATATCTTAACCATCTCCCTTTCGCAGACGATATCTTCCTGTGCACCGAAACACCACACGAACTAGAAATAATGCTAAAAGAACTATGCGAAGAAAGTAACCTAAGCGGCTTGAGGATGAACATCTCAAAAACAAAAATAATGGTGGAAGACAACACCCCAATATACGTTAATAACACTCAGATAGAGAATGTGGAGAGTTACGTATACCTAGGCCAACGCTTCAGCCTTAGGGACAAGAACCAAGACAAGGAAATCCTACGACGAATCACAGCCGGCTGGACAGCATATGCAAAACATCGCGACATCGTCAAAAGTAACTTTGCTATCTGTCTAAAAAGAAAGGTTTACAACTCGTGTGTACTGCCAGCTATGACATACGGTGCTGAAACATGGTCACTCACAAAACAAGCTCAGAAAAAACTAGCAGCCGCCCAGACAAAAATGGAGAGGAGTATGCTTAATATCACATACCATGACAGAAAGACAAACACCTGGGTGAGAGCAAAGACAGGTGTCACAGACATGATAAAAACAACCAGAAGAATGAAGTGGTCTTGGTCAGGACACATCAGCCGACTCAAAGATGACAGATGGACAAAGCGCATTACCACCTGGAAACCATACGGAAAGGAAGAGATTACGAGGAAGACCAGCAAAATGATGGAGAGACGATTTGGATGAGTGTTGGAATGAAACCACCTGGCAGAGAACAGCACAAGATAGGCAAACTTGGAAACAACATGATGAGGCCTTTGCCCAACCACGGGACAATACGGCTGATATATTGACAGTATATGCCGCAAGTGTGAACTTCAAAGAGCCCTTCAACATAACGACATTGAGCGGCTGTTGCAATATGCAGTCAAGCGTACTTCTTAATACTAACAGTATAATTATCTAGATAGTCACGGTTGAAGTGACCATGCTATATGCGACCACGATGGTTTGATCATAATTACATTTATATTAATAGTATACTTGTATTAATGTCGACACTTCTATTTTACTTACAACCAATGGTTATTTTATACAAAACAAACAAACGACACGTGTTGTTGTAGGCCACACGTTTGTGGTTTGTAGATGCACCCGTCGCAGTGTTTCACCCAGGGCTGTCCCTACACGGGAGTCGCCACGTCAAGTCACGTCACTGTTATAATGGTCTCCAATGCAAAAGGGAGTCATAGCTGTACTGGAGAGTATGTTAAGTATGACACCATCGTCGAATAACACGGGTTGGGGAAATCCGCAGTAAACGAGCACACAGTCTAAATATTGCACATCGTTGTTGTCCTGCATTGAACTGATTAAGCATTAGATATTGTTAATGCGTTAATAATTTAGTTGGTACAGTTTGCAACAAAGTATCATGTTAATGTACCGTTTTGGAGGCCGTGAAAGGTTCTGTCATCCACCTATTATTCCATCTTCTTTCAATCCCTTCCTCATTTCCCTTCACTGTCCCTTCTTCCATCTGGCCCTCAATCCTGCGACAAGTAGCTCCTGCTAAAAGGGTACGTTCTTATATAGCGCGGTATCCAGTCCTTGGTATTGTTCAAAGCGCTTTACACTTCACCCCTGGTAGATATGTTCATTCCAACGCCAAATCGACTTCTCTTGGAAGCATTCAGCCACGCTGCAATTACTGCGCGAAGGCTATTCGTTCATATATCCACCACTGTCTATAGCTAGGCACTCATTTATACAGCTGAGTGAACTGGATCAACGATGGATTGATCAAAATTGTCCTCGCTTCGAAACAGCAGCAAGTGGACTTGAACCAGGATTCTCTCGATTGATAGTCCGATGTTCGAATCAGAACGCCCCCCCCCCCCCCCGTTACTGTTCTAGTCGTCAACTCGGGTGCGCGTCGTGAGGATGGTCACCAACAGAACGGCTGTGTCAACCGCCGTGCCGATAGTGTTATCGTTGGAGTGCCATGCTTCACAATAGAAAATCACTCAGGCATGGCATGATTGCAGGCAAAGAACTGCATTAATACTTAATGGGAAATTTCACTACTCAGGGCATATAGCTGAAATGCATGTCGGATAGTATTTCGGCTAGAATTGAATATATTAAACTCGTCCAGATATACCCAAAAGAGTCGCACACTTTCGCTATGTTAATGTCTGTGTTGAGAACTGGCCTAAGGCGGTCACGAGACGTGACAACGCAGTATATCGGCCTGGTGCAAATATATAACATACCGCTTATTATTCTATCAAAGCAGGAAGTAGTTTATCAATGTTACCAATCTTTTCTCGTAGACGTAAGCCAATGGTTCATAGACAGTACACCTCTGCAACTCTACCGTGCAACAGCAACGTTGTATGAACGGTTGAGAACAGTCCGTGAGACAGTTAGCTCGCTTTGTCGGTGTCAATTATCATCCGATCTGTCAATTATGTCTACTGACGAAGACGAGGATTCAGGCAAATATAGGTACTCGAAAGCAGCACTCGTTTTTGTCAACGTCATTTTCTGTGTGAGTACTGAATTACGTCGCACTAATTGTAAATTCGCTCCAAGGAGTAATTAAAGAAATATATATTCATGTTAAACCTCGAAGTAACGCAGTTACCGAAATTTGCATTCGATTGGGATTTGTTTTAATCATTGTCTCTTGCAACGTGGCTACCAGTGGCATATCATGTATTTCTCGGCGTGGGGGGGGGGACAAAAGGGGGAGCGTAGTCGCCCATTAGTTTACCATGTTATCATGTTGTGGCGCAACAGGTCACATACGAAAAAAATACGACACGTATGTCGGTTTGTGTGATCTACGTCTAGAGGTTTCTCTGCCATCCGGTGGTGACGTCGACATGGAACGGGCGGTAGTGCGGCCAGGATATGAACGTGTACAATCATTTCTGGTTTCAACACGCTTGGTTTCAACGTGTAGTGAGACGATTATCTTATTACTTAATACTGTTGTTTTATGACAACTGAAAAAAAATTGGCAACTATCACGTCAAATAAAAGTTTCGCATAACACAATTTACCATGCCTTACATTCTTGAGACACAACAGGAAGTGCCACTTTGACCTCTCGTGGGGAAGACCACAGTAGATAATTGCATTGGTGGCCATGCTAACGTTTTGTCTGATTATAAGAAAACCTGACCATCAAAAATTCTGAAACTTTTTCACATCTCACTGACATGCTCACCAGCTTTTATCAAAATCACATACCTCCAGCTCTTTTAAAACGCACCCTCGTGCGATGCCCGTCAATATTTACAAAAATAGCCATGTATTCATGCGCCCACGTGGCCCATAGCAGAAAAATCCCCATAAATCCCTCCGCCAGTTAAACTCTTTAAAAATGCACAATTTCACAGCCAATAGCTTCTACAAACAAACCTGTGAATATTCCTGCTCAAAGGCACTCATGTCACATAATATTAATTTATTAAATTCCCATTTTACAATTTCATACGCCCTACATTCAGGAAGATCAACTGTGGTCTTACCCCTCGTGTCGTCGTGTTGATTGACTCCTGTCGCATTGAAACGTATACCTTGATATAAAACGTCAACGCTTTACACAGTGCCACGAGTCATTTACTGTTAGTTATAACAGCTGCAGAGCTGCTGATTTTGTTGGCAGAGAGACACGGTGAAACATCACTTGGGCTGTATGTAATATGTATATACTCGTGTGGCGAGCGGCGTTTAAGCGTGACGTCATCGAAGTTGATGATAAGAATAACCTGGGGGCTGCCGTGGACGTTTTGTGCTATCAGCGCGTGCGTGAAAATTATATATATATATATATATATATATATATATATATATATATATATATATATATATATATATATATATATATATGAATCACATACGGGCAACACAACAGGATTATTTAAGATCAAAATAATGCAAGCACTGTAACCGGCCTGTTTCTGGCTCCTACTTTCACACCCACATGAAGGTAAGATTATTGTGGACACAATATTAACCCTAGTAGTGACCAATGATAAATTTCCATGGTGTACACAAATTGGAGTTATTCATAAGGGTGCTTAAAACATTATTATCACACAAAATGCTTAAAATAATTATTATCACATCACACAAATGTGATTGAGGTATCATTTTTGTTGCTAAAGACTCTTTATTATATATGTCCCTATGTCCAGCTGGAAATTGTTGTGTCATATATATTAGCTACACAATAAAACAAAAATGAATCATATGTTTACAATTGTTTTTGTATTTGGCTATTGTAATTGTGAAAAAAATCAGGCCTTGTAACTGTTTTTGTATTTGGCTATTTTAATTGTAATTGTGAAAAAATCAGGCCTTGTAATTTCTCTTGGTAATTGAACCCAACCCTGAATTTATAAGTAGACATATTTTAATGGCATCAAAACAAAGTCTAATTAATTAAGGTCAACAAGCCAGAGGAAAACCAGTGTTCAGTCACTGGACACTGTTTGATACAGATGGTGATGATTAATACATAGAAATGGAATGACATGTGGATTTATAGTCACTGTGAACCAAATGTTATATTATAACATCAAGATGTTGGGCATAGGCCCACTCAGAACCGAGCAAATAGCCCACGCTGAGCCCAGGTCCAGTCAATGTATTTAAGAATAGCTAAACTGTGAACTGATGAGTATTCTCAATAATAAATAGACATGTTTTAATGGCAGTGAAAAGCAGTGCAAGATTCTGGTGATTATGCCCACAACCAGGAATGTTTTGTGCGGTAATTACAACACAGCAGGATTCGAACCCGCTCAAATCACCAAGAAATTTATATCTACATTCCACTGCAAGTGCATATTAATGAACTTTTTCAAGTTACCTTTGATTCTGCTGTACCTGTGATCTAGTTTTCTTGTTGACTGAATTTTGGTTCTGTAATCCTTTACTATAAGGGTGGCCAGCAGTCTCTCTCACTAGTAGATTACATCAGGGTAGGAATGAATTTATTTGAGAATACTTTTTTGTTTTATTGTTGATACAGCCATTTTGGGTGATAATACAGTCAGTTAGTGGGGCTCGGACTCTCAATCGAGAGAACCTGGGTTCAAATCTTATTGCTGCCGTTTCGAAGCTTGGGCAATTTCTTTCACTACACATGGCATCAATAACTCAGCTATATAAATGAGTACCTGGCATTAGACAGTGGTGGATGTGTGAATGAATAGTCTTTGTGCAGTAATTGCAGTGTGGCTGAATCTTTCCAGAGAAGTTGAGCTGGTGTTGGAATTAACAGGTCTGCTACTAGGGGGTGAAGTGTAAAGAGCCTTGAACGGTCTTATGGACTGGATACTGCGCTATATAAGAAAGTTCCTTTATTGTGAAGGTATGTATTTTGAGACCCCATAAAAACACATAAAAATTAAACGGCCACCCATTTTTTTTCTGTTTATTGAGACGCTATAGAAAACATTGATACAAAAACACTTTTAGCAAACAATTTGCATGAGATGTCATGCAATTCTTGAAATGATATGACTTCCGACTCATTTTGAATTTCAAGATTGCTGATGACAGTGAAACATTTAATAATAAATCACGTGTTAATAGCCTCTATACCTATGGTATATAGATTTGGAATATTGTATACAAGCATGGAGGCCATATCGTAAGAAGGACATAGACAAGCTAGAAAGAATACAATAAAGAGCAACTAAAATTCCAGAATTGAGAGATATTAGTTACGAAAGATGCTTATTAGAATGTGGCTTGACAACATTAGAAACCAGGAGACTAAGAGGAGACCAAATAGAAGTGTCTAAAATAGTGAATAGTTATGAAAATATTGATAGGAATATGTTCTTCAAACTCAAAGAAGGCAGTAAACCCAGAGGACACAAAGCAGCATTAGTTAAGGAACAGTGTAGGAATGGAACAAACTGTCAAATGATTGTTAATGTAGTCGTGTGAATATGTTTCAAAATAGAATTGACAGATATTTAATAAAGCGGGCTATAGAGATGAAAAAATTATTGGACTCTTGATAAGCCAATAGCTTCTTTGTCCACTTGCCATCTGGAACTTGTTGTTTGGGGACCTAAATATCTTAACGCAGTGAAAGTTTTGTTTTGGATGGCAATCTTGTTAAATCTAAGCCTCTAAGCCTAGCTAGGCTAAGCCTAAGTCTAAGTCCTAGCCTAAGGCAAAGCCAACAGGTAATAATAATAGTCAGTCTGCCAGAACAGAGTCAGAGACATTAAAGTGACTGTAGGGTACAATCTGATTTTAGCCACATACATTATTTGCAATTTTTTCACGTTTACAATCACATTCTGCATGCCCATGTTACCAGAAGAAGGCTGTATGATGCAGAGTTTGGAGAAAATCAACCGGATGGTGGGCGATAATAAGTGAATTTAACAAATACTAGCTACATTGCCAGACTCTTAGACATATGTTTACAATAAATAGCGGATTTAATGACCAACAATGCAAATACAAGCAATTAGGTACCCAAATAGGTTTACCCACAAATATATGAAAACATATACCTGGTGAACAATTCAGAAAACAAACAAATTTACACGCGCACCACTTGCACTGCCACGACTATAGGCTGTATAGGGTTCACCCTACTGTTACGTTTCCCATTGGTGACCATCAAACATTCTGAAACTTCTTTCCTGCCGTTGTCATCATTTCATTGACATGCTGGTCGAGTTGAACGTGCCATACCCGTCAATATTTACACTTTTCTGCATAAATTACTACGCACACTTGCCTTGTGGCGAAAAAATTGCCAAAAATCCTTCCGGCTTTTTAAATCATCTAAAAATCCACGGTTACACTGCTAACATGTTCTACCAACAAACTTGCCAATGTGCCGTCTCTAATGCAGTTATGTCAGATGATGTGATTTTTTGAAAATTACACATATCTAAAATTACTGTGCCCTACACCAGGAAGTCTAACTGAGGCATGATCCCTATACCGTTGTAGGCGAACCGTGATCGTGGTGCGATGCGTTGCGCTGGTGGCTCGAAGTTGTGGAAGAATTATGCACTAAAAATATATATATTTAATTTGCAACATAAATGTTTACCTTTTTATTACCTAGCATGTGGGTAGCACCAATATCAATCAAACTTCCAGTTTTCATGAAAACATATAGTCGGATAAAGAAATAAAGCACATTTGAAAAATGGCCGCTCAAAGATATATACTTCTCACAATTCGTAATTTTTACAATTACACAGTTCGGTCAAAATCAGCGCAATCGTATCAAAATCACGGCAACTTATTCTCAGGACTATAACGTTCAATTACGTCACACTCATCGCCACTTTTATTAACACACGACAGTGTAAAATATATTAGTTCAAAGCGATTCGCTTTGTCTTAATGATAGTAGGGCTACAAATGTAGCCCTACGTTTGTATATATATATATATATATATATATATATATATATATATATATATATATATATATATATATATATATATATATATCTATATATATATATATATATATATATATATATATATATATATATATATATATATATATATATATATATATATATATATATAAATATATATATATATAAATATATATATATATATATATATATATATAAATATATATATATATATAAATATATATATATATATATATAAATATATATATATATATATATATATATATATATATATATAAATATATATATATATATATATATATATATATATATATATATATATATATATATATATATATATATATATATATATATATATACACTTGGCATTAGGTCCGATTGGATTTGACCTAACGGAATTCTACTATACAAACGTAGTATATATATATATATATATATATATATATAAATATATATATATATATATATATATATATATATATATATATATATATATATATATATATATATATATATATATATATACAAACGTAGGGCTACATTTGTAGCCCTACTATCATTAAGACAAAGCGAATCGCTTTGAACTAATATATTGTACACTGTCGTGTGTTAATAAAAGGGGCGATGGGTGTGCATATAGAGGAGAGAGGGAGAGATAGCGAGAGAGAGAGAGAGAGAGAGAGAGAGAGAGAGAGAGAGAGAGAGAGAGAGAGAGAGAGAGAGAGAGAGAGAGAGAGAGAGAGAGAGAGAGAGAGAGAGAGAGAGAGAGAGAGAGAGAGAGAGGGGGGAGGGAGAGATGGAACCCAAATGTTTGAGTAGCTCGTTAATTGCCAGATTCGTGTATCCAGAAAACTCCTTAATCCGGACACATACACTGGGGACCTCGGTGTCCGGATTAACGAAGTTTCACTGTATATCATTGTTCACAGATCTGCGGGGTGTTGCTGCTGGGAATCGGTCTCGTCGTTAAATATGCCAAGAACACGATAATGGACGTGGTGAGTCTTCTCCCGACGAAGGATCAACTTGTTGACGATGCTCTCAACAGCTCCTCCCTCCTCAACAAGGCCGCAATCGCATTTATGGTCGTTGGTGCCTTCATCTTAATCGTCTCCATCATCGGATGCAAAGGGGCACTCGGAAATGAGGAGGCGCATGCCCTGGTGCTGGTAAGTGGCGACAGTTTTCTACACTGCTACAATTGTGTGCACTCAACATAGCTACTCTTATCTGAGAACTTATGTCTGAACTCTTATAGAAATGCTGGGATTTCCCACATGTTCTGCACCGTATTTCAATTATATGCTTACTATTAACTTCTCAGCGATGTAATTAGATACTGGCAATTCTGACACACACAACATTAATATATTTATAATATATGATGCTTCCGTTCTTTAAGTCTATGTTATTATATCATGACGAGTATTGTGTCAGGATTTATTACTTTGGTGTTGACATGTTTTAAATAAATACTCGCCGCGTAGATTTATGTGATATGAATTGTGTTACACTATAACGGTGGTGCGTGTCTTTGCTTGCAGTACATCGTCGTCGTCCTCATCCTCATGGTCGTCCAGGTTGCCGCTGTCGGACTGCTTGTCGTATTCAAGTTAGGCGTAAGTGACGCTTCTCCATAGACTTCGGTCATACTCGTTTTATTAAACCTTGACTGGTATGCGTTCTCGGCTAGTTTCACATCGACGACTGTGATAGTGTTGGTTGGGTTGCTGCTCAAACATAATTTATATAGACAAATTGTCCACTCCATCCGGTCAGTAACTGGTCATCCATGTCCTCGTCGTCGGACATGCTTTCAGATATTTCTCCGTCCGGTCTGGCCGAAGCATCCCTCCGAAAATGGGCGAAGAGCGGCACTTCTGGAAGGAAATTCACCCTGATAGTCTCTGAGATTGCTATGCATCTTTGGCTGATATGCCCTGAGTGGCACGCACGCACGCACGCACGCACGCACGCACGCACGCACGCACGCACGCACGCACGCACGCACGCACGCACGCACGCACGCACGCACGCACGCACGCACGCACGCACGCACGCACGCACGCACGCACGCACGCACGCACGCACGCACGCACGCACACATTTCATTTGGCCGTTGTTTTGCTTTCAGGTAGGAAACATAGCTATGAAATTCATGCATCAGACAATCGAAGAGAAGTACACTGGTAAGTATGCTGTCCACCTGTATTGAGGGCGGGCGGGCGGGCTGGCGGGCTGGCGGGCGGGCGGGCGGGCGGGCGGGCGGGCGGGCGGCGGGCGGGCGGGCGGGCGGGCGGGCGGGCGGGCGGGCGGGCGGGCGGGCGGGCGGGCGGGCGGGCGGGCGGGCGGGCGGGCGGGCGGGCGGGCGGGCGGGCGGGCGGGCGGGCGGGCGGGCGGGCGGGCGGGCGGGCGGGCGGGCGGGCGGGCGGGCGGGCGGGCGGGCGGGCGGGCGGGCGGGCGGGCGGGCGGGCGGGCGGGCGGGCGGGCGGGCGGGCGGGCGGGCGGGCGGGCGGGCGGGCGGGCGGGCGGGCGGGCGGGCGGGCGGGCGGGCGGGCGGGCGGGCGGGCGGGCGGGTCGGGCGGGCGGGGGGCGGGCGGGCGGGCGGGCGGGCGGGCGGGCGGGCGGGCGGGCGGGCGGCGGGCGGCGGGCGGGCGGGCGGGCGGGCGGGCGGCGGGGCGGCGGGCGGGCGGGCGGGCGGGCGGGCGGCGGGCGGGCGGGCGGGCGGGCGGGCGGGCGGGCGGGCGGGCGGGCGGGCGGCGGGCGGGCGGGCGGGCGGGCAGCAAACGGACCAACAGTAGGCGAGCAGGTGAGGAAATAGAGAGATGAAGGTACGGTCAAACGCCTTCTTAATGTCAATGAAATTATGGATCAGGTCTTTTTGGTGAAGCAGGTGTTTCTATGATCAGTTTCTATCACATTGAAGGTCTGCTCAGTGTTGCATCTCCCGGACCTAAATCCATCTTGTTATTCAGCCAGTATTTCTTCTGCTTTTCCTTTGAGTCTGTTCAAGATGACTCGTAGCATGATCTTGAATGGATGACTGATGAGGTTGATGGTTTTGTAATTTGTGCATAGTCTTAGATTTCCCTTTTTTGAGTGGAATGATCATGGATTGAGTCCATTCTTTGGGCCATTCCGTTGTTTTCCAGATCCTCTGACATAGTGTAGAAAGGACCTTTATCATTTCAGGGCTGCTGTGTTTGAGCAGCTCTGCTGGAATGTTGTCTTACAGTGTGCACAATACCTCGTCTATTTCTTCTTTCATCACTTGCATGTCGTCTGTTTCGTCAACACTCTTGGTTTTGCTTTCCAGTAAGCTGGTATTTGGTTTCAGTTCGGAATTGTAGAGCTCTTGGAAATACTCGGTCTATCGTGTAAGAACGGCCGCGTTATCAGTTAGCAGGGAGCTGTTCTTACCTTCAATAACTGTAGCCTTGTGTTGTTGTTTTCTTTTCAGCTTCTTCAGTGTATCAAAGGCTTTCTTGCTGTTACCTTCTTTTATGCCTTTCTCAATATTGTCACATTGCTCTAAGATCCATTTCTCTTCTGCTTTTTTCACCTGCGTTCTGTTGGTGTAATTGACCGTGCGGTATTGTTCCATTGTTTCAGGGTTGGAGTTATTTGTTTCTTCATGTTTCTCCTTATATCGCAGAAATCCAGGATGTCGTTGGTAATCAACGGTTGGATCTTTTTCCTTTCTTTGCGAAGTACTTCTGTGGCTGTTTCACGCACAACTCCTTTGATGTTGTCGGTGAGGACGTTTATGTCTTCTTCGAAAAGATTTAGAGCTGCGAATTTGCCGCATATTCTAGCATAAAACAGTTTAACCATTTCTGGGTCCTTCAGTTTCTCGATGTCAAATCGAATACTTGGGCTTTCTGGTGATGTGTCTTTTTCAGCTTGAGATTCAGTGTTACCAAACCATGTCATGGTCGCTGATAGCAATATTCTGGTGTTTGCTTGTTGATACTGGATTTAAAACGTCTTGGAGTGAGCATGTAGTTCATCTGATTGTTTATGTTTTCATTAGGCGAGTGATGGTTTTCTCTGCATGTATGTCTTGCTCTTACTGCAGTAATACATCCAGTAGTACATTTGTCACCTCCACCCTGGAGCGTACCGGTCGTTGTTGATCAGGGCCCCGACAGATCCGGCGTGTCGGTCGTTGTTGGTCCGGGCCCCGACAGATCCGGCGTGTCGGTCGTTGTTGGTCCGGGCCCCGACAGACCCGGCGTGTTGGTCGTTGTTGGTCCGGGCCCCGACAGACCCGGCGTGTCGGTCGTTGTTGGTCCGGGCCCCGACAGACCCGGCGTGTCGTTTGTTGTTGTCTGTTTATGGCTTTTCTGTGGGCAAAAGATCCGCTGCTTGGTGGTGCCCATCTCCTCTCCAAACGTTGCTATCTGCCCATAGCTGGGACATGGGTTAGTGACATTGGCAGAGCGTGTCCACTCTCAGTTGGGTCATGCGTATTGCACCTCTGGGGTCCCATGCTGCTCCGACATAACTCGTCTGGTTAGCCTGGTGCCTCGCGGTGACCAGTATCCGTTAGTTACCTCGAGGAGGTTACGATGAGTCTTGTCATAGGAGAGGCTATTGTACTGGCAGACAAGGCTCATCCACACGGTGCGTGTCGTTTCGCAGAAGCTAGCCAGCGGGGGAAGCTGAAAATATTGGTGAAAAGCACAGTACCCATTAACACACTTGACGCATCACTAAAACCTGTACTGCAGGCACCACCAACCAACCATGTTCAATGTTGTTTAAAGCATCCGGAAAGCCCCATAGACAGAGATAACTCTCCCTCTTCCCGAGGAATGGATTTAACTACGTTGTGTAAGATGAAACAGCATCATTAACAATAACGACAGCATCAGTAACTTTAAGATTTGCAATAGATAGCGTTATTGAACACTGGCGTGTATGTTTACGTTCAGGTGCTTCTATGAACGTAAACAACACGTTGACGACGAGTGAGGACTCCTTGTCTAGCGCGTGGGACTACTTCATGGGTCATGTAAGTCAGATCGGCTTCTTTACTAATAAAATAGCTTAACGTTAACCGCTGGGACAACGCAATTTACGTGGTCGTTGATAAACATAAAACCGTGTGTCAAAATCACTCTGATAGAAGCAAATCATTGTTATTATGTATTTATGCATATAAAGGGACAGTTGATTTGTTGTTCCAGTTTATGTAGTGTAAGAACTTTACATTCGCTTTTTATAGTTCGAATGTTGCGGCGCAACGAATTATACCGACTTCCAAAAGAACGCGACCAAGTGGAACTCGACGATCTGGTACAAGGGCGACTTCACCAATGCCTCCGTACCAGTCATGTGTTGCAAGATGAAGGACCACAACCTCTTTCCTGGCGACATCGAGAACGTCGAGTTTGTCGACCTGAAGGGATGCCTCGAAAGCGCCAACCTCAACACCACTAACCAGAAGGTATCGTTGTAAAACAACCCTTGAACACTTGCACTACAAAGGGTCGCTACGACTTATCTACAATATATAGAACACAGTGAAACACACACACGTGCTACCAGTTTATTTTCATATCCATAGTAACTGATATTGATGCGAGTGGTTGCAGCACGTGACACCTGTAAGGTTGAGCAGCATCGCCACCAGGCAGCTAAGTCTGATATACATTTCCTACTATGGTAGTGTACACATTTGCACAATTAATGTAATTAGTACAATATGTATGCAATTGGAAGTAGAAGCGTGTCTACATATCCTTCCACGTCCTTTCTATTTAATATTTTCAGAAGGCTGGAAGTGTTTAAACAATTGCTAAACTAATTACAGTATAACACTAATAAACAGAATGCATCAAATATAAATACAATAAGAATTATTGTTTTGCTTCCGCAGCCTCCACTTCCATTTCCTATGTCTTTTGTATCAGACAGTATGCAACATATGTGCAATAAAACGTGTGCATAACAGACAAATCAGGGGTAGCCATAATGCTCATGCTACATATGTCCTGTCAGGTGTCCGCCATGATGTGCCGTGTTGTACAATACGATGGAGGTACATAAACGCACTATCATTGCAAGAAATTATTGCATAATCATTCCACAAACATACGGTACATAAATTGCATCATGTGTCAACACCGCTGTACACCATCGTACATCAACACCAGCTGTACACCATCGTACATCAACACCGCTGTACACCATCGTACATCAACACCGCTGTACACCATCGTACATCAACACCGCTGTACACCATCGTACATCAACACCAGCTGTACACCATCTTACATCAACACCGCTGTACACCATCGTACATCAACACCGCTGTACACCATCGTACATCAACACCGCTGTACACCATCGTACATCAACACCAGCTGTACACCATCGTACATCAACACCAGCTGTACACCATCGTACATCAACACCGCTGTACACCATCGTACATCAACACCAGCTGCACATTAGTTGCTGGTTAACCTCATCACTGTGCAGGCATAGATAAGTATACTTGCTAAACCCGTCCTATACTTGCTAAACCCGTCCTATACTTGCTAAACCCGTCCTATACTTGCTATGCTGTACGAACACCATGCAACTGGTTTTGTCAGCGACACAACCTCTCAATCTAGTTGGTTGGTGTCTTCTTACGCGTCAGGTATTTTTGCGCGAGGGGACACGGTCATTGAGCGCGCACCTGTGATTATATCTCGCACTGTCGATGTTCGCGTTGAAACGGCACACGCGATCAACGCTGTATGACAGTCTGTGCACAACTAGTGATCCGTTGTCCGGTGGAGCATGTCTCAGTGCCTGCCATCGCATCGAGCGTGTGGTCGACAAGAGGCGTGCGTCAACGGAGGACCATCTTATGGGTAGGCTGTTGTTTGCCTGCTGTACCAACGCCCTGGTTGGAGTCTGCCACGTGGTGTAGACTGGTGGCCCGTGCCTCTGCCGATGGCTTGCGTCTTGGGCTGTCACCATCAACTTTCAGATCCAATGGCTGGTCGTCAGCACGTCTCGCGCTCAAGTCAAAAACCGACTCAGCTCCATGTCTGCCTCGTCAGCAGACGATGACGTAGTGAACACCAGAGACTCATCTCACCAGTGAGTGCTGCCACGGTGTCCGATCAGATGCACAGTTGCCGGAGCAAAGTGAGCCTACGCGTATGATGCGCCGTTGCAGACAAAAGAACCGTCGAGTTTTGGCGGCGATATTGATCGAGTTCTGAGAGAACCGTCGAGTTCTGCAAGAACCGTCAAGTCTGGTTACCGCTGGCACTTGTGCTGAAAATAGCGTTGTAGGATGTGTAGCGAAGTAATGCTGCAAAATGCATAATATAATATACTACCCAGAAAAACGTGGTTAAAAGTTACCATACAAGAGTAATTTATATTTCATATATTTTCATGAATTACTCACAAAGTCAATCTCACAGAGGACAATACATGAATGGAAAAAATCCTGTCAAAGTTACCAACGTGAATATGCTCAAAAACAAAATTAACAGTTAAGACGACAAAGCCACGTGACGGTCATCAGAATACATAACGAAATCAGTGCAAATTTACATGTGAGTTGTCGTGATTTAGCGGTAGGGGATTCGCTTTACGCCTGGCCGGTCCCGGTTGAATCCCTGGTATGTCCGATTTACGTTTTTTCTCGATTAATGTTCGTATTATTTTTGTTTTCAATTATGTTTAATGCAATATTCGCTTTTGTTTAATTTCGCTGATTGGCAATGTGTGGTATTAATCATTTCTAAGTGTGGCTTAGTAGCGACTAAACAACTAAACTGGTTATGACGAGCAATGAAAAAGCAGCTGTTCAACGTCATAACCAGTTTAGTTATTTAGTCAATATTAAGCCACACTTAGAAATAATTAGTACCACAGTGCGACGACAGGTTTTATAATTTCATCAACCTTTTGTTCGCTACGGTGCCTCATATAGACGATTTCACGTTACAACTGCGCGGAGCGAGTAGGCTGAGAACGTCTTCGCAGCCTGCAGTGGTTGCTAGCATCGCTTGTATGTGGCCGTCGTCGTCCACTGCGTCGCGGGTAGCCTTTCGTTTCAGCAGCAGCAGCAGCAGCAGCAGCAGCAGCAGCAGCAGCAGCAGCAGCAGCAGCAGCAGCAGCAGCAGCAGCAGCAGCAGCAGCAGCAGCAGCAGCAGCAGCAGCAGCAGCAGCAGCAGCAGCAGCAGCAGCAGCAGCAGCAGCAGCAGCAGCAGCAGCAGCAGCAGCAGCAGCAGCAGCAGCAGCAGCAGCAGCAGCAGCAGCAGCAGCGGCAGCAGCAGCAGAAGCAGCAGCAGCAGCAGCAGCACCGGTCAACTATTGTCTGGCCTGAGATCTGGGCGACACTCTCGTGGGCTATGTCACATGCCCAATGAAGGGCGGTTCGTACTCGCTCGCCGCTCATGCACACTTAATCTCGCAACCCTACTACAAAGATACGACAGGGCAGTAATACGCACTTTTATACATCCAGCCGCCTGATCAGTCCCCATTTATTCCACAGTTCTTCGTCTCTCTTCCATTTCCTTGTTATCAACTGCCATTGCAATTGCTACTGTTGCAGCCGTGTTACGAAGCAGTGCATTCGCTGATTCAGCAGTACTCAAACATCGGTCTCGGGGTCGTCTGCGCTGTCTTCTTCATTGAGGTAAGCGGCCACACGTTGGAATCTGACGTAAATAAACAAACAGAAGAAATGCACTACACTCGAAGGAGGAGCTTATTCACGCCATTGTGATATGTATCATAACATTCATTGCTGTTTTGCGATTTTGCGATTAGTTATAGCTACATATTAACACTACTTTAATTATATGTTGTTCTTCCTCATAATCCCCTTTGAAGGTGTAATGCCGACTTGTCCTTTACAGCTGCACTGCTTCAGCTGTTGCCCTTTACCACTGCTCCCTATCGACAGCATTTCCCTCTACATTCCTTCTCCCTCTCGCATCCATCTTTTGGCATATCATAGATCAAATGTAACATTGTGCTTTGCTAATGAGTTCATGCGATCGCATACGTTCACTTAGAATGATGTATTATTATTTATATTATCAGTGTTAATTAGTTAGCGAAGGTTAAGTGTATAACTGTCATGGTGGCCTGTACGCCATCAATCTGTCAGGTTTTAGCGCAGGTTACCACGGACCAATCAATGTTTTAATAACAGTTATTATGCATTTTAACCGTATTCTGAATTCTTAATAATAAATCTATTTCCCTCTCCCCCTTCTCTCCCACTCTCCCTCTCTTACTCTATCTTTCAGTATGTCTGTCTGTCTGTCTCTCTCGCTCGCTCGCTCGCTCGCACGCTCTGTCTGTCTGTCTGTCTGTCTGTCTGTCTGTCTGTCTCTCTCTCTCTCTTTCTCTGTCACTCTGTCGATCCCTCTCTCTCACCCTCCCTCCTTCCCTCCCTCCCCCCTCTCTCTCTCTCCCGTCTCTCCTGTCTCTCCCTCCCCCTTCTTCCCCCTTCTTCCCCCCTCTCTCTTAAAATCAAGGTCATATGTCGCTTAGATGCCGAGATATTGGTAAATACGGGTTTTCAATTTCAATTTGAAACTCGAACATGACTTGTTTGTAGGCAAATGAAAACATTGGTTTTCTGGTTTTGCATACCGCATTACGGTCAGTTCGAAAATAAGGCTGATGCACTCCGTTGTCGTGTCCAGCTTTCTGTACGCTTCTGAAACATGGACCCTCTTAACATATCTACAGAAGAGGATACAAGCCATGGAAATGAGATGCTTTCGGAAGATCTTGCGCATATCATACAAAGACCATGTTACTAACGAAGCTGTCCGCAACAAGATCAAACAAGCCATCGGACCATATGACGACCTTCTTACAACAGTTAAGAAGCGTAAACTGAAGTGGTACGGTCATGTATCACGATCATCTGGCCTTGCAAAGACTATCTTGCAAGGTACCGTAAGAGTGGGCGACGAAGAGGTAGACAGAAGAAGAGGTGGGAAGACAACATCAAAGAGTGGACATGAATGGAGTTCGCTGACTCCCAGAGGGCTGTCGAGAACAGGGAAACGTGGAGAGAGCTGGTTAGAAAGTCATCAATGGTGCCCCAACGATCCTTACGGGTTATGGGAAAGTGAAGTGAAGTGAAGATACCGCAACGTTTCCAAACATGTATAAGTTTGTATCAGTTTGCTAATCTCCCAAACTGTTAACGAAATTACACTATCGGGTGTAACTTCGGTCATGCCTAGATACAACCTTCTTCCCTGGAACATTCAAAGGAGATATATCACATTGATAAGACCTCCCCTTTTCCATACAAGTGAAGTGCCGTACAGCGACCCGTGTTCGAAGATGAGTATGGGAAGCTGACTGAATATGAAGACGTTCGAAAAGACGCCACGAAAAGTGGGCCACACCAGCTGCAGAGCTACTCAAGCATTTGGCTTCCACCTCTCTCTCCCTCTTCCTCTCCCTCTCCCTCTCCCTCTCCCTCCCCCTCTCTCTCTCTGTACTGATGTTGCGTATAAAGGGAGTTTGAAGGTAACCTGGATATACGATACGATTGACTGTTGCTACAAGGTCTCCACTCTCTTCTGCAGCTCCTTGGTGTCGCTGCTGCTGTTGTCATGTTTCCCATACACAAAAAAAAACTGACGGCTGTTTGCGCAGATTGTTGGACTTGTTCAAGCCAGGTGATACCTTGCGTTTTCCTAACGTTTTCTGAAGATTGTATTTAAGTTATGTTAGCAAAATACGCTTTATCTACGTTGCAGCAACGCAGTACACTATGTATGGGCACTGAATGTGTGTGTGCGTGCGGGCGTGAGTGCCTGCGTGGATCCGTGCGTGTGACATGCCTCCACGTGACCGTATAAGCAAGGTTCACCAACATTAGCATTGGATGTAACCGTCGGCTCCATTTGAAACTCCTTGTGTATACGAATTCATGCTTCAGATGCATGCAAACTTCGATTTCTTTGTGCTAGGGAGATTTGTGTTGTGTCAATTGTGATTAAATGTTATTATTTTTTAGAAATGTAACTATATGATGATTTTTAATGAAGTTTATCTTGAAGTAAGCCATAAAAATGTTTAAGTGCTGCACATTTATAGAATAATAGAATGTAGCGCAAGATATGCTGACGCTATGTGCCACTGCCTATTTTGGTTATTCTAGCTATTTTAGATCTAATTTTACACTATGCTCTAATATGTCAACATGACAAATTTAGAAACAAACATTTCTTGCAGATCAGACAGAGAAACTATTCAATCAATCAAATGTATTGTCAAATAGTGTTTTCTATAAGTGATATATATGGAGTATTTTTTAAAAAGTCAGAAGGCATAAACACCTAAACATGAACGTCGGGCGGACGTGCATTTCAATGAAAATACAAAGCTGGTATTCAGTTGAAAGAATGGATGAAATAGTGCAAATTATTATGTATCTGAAGGCTATGTGCACAGAAAATAATATTGTTCTTATATTTTGCAGGATGATGGCCCTGAATGCGGAACTGAAGACCATGGTGACGAAACTTAAGACCATGATTAGTAATAAATGTGTGTTTTTCATTGGTTTCAGTGAATGTTAGAAATTAGTGTATGAATGTTTGTCAGTAACGTCTTGAACCGTGTAGGACACCTTTTACAAAATGTTTTTGGGATGGTAGGCCACTTCTTAGCGATGACCAAGCGGTTTGGTTTTATTTTAATAATCATCTAACTTTATTTTGATAACCTAGTACGTTTTCTCGGCAATCGCAGTACACATGTATGCCAACCATAGCCAAAGACACACACACGCACACACAACACACACACACACACACACACACACACACACACACACACACACACACACACACACACACTCGCACACGCTTAAAGGTTACTCGTCAATCGATGTTTTTACTAGTCTCATTTCAAATGCATTTGTAATATATCAACCCTCTCTAGCATTCACTGCAACATGCTAACTCGTTTGTGCAACTTTTGTAGGTAGTTTTTGTGATTCCATCATACAAACTATTACGTTACTTAATGTTTGGTTAAACATTAATTGAAGAAAAAAAGGAAACGATGAGAACTCACACTTGATTAAATTTCGTAATTTTGTCATGTGATCTGCGAGAGGATGGAAGTCATGTCCAGGCATTGACCCGCAAAATGTTTACCATTTTGAAAATCCAGTATGTTGAGCCTTTAATCTCAATTCAATTCAAGTGGAAATGTAGGCTCCGTTACGTAACACAATGCTTTCAATCCACCAAAGTTTAAACTAGCGTGTGTATCGTGTAATCATGATGTATGAAATATATCCTTTCCTGTTGAAAAGTAGGCATGCTGAGTTAGAGAAAATATGATTGGAGGTTATTCAGTTACATGTCTGAGTAAATGCAATTTAGTAAGTAACGTTTTGCTCAGGAACTGACTAAAATAAAACTACAATTGTGTGCATCACTGCATGAGCTAGGCAACGTCTATACCTTATTGTGTTACTATTTATGTTAGGCAAACTGATTTCTCTTACAATGTTTCACACCTGTACTGTAGACTATCCTAGCAGTTTATACTAGGATAATCACTATAACAATAACTGAGTTCACACAGGTTTGACTTCAGAGGTTTGAACATTGCGACTTTATTTTTCGAATATTCATGTCCGCATATGCAATTTAATGAAGAATGACCCATTTAGGGTCTAGAAAAGAGTCTAGGCAAAGAGGCATTACTTTGCAATGCTACCATGTAGTGGCGCAACAGGTTATTCACAAAAATCTTAACACAAAGCCAATGGCCCCCTATATGCGCCATTTATTCTACACGTGTGTGTATATCTCACAGCACTTGTTAGCAACAAAATCAATACCATGCTATGGCAAACATAGACAATAATGAAAAAATATATCCTATATATACATGCACTGTGCCATAACATTGTCACATCGATATATTTTTTTTCTCGAAAATTATGAACATTTTAAAGTACTAATTCGGGTGGGGGATGGGAGTATAACTATTAGTACGCTTTGTACGAATAGGTAAATGTTGAACATTGTGAACGGCCCGTAACGAGATGTGCACTAGACTTGGTTACATTGTGACGAAACCCGGATATTTACCTAGAAACTGGGTAAACATCCGGGGACTTTCATTCTAACTCATCAGTCGTGAGTAACATGTTATAAGCGTATACACTGCATACCAAACGATTAAAATTTGTACTTATAGTGAAACAAATCACACAATAGAATAAAGCAGAATTAATGTTTAACACTGCCTTCATCCCGTATAATACGTCCACCGGCTGTCAAGGAGTGGAAGCCTGCCTCGGACTCGTCTCGTACGACCGGCCCTGCGCCCGACGGCGTCTACTGAGTGCCCAGCAAACCGCAACAACTGAACAAATGGAAGTAAATCAACTTAATTGAAATATGGGGCCAACATGAATCAAAATACTATATACTATCATTTATTTGTTCCTCCTCAAATTGTAATCATTTCAGCATCATTTAGCAACGATCGAACCGATCTAGTATCCACTACGACAGGCTAGCTGTCAACGGTACGGTGAATTAATGGAAAGTCCCAGTCTCGTAGCACTTCCTTGTCATCAGTGACGTCACGTCGAAGTTTGCCGAGTACAGAGTATTATTTGGAATTATTTATTTATTAATTAATTTAATTACAATGAATTTTTCGATGTAATGGAAATATACTACAAGATGTTATATAATATGATTTCAAGCAATTGTTATTTTTATTCCCGGTAAGTACAAATGCATTGGAAGTTTGGAACGTTGCATTAGAACACTCCAATTGACAGGTTTCACTGGTGCTGACATTATTTTACATATGTGAACGGTTTTGCAAAATCTCCCGTACATGTGGCGGCACCTGTCGACGTGTGTATTGTCGTCTCAAGTCTCATTCAAGTGGTTGACCACAAAGAGTCCATTATTTTAGCGCTCGCCACTATGCAGCACGTAGATGGCGCCACTTTCTTCAGCGTCAACGACCGCCAGTGGACTCCAGGTTGCTCTGATATTCTGTATATGGCCCTGGGCCACTGATACTATATGGCCCTGGGCCACTGATAGCACCGGATGTCACTGGGAAGTGTCTCCGATCCACATACATATTATATAGAACATAACCCATTATCTAAACAAGGCCGCTGAGCCACTATCAGTGAACCCATAATGCAGGGGGCAGACATGGGTCGGTGACACCCATGATGCAGGGGGCAGACATGGGTCGGTGACACCCATGATGCAGGGGGCAGACATGGGTCGGTGACACCCATGATGCAGCGGGGCAGACATGGGTCGGTGACACCCATGATGCAGTGGGCAGACATGGGTCGGTGACACCCATGATGCAGTGGGGCAAACATGGGTCGGTGACACCCATGATGCAGGGGGCAGATTTGGGTCGATGACAGCCATGATGCAGCGGGGCAGACATGGGTCGATGACACCCATGATGCAGGGGGCAGACATGGGTCGGTAACACCCATGATGCAGCGGGGCAGACATGGGTCGGTGACACCCATGATGCAGGGGGCAGACTTGGGTCGGTGACACCCATGATGCAGCAGGGCAGACATGGGTCGGTGACACCCATGATGCAGGGGGCAGACATGGGTCGGTGACACCCATGATGCAGGGGGCAGACATGGGTCGGTGACACCCATGATGCAGGGGGCAGACATGGGTTGGTGACACCCATGATGCAGTGGGGCAAACATGGGTCGGTGACACCCATGATGCAGGGGGCAGACTTGGGTCGATGACACCCATGATGCAGGGGGCAGACATGGGTTGGTGACACCCATGATGCAGGGGGCAGACATGGGTCGGTAACACCCATGATGCAGCGGGGGAGACATGGGTCGGTGACACCCATCCTGCTGTAGGGCAATAACTCACTGGCGGCGCAGTGTTTATAGAGCACAACATCCAGTCTTCATAATATTATATCATACCAGCATCTATTAACTGGCTTCAGTTATTGAGTGTAGTATAATTGGTTATTGCAAGTGTATATTAACAATAACACAGTTGAGTCAGTTGTAAAGAATGTATAGTTCCATTAATTATTATATTGAAATGCAAATCATTGATGATTCACATGGAACCATTGATGATTCACAGGGAACCATGCAGGCTTTATAGCGGGACAACTTGGACCAGAAACCACCAGTATACTGTATATAAGTTACAATTAATTTCAGCGATACCAAGTAAGAATGTACTGATATTATGATACTGAAGATTAAATGGTACAAGTTACTGCGTAATTCATACGTCAAGTTTGTGTGGTCGAAAGAATATGTCATATATAAAGAATTTTAACAGTTTATGAAGACCTGCAGCTGTGCGCAAAAAATACCATAACCAATTTTATTCGTAGATGACATTAGACAAACGCTCTTTCATTTTATATTGATAACTCATAGAGGATTTAAATAATGTGAGTGTTAAATCAATATAAAACAATCACTTTTTAATGGATATGCATGCATGCGTCCACATACGTCCATGCATGCGCCCACGCGCGCACGCGTATACATTATATGTATACATTAAGATTAATTCCTTTTCCAGGCTAAACCGTCAACTCTATTTCCAGGCTATATCCCATAAACAAAATTGTAGTCAATGGTCAACACACACTCGTTCCAGTGTGCAGTAGTGGTACTGTTACTTGTGGGGCCTGATTCCTCAGTTTGCACTTTGGTTTGTGAGGACTGGGGCGATTTACCTTAATTAAAGAGTTTTTAGTTGCCTTAAATAGGATCGTTTATGTATGTTAAACAACCACCATATGTTTATGAAAACAATAATGCATTTTATATGATGCATCTTTCACTATGCACATTAAGTGTATATCAGTTGCAAATTGTTTAGGAGAATTTGTATTTTTACACAAAATAAATCGCTAATATAATTAACACAGTAATGTTTTGTTAGTAGAACTAGACACCATTTCTCATATGCACAAAAATATGCATTGTAATCGGCAAACACGAATCATGAAAAACAAATAACTGTAAATGTTTCTTGGCTCCCCTACATGTTTTCAAATTACCACGTGGTGACTGCGAGGTCAGTGAATCACAGTGTATTCATATGACGATACCTAAAGAAAAACACTTCACCAAAGTGTTGAATTTAATACTTCTTGAAATAATTTTTTTTTTATTAGAAAAGGAAGGTAAATGGTATAAAATCATCGCAATAAAGCAAAACGGTGGTGTGGAATATATTATTATACTTACATGTATTACGAAGAATGCGTATGGTTTAAATAACAAAACGTGGCTTACGTAAATATTCTGAACCAAATTTTTTATAAAGTAATGATTAATTTTTTATAACTCACAGATGAGCACATTTTATGTTCATGCATTAGATATTGTATGTGTTAACTTCTTAACATATTTATGGTCAATCTTTTAGTTTTACTTGTATAACTGGTGTCAATTCTGTGAGTTCACCAAAAACAACCTATAATCCTATTCTTTACACATGCATCAAAACAGCCGAGGTCGCCAGTGGACTGCAGAGGTAAATAGGTCGCGAGACTTACGTTCCCTATTACTGGGGGAGTAACCCGCGAACACCTATCATCAGTCACTGTTAACCACTCCAGATCACGTCGCGACACCAAACAGAGATGGCGACCCCAATACAGGTCGATGACACCGGCCGAGAACTCTATAGTTAAAAGGAGCCCGAGTTCGTGGCTCCTGAATGTTACTCTCCTCTTTATCCCTATAGTCTGGGGTAAGGCTGGCACCGATACCCGTCGTCGATTTTTGTTGTCCCTTCTTCTTCATCACTTGTCCCAGTTCACTGTCGTCTCCACCAACCGTCTCTACTTCCCCATATCCCTCGACCTCATTCTCCCCTCCCCTCCCACTTCCACCAAATCTCTCTTCACACAGTCCTCCCGTCTCGGTCTTCCACTTCTTCTTCTACCCTCCACTCTAAGCGCATCCGCTCTCTTCGCCAACCGTACCCCTTCTATTCTTTCCACATGTCCAGCCCACTTCAGTCGGTTCCTCACCAGCTTCCTCGTGAGACTCTCTCTCACACCAACTTCCTCCTTCGGCTCCTCCATTCATCGCTTGTCTGTTCTTTTCAATCCCGCAATTCTTCTCACCCAGTTGTTCTCGCAAACTTGCAGTTTCTGTTTTTGTTTTTCTGTCATCGCCGTAGGTAGGCTGGAGATATGCACGAGCAAACCTTTCCTTTTAGCTTCCGAGATATACGTCTATCTCCCATCACCCCTTCCACTTTTCTCCATACACTCGCACCAGCTTGAATTCTCCTGCGAATTTCCGTCTCTGTGCCACCGTCACCGCAAAC
>OY759263.1:27269047-27296547 GCA_963662155.1 Lamellibrachia columna | reverse complement strand
TAACAACACATAGTTCACCACCAGCACTAAAACGATGCAAATGACAAAAATCGCCATATATAGATTGACCAGTCGCTTCGTATATGTTCCGAGTTTAGCCATATTGTGTTCGTACGTGTGTCCTCGGACGTAGCTTCTGCGTTTAATATCATCGATCTTATACCATACAGCTATATAATTTGAAATTCACGCCGTCACGACTGATATGATTTATTAGCACTGGTCACTCGACATTAAATGATGGATCGTTCGACATTATAAAGACGCTTTGACAATGTACCTTGATACATGTATGACCATCCTGTTATTGATACGTGTATGACCATCCTGTTTTTGATACGTGTATGGCTATCCTGTTATTGATACGTGTATGGCCATCCTGTTATTGTTTGACCTCCACCACCCTTAATTAAATAATTTATTGCAGATAGCCTAGAACCCTCTCTAGGGCATGAATGTGGATTTTTGTAAAATGTGTATTATTATTAAGGGTAATTATTATCAATTTAACCAGATCCATATGTGCTAGAATAACAGCATCTCAAGACATAATTATAGCAAAGTGAGATTGAACCGAGTCACTGGTCTGTTACTGGGAGTGTAGCCCCCTCCGCCCACACCTAACATCAGTCAACTCAATATAAACCACTCCAGATGACGACTCGAGTTGACGACACCAAACAGAGATGGCATTAGTAAGTAGGGCTTTTAGAATACGTAAATGGGGTGGGGGTTACTATAAATAGAATTCGGGGAAACTCCCTTTGACGTCATCCTGAGGATTCCCCTTGTGACGTTATCCCAGGGATTCCCTAGTAACGGGGTTTCCCCTAGCAACGGGGTTTTCTCTGAGGTTTGCGCTGATACAATCGCCAGGGGGCGCTACGGTTCAATGTCAAAGGTCACCGTCCTTTTGCGCTGATACAATCGCCAGTTAGGGTTAGGTTTAGGGTTAGTAACCCTAAGGTTCGCGTCGAGGTGAACCCTACTACCCAGACTCCATAACCCGAACTTCCTGTGAACTGTGGTCTGACATTAAGCACGTGTGTTAGACTCGGTCTGCGGTGTGTGCTTTCATCCGGCCAGCTAACCCTAACCCCAAATCACCGACGATGTTGCGCGCGCAGCCCCTAATCCACCACCTCCGGACCTCCCAAATGTACAACGTCGACGATTTGTTTATAGGGATAAGACCACAGTTGACCTTCCTGTTTATTGTTTCACACGAATGTAGGGCGTATTAAATTGCGATATGTGAATTTAAAGAATTCATATGATGTGACATAAGTGCAATTGAGCAGGCATATTCACAGGTTTGTTTGTAGAAGCTATTGGCTGTGAAATGGTGCATTTTTTGAGAGTTTAAAAGGCGGAGGGATTTATGGGAATTTTTCTGCTATGGGCCACTTGGGCGCATGAATACAAGGCTATTTTTGTCAAAATTGATGGGCATCGCACGTCGGGGCGTTTTAAAAGAGCTGGAGGTAAGTGATTTTGATAAAACTTGGTCAGCATGTCAATGAGATCATGGAAAAGTTTCAGAATTTTTAGTGATCACGTTTTCTTATAATCTAACAAAACGTTAACATGGCCACCAATGCAATTTTCAACTGTGGTCGGACTCCAAATAGACGGAAGTCGGGGTCACAAACACGGTTATAAAATGTTGATATGCTTATGTTTTGGTCGTTGTTATTAGCTTAATTGTGGATATTACACGTAATTTGGATGAAATTATTAGTTTGTTATAACAAATTTCTTATAATTTTTTATAATTTGCAATTATGATAATATAATTAGGGCTCATATTTTGGAAAATAAATAAATAAATAAAAACGGTTGCTAACCTGTCCCATGTTGTGTGTGTTTGACTTAGACAATTGTCGGTGTCAGACTGGATAATATTATATTATTATATGTATGTTATAGATTCCATCTAGTGAACAAGATCATTACTGGTTAAACGCCGCTACTATTTAAACTGTTTAACAGTCTCCCTTAGGAGGTGTCTTATAACCGATCTACTAAATATAAAACATGTCAAATAAATGTACATTTTAGTTTTGTACTATAACGTTTGATGTGCACGAGCTGATATATTGCGCAAGTTGATGTTTAATATGATATTTCATTACTAATAAATACAATTTTTTTTTTTCATATGCTAAAATAGCATTATAGAACTTGTGGTAAGCTAAAAGTGTACAATAAGCAATTTTTAATATCAACAATAACTGTTGCCTTTCCAAAATGTCTACTCACCACATATCAATACCAATTTCATGTTGTGTGCAGTACTTTGCAACCCTAACCGTAGCTAACCCCATCTTTAGCTAACTACATGCCTGGCTAACCCCATCTCTAGCTAACCCCATCCCTAGCTAACCATAACTCTGAAGTGGTTAACATAAGATATAATCATTCCCATAGACACAGGTTGATAGGAAAAGTGAACAGTTTGCTTGGAAAAGGCAGACAGCAGTAGCAATCACGAACATCATGATACAGATCGGATGCCAAAATGGAAAGTTTGCGAAAATTAGGGGGTATGACATAAGTATGTGACGGAACAGGTAACCATTTTGGACTAGAGCGATCATTGGTGATATTTGTCTTGTGGCCCAGTGCGTTAGCAACATTGTGTAACAAATTTGGACAGAATAGTTGTATTTTGGTTGTGTCACACCCACTGGAAGCACTGCGTAGATCAGCATTTTGAAATCTGGCCGCGACTGGCATCTGGTCATGTGATATCCTGTTATGGTGGCGTATCGAAATCAAGCCGTTCGCCTTGTATCTTATCAACTAGAAGTATGAAAGCAGTCACATAAACAATAAAATTGGACAAACCTGAATCATTGGAATTTACCCTAAATCCTGTAAAATGTGAAAAATTTCCAATGTTCTTACAAAGTTATGCCACGTTTGGTTTAAAATCAAGCAATTATATGAATAATAATTTTAAAATAAACTCATTAGTATATTCAAAGGGACAGTAAGAAGGCTTCATTGGTTCGCAGTGCTATGTAAATCTAGTGTACATGATCTATGATTTATCAAGTGTCAAATTCGACCTATAATTAAATTATGTGACTGGTTTTCAGCTAATAATACGAACAAAGCATTGTTTAGACTTGGCTGTCAAACAAATAATAATGACTTGACAAGTAGGAGTGTTCCATAATGTGTCTACATATACACTGTGCCGCAACTTGATATAAAATTTGACACTTTCTGAAACAAACAAATTCCCTATTTGGGGTAAGACCACAGTTGACCTTCCTGTTTATTGTTTCACACGAATGTAGGCGTATTAAATTGCGATATGTGAATTTAAAGAATTCATATGATGTGACATAAGTGCAATTGAGCAGGCATATTCACAGGTTTGTTTGTAGAAGCTATTGGCTGTGAAATAGTGCATTTTTTTGAGAGTTTAAAAGGCGGAGGGATTTATGGGAATTTTTCTGCTATGGGCCACGTGGGCGCATGAATACAAGGCTATTTTTGTCAAAATTGATGGGCATCGCACGTCGGGGCGTTTTAAAAGAGCTGGAGGTATGTGATTTTGATAAAACTTGGTCAGCATGTCAATGAGATGCTGTGAAAAAGTTTCAGAATTTTTAGTGGTCACGTTTTCTTATAATCTAACAAAACGTTAACATGGCCACCAATGCAATTTTCAACTGTGGTCTGACTCCTATAATCATGACCGAGTCGTTGCAGTCGATAATGTGGTTTCGGTAAGTTCTACGCGTGTTAGCTTATTCGTATAAAAGGCGAACGCGTATTTTGCAGTTCCCGTGTACTAGAATCACGCCCATGTACGGGCGAAGGATTGCTCTACCGCGTGTTTAGGAGGACGTTACAGTTACGTAAGTTTCCGAACCCTTCTGTATAAAAATTAGCATCGTGAAGCGCCTTGGTCATACACGCGCGCAGTCGTTTTTTCTGGAATGTTCGAACGAAGTCACGTCTACGAAAAGAAACACGATCCCGCATTTTCACCCTGCTAACAGACCGTAACCTAGCAGTAAATATTCGTGCATGCAACGGGAAAAACGTAGCCACGCATGTAAGCTATACAACACATATCGCATCATTGCATTATATGGCGAACTTTTCGACGTATGTCGTTTCGAGTCGACACCTATATACCGCCTCTATCGCCACGAGTCTGCATAAACACAGCGAGGTCAAAAGGTTAAGGTCAACAATGCATAAACACCGCCGCACCTGCGAGTTGTGTGTGTGTGTGTGTGTGTGTGTGTGTGTGTGTGTGTGTGTGTGTGTGTGTGTGTGTGTGTGTGTGTGTGTGTACGCCAGCTGCATGTCCTTGAACCGGTTTGATCTAGTTTTTTTCTGGAATGTTCTAACCCTAACCCTAAGGTTCGCGTGTTTAGATCAAAGGTCAAAGGTCACCGACCCTTTGCGCTGATACAATGGCCAGTTAGGGTGGCATTCACGAGACGCTCACGAGTTTCCCTCTATAGCGAGGGTTAAGGTTAGAGTTAGGGTTAGTAACCCTAATCCTAATTGTATAAAAATTAGCATCGTGAAGCGCCTTGGTCATACACGCGCGCAGTCGTTTTTTCTGGAATGTTCGAACGAAGTCACGTCTACGAAAAGAAACACGATCCCGCATTTTCACCCTGCTAACAGACCGTAACCTAGCAGTAAATATTCGTGCATGCAACGGGAAAAACGTAGCCACGCATGTAAGCTATACAACACATATCGCATCATTGCATTATATGGCGAACTTTTCGACGTATGTCGTTTCGAGTCGACACCTATATACCGCCTCTATCGCCACGAGTCTGCATAAACACAGCGAGGTCAAAAGGTTAAGGTCAACAATGCATAAACACCGCCGCACCTGCGAGTTGTGTGTGTGTGTGTGTGTGTGTGTGTGTGTGTGTGTGTGTGTGTGTGTTTGTGTGTGTGTGTGTGTGTGTGTGTGTGTTTGTGTTTGTGTGTGTGTGTGTGTGTGTGTGTGTGTGTGTGTGTGTGTGTGTGTGTGTGTGTGTGTGTGTGTGTGTGTGTGTGTGTGTGTGTGTGTGTGTACGCCAGCTGCATGTCCTTGAACCGGTTTGATCTAGTTTTTTTCTGGAATGTTCTAACCCTAACCCTAAGGTTCGCGTGTTTAGATCAAAGGTCAAAGGTCACCGACCCTTTGCGCTGATACAATGGCCAGTTAGGGTGGCATTCACGAGACGCTCACGAGTTTCCCTCTATAGCGAGGGTTAAGGTTAGAGTTAGGGTTAGTAACCCTAATCCTAACCAGTGCCTGTTGTCGAATGTATAACCCTAATTCTGTCGTCTGTAGTGAACCCTAATACGAACACTGACTCTAACCCTAAAAGGACATGGAAGTTTCAGGCGAACCTGGGTGGATACGTTCACCAAGGGGCGCACTCCTGGGTGATACGGTCGCCGGAGAGAGGTTTCAGGAGGGATCGAAGGGTGTGTTAGCAGCAGCGGCAGCAGCAGCAGCATCAGTGGTCACTAACAGGGTCGTTAATAGAGATCATAGAGGCTAACGAGGAAACGAGAAACGAACACAACACGATATCGCACGAGTGCACACGTATTTTATGGAACGACACAATCGGCATGATGATACAACGAGGGTATCGTGTAATATCGCAAAGACTACACCTATATACCGTCTTTGGCACCTCGAGCCTGCATAAACACCGCTACACCTGCACGATCGGAGACGTGACGGGTTCGTAAGCTGTGGTGTCTGCACCACGGCGTGCTGCTGCGTGACCACGGTGTTGAAACGAACGTGAAGTGAACACATCGGAGAACGGTTGTGATGGCAGTAGCGGTTCGGTTTAATACCGACCATTTTGGCGCGCTTTTCGAGACGTGTCTGGGTACAGAACCGGTTTGAACCGGTTTCATGTAGTTTTTTCTTCTTTTTTGGAATGTTTAAACGAAGTCACGCCCACGAAAAAATACACGATCCCACATTTTTACTCTGCTAACAGACCGTGACCTAGCGGTCGAATGTTCGTGCATGCAGCGGGAAAAACGTAGCCATGCATTTAAGTTATACAACACATATCACATCATTGCAGTATATCGAGAACTTATCGTCGTATGTCGTTTCGCGTCGACACCTATATACCACCTATAACGAGTCTGCATAAACACCGCAAGGTCAAAAGGTCAAGGTCAACAAAAACACCGCCGCACCTGCGAGTTGTGGGTGGCTTACGTCAGTTGGAAGTTTGTGATGTGAAAAGTTCATGTTTTGAAAGTATGTAGGGCGTATGATATTGTAAAATGGGAACTTAATAAATTAATATTATGTGATATTAGTGACTTTCAGCAGGAATATTCACAGGTTTGTTTATAGAAGCTATTGGCTGTGAAATAGTGCATTTTTTAGAGTTTAACTGGCTGTGGGATTTATGGGAATTGTTCTGCTATAGGCCACGTGGGCGCATGAATACATAGCTATTTTTGTAAATATTGACGGGCATCGCACGTGGGGGCATTTTAAAAGAGCTGGAGGTATGTGATTTTGATAAAAGTTGGTGAGCATGTCAATGAGATGATGGCAGTTGCTGCACATTGTTTTCAGAATTTTTGATGGTCAGGTTTTCTTATAATCAGACAAAACGTTAACATGGCCACCAATGCAATTCTCTACTGGGGTCTGACTCCTCCACCCACTTTCACCCTTTATCCTTTATCGTCGTGTAGTTTGGGGAAACGACATGGGACGACATGGGACGGCATGGGACGGCATGGGGCGGCAAGGGACGGCATGGGACGGCATGGGACGGCATGGGACGGCATGGGACGGCATGGGACGACATGGGACGGCATGGGACGACATGGGGCGGCAAGGGACGGCACGGGCACTCAGAAGAGGATGAAGGAGACGCTGAATCTTGGCTGCGGAACTGAACAAAGCGAGCCCCTTCCAGTCTCTATGCACACTCAACTTCATAAACGCACCGAAGATAAAGGACCACCGGTCACCTTGGTCTAATCCATGGTCCAGTGCGATCACCCATGCAAGGCCGGGAACACGAGTCACGTTGCCCATTTAGTTATCAAACGAGCGACGGACAAACCCCGAGCGGTGTACTTTTGTTGAACTGTCTCGTCGCCTAAGCATAATTGGCAACGGATATATTTGGCCAGAAGCACATATGCTATCTACGTGTTGACGTCATTTCCCAAACTGAAATTCGATGATATCACACATGACTTCAGGCCATACGAATTAATTACATCGATATCCATCATGGCTGCAAGAGTTAACATCAATTAGTCTCTTTCATTATATATATATATATATATATATATATATATATATATATATATATATATATATATATATATATATATATATATATATATATATTTGTGTCAGCGTGTAAGTTGATTCCGTATTCATGTTGAAAACAAGTTAGTTAGAATACTGCTTGTGCTCTACGGAGCTGTCAGGACTTTCGTGGTCCCTCCATCAGCGTTAGAATGCATTGTTGTCCAGTGTCATATGACCTGGATGTTGATTGTCACATGACAGCAGTTCCAAGAAGATCTTTGGGATGTTGTGGCCACCGCCTCGGTTTATCTCTGGGTGTCTCTCCCGAGGCTATCGAAATTAGTCTGACAAGTCCCAATTCCACGTAAATCCCAAATGCTCGAGTCTCAAGTCATATCTTGTTAAAGTGCGACCCAAGTCGTACTTGAGGACTCGTGTCCTAGGTTCTATGAATGACCCACCTGCTAAATAACAACCCTCCACGCATATATTTTTTCCATCAGTCGTCATTAATGTAATCACTTTATCGATTTAATGGTGGCACAGTTTGCAGCAACTATTACGTTAGTATACGTTTAAGAGGCCACTTTGACGAGCGCAATCCAATGGCGGATTCACGAGCGACATACAGATACACGACGACACTATTCTAGAATCACAATGTTTAGTCATGTTCCGTCTTTTTTTAATGCCTTCCCCATTTCCCATAATTATTCCTTCCTCTCTCACGCTTTCGACAAGAGGCTGCGGCCTATATGTTGAAGTTATCAAGACTAGCGCGCCTCGTGAGAACGGTCATAGACAGAGTGGCTGTGTTGGAAGTACTCCCCTTTGGACACATCGCGAGCTGCGTCTATAACTCATGACATTTGTGTCGACGCCGTTGCAGCGTCAAAGGATAATCACATTTTTGAGTTGATTAGGAGAAATATAACGCATAAGGAAAACAATCTAATTATACCCCTGTATTAAGCAATAGTTAGGCCTAATTTAGAATGCTGCACACAAGCTTGGATATCATATCGTAAGAAGGATATTCGTTCTAGTTAGAACGAACACATAGGAGAACAACTAAAATTATTCCAGAATGGAGAGACCTTAGTTACGAAGAACGCTTAAAAGAATGTGGTTTAACAACCCTAGAGACAAGGAGGTTAAGAGGAGATCAAATTGAAGTTTGTGTTCACTTAAGAAAGTTAGTAGAATTAGAGAACACCAAGTAACATTAGTGAATATCTGTGTAGATTGGATATCAGGAAGTATTCGATCACACAAACAATAAATGAATAGAACACGTTATTGGTCACCGACAGAAAGGACGAAACATGTTCTCTTTTGGACACATCGCGGGCTGCGAAATTTGTGTCGATGCCGTGAACACTCGCACTCCTTGACCGAAAACCACTGTGGACATTTTGTGACATTAGTTTGATTAGTATGTTTCACTGGGCAATTGCACGGCTTCATCAGAACGTGGATACTGATGCGTCACATTGCACCTTTTGTATGAATGACATGTAGACCAATTGTACACACAACAACATATCCGAGGAAGCAAGGACCCGCACCCTGCCATTATGTTGACGGCCACCCTGTCGGCGGCGATAAGGAATGTTGATAATTAAAGCGGTCACGACGTAGTCTCAATACGTAGTCGTGATAACATAGACTTTCGGCGTGGGACACGGCGTTAACCACATCGGTATCCAGGTGACCTTGTGGCGAGATGACCCCACCGATACCGTGTGAATTGTCGTTGCTAGCCAGTGTAATGCTGTATTTATTATTTGTACGCGGTAGCCTGAAGGAAAATCAACTGATATCGTGAACAATGTCGTTCGGCTGTCGTGGTATGTCAGTAAATTATTTGCAATGTATGTCAATACCGTTTTGAGGCCGGCATGTTGGCATGGACAATGACTGAGTGCTAATGAATATAAAACTACAAATGTATACATACACGGTTGTTGGTATGTGGATTAATAAAGTGTCATTAATTTCACTCTACACTGGAGCTGCGTCGTTGGTCTTGCATAAAGGGATATATGTGCCAAGGCACATACAAGATTTTATGCTGAATAACAGCGTAATGGATATATAACATTGTAGGCGTAACATGTCCACATGCATTGGTTGTACTTTGGGTAAACATCGGTTTTCATCGGGCCGTGTTAAGTCAGGCGCTACAAATTGTGCACCCACCCACCCACCTCCGAATTCTTATACAGCGGGAAGGAGGGATGGATGGATGAAGGGAGAGAGAGATAGAGAGAGATAGAGAGAGAGATAGAGAGAGAGAGAGAGAGAGAGAGAGAGAGGATGGGGGGAGAGAGAGAGAGAGAGATAGAGAGAGAGAGAGAGAGAGAGAGAGGTAGAGAGAGAGAGAGAGAGAGAGAGAGGTAGAGAGGTAGAGAGGTAGAGAGGTAGAGAGAGAGAGGGGAGAGAGAGAGAGAGAGAGAGAGTGTGTGTGTGTGTGTGTGTGTGTGTGTGTGTGTGTGTGTGTGTGTGTGTTGGAGGGAGAGAGAGAGAGAGTGCTTGCGTGCGTGCGTGCGTGCGTGCGTGCGTGCGTGCGTGCGTGCGTGCGTGCGTGCGTGCGTGCGTGCGTGCATGCGTGCTTGTCATCAAAAACATGGCGGCGTCCACGGCTTCTACCAACAATGCACTGGTTCCACAGGGAAAAGGTCAATTTATTACATATGTGGTCACCACGGGGCACTTATTTGAGGAAATTATGTCAAATGATAAAATATGTAGTCAGTAGGTGGTGCTTATTAGGATGACTATAATTAAAATGTTGTTCCTATTTTAATACAGTTTAGTGAGAAGGGACCACGCACGCACGCACGCACGCACGCACGCACGCACGCACGCACGCACGCACGCACGCACGCACGCACGCACACCACACAATAAAGACACTTTGCCGTTATCTGTTGTTTGTTCCCAGCTATGCGCCATATTTTTGGTGATAATCGGCCAGTACTTCGATACCAGCAAGTACCGGTTACATGCCGGCGGCCTTAATGAAGATGCCATCAGAAATGTTTGTCTTGACGATGTACTGAACGACAAGTACCTGCTCATGGCCACATCATTTGCGTTTACGATCATCGGCATCTTCGTTTGCATAGCCTCGTCCTGTGGGTGCAGCGAGGCTACAAAAGATGGCCGGTGTCGTTTGCAAACGGTAAGTGGGAAAACTTTTCCTACACGACACGACTAGTACACGTTTCTGCTCAACAGAGCTACTCACCCAGCAGGCGATCTTTTCCCCTTATTTTACTGTACATTCAACCATTGTATCTCTCCCATTTATCCTCCTAAAATTATGATATTTCTAATATAACTTATGTCGAACAGTTAATAAGATGTTGGAGTTGACCACTTTGGCATTTTACTTCAATTAATTATCATTAGCAACATTTCCCATCCTCCATAATGGATAGCTTGGTAGTAGTACAACTTGGTCGCAGCATGGCTTTAGGTAATACTAATTTTTATCACAAAGTCACTCTTGTTATAATTCTGCTACCCGGTATTTATTGTGTTGATGTGTCTTTGCTTGCAGAGCATCTACATTCTCGTCTTCTTCATACCCATTTATTGTGTTGATGTGGTTTTGCTTGCAGAGCATCAACATTCTCGTCTTCTTCATACCCATTTATTGTGTTGGTGTGTCTTTGCTTGCGGAGCATCTACATTCTCGTCTTCTTCATACCCATTTATTGTGTTAATGTGTCTTTGCTTGCAGAGCATATACATTCTCGTCTTCTTCATACCCATTTATTGTGTTGATGTGTCTTTGCTTGCAGAGCATCTACATTCTCATCTTCTTCATACCCATTTATTGTGTTGATGTGTCTTTGCTTGCAGTGCATCAACATTCTCGTCTTCTTCATACCCATTTATTGTGTTAATGTGTCTTTGCTTGCAGAGCATATACATTCTCGTCTTCTTCATACCCATTTATTGTGTTGATGTGTCTTTGCTTGCAGTGCATCAACATTCTCGTCTTCTTCATACCCATTTATTGTGTTAATGTGTCTTTGCTTGCAGAGCATCTACATTCTCGTCTTCTTCATACCCATTTATTGTGTTGATGTGTCTTTGCTTGCAGAGCATATACATTCTCGTTTTCTTCATACCCATTTATTGTGTTAATGTGTCTTTGCTTGCAGAGCATCTACATTCTCGCTTTCTTCATACCCATTTATTGTGTTGATGTGTCTTTGCTTGCAGAGCATCAACATTCTCGTCTTCTTCATACCCATTTATTGTGTTGATGTGTCTTTGCTTGCAAAGAATCAACTTTCTCGTCTTCTTCATACCCATTTATTGTGTTGATGTGTCTTTGCTTGCAGAGCATCAACATTCTCGTCTTCTTCATACCCATTTATTGTGTTGATGTGTCTTTGCTTGCAGAGCATCAACTTTCTCGTCTTCTTCATACCCATGTATTGTGTTGATGTGTCTTTGCTTGCAGAGCATCAACTTTCTCGTCTTCTTCATACCCATTTATTGTGTTGATGTGTCTTTGCTTGCAGAGCATCTACATTCTCGTCTTCTTCATACCCATTTATTGTGTTGATGTGTCTTTGCTTGCAGAGCATCAACTTTCTCGTCTTCTTCATACCCATTTATTGTGTTGATGTGTCTTTGCTTGCAGAGCATCTACATTCTCGTCTTCTTCATACCCATTTATTGTGTTGATGTGTCTTTAATTGCAGAGCATCAACATTCTCGTCTTCTTCATGCCCATTTATTGTGTTGATGTGTCTTTGCTTGCAGAGCATCTACATTCTCGTCTTCTTCATACCAATTTATTGTGTTGATGTGTCTTTGCTTGCAGAGCATCAACATTCTCGTCTTCTTCATGCCCATTTATTGTGTTGATGTGTCTTTGCTTGCAGAGCATCTACATTCTCGTCTTCTTCATGCCCATTCAGATTGTCGCTATCTGCCTGGTCGTCACCGCTATATTATTCGTGAATGAAGCTTCTCTTCTCAATTTGGTCATATTCTCACCGTCAAGTATCCTGTTCTTCACAAGACTGTAACATTTTATTTCCATGTTACCCAGTAGCGTTTCTAGCAGACCACAAATCAGAGAACGATCCGATTCAGGTATGTGTGAATGGATGACGTAATGAACTGGTGTGTGCTGGGCATTCAGACATGCATGAATTAGAGGAAGGCCTAGGCCCTAGACAATAGAATGTCCACTGCTAGGCTGACCACCCGATGGCTTATCACGGCTTCTGCAAAGATCTGTCTAAAGCCCGGCAGACACATACCGATCCTTCAGTTGTCAACATGTTGGCGACTACTTTTTCAGTTGGCAACTTAAATGTAAAACAAAGCTGACGTCCGCAAACTAGTCGACTATGTTTCAATTAGGTAACTGTTTAAAGAAATTGTGCTACAGTAACACACACATATCATAAAACGAAAGAAACACATACGAGCTGCATATTTTCGGTGTATTGTATTGTTGCCTAGTCAACTAAAGTCGTGAACTCACGAATCAGTCCGTTTCTGTTCAACAGTCAGTCACATGTTCGGTCGGCCGACGGTCCGTCGACCGACGGGTAATCGCCAACTATTTAGCGGGCTTAGGGTAAATATTTATGGTTGGCAACTTGAAGCCATGTGAACCAATGAAGCCATAATACACGTGTGCATAACGTGCGTGGATTTTCCGTTATTTTGTTTGCAGGCCGAAGCCAAATCAGTGGATGTCATGCATCAGACAGTCGCAGAGAATTACATTGGTAAGTGTACAGTGGGTTGTATTAAAAGCAAGTGCACTGGTAAATGTATGTATTTGAGAGACAATATTTTAGTATAAGTGTAACAAGACGAGAGTTAGAGAGACAGAGAGACAGAGAGATAGAGAGACATACATACATACATACATACATACATACATACATACATACATACATACATACATACATACATACATACATACATACATACATACATACATACATACATACATACAACATACAGACAAACAGGCAGGCAGGCAGGCAGGCAGGCAGGCAGGCAGGCAGGCAGGCAGGCAGGCAGGCAGGCAGGCAGGCAGGCAGGCAGGCAGGCAGGCAGGCAGGCAGGCAGGCAGGCAGGCAGGCAGGCAGGCAGGCAGGCAGGCAGGCAGGCAGGCAGGCAGGCAGACGACACGCACGCACGCACGCACGCACGCACACATGCACACGGGCGTGCAATCACGTTGAAAAGTAACGTGTATGGTTATGTTCAGGTGCCACTTTGGACGAAAACGGGACATTAACGCGGAGCCTGGACACCGCGTCTAAGGAATTGGACTTCCTAATGTCTTGTGTAAGTTAGATCGGTTTCTTTCCTTCCTAAGTAATCTTTAAACGCAGACAGAACACATTTGTTAAGTTGTTGATACATTGGAACGCGCATCCACGTCACGCAGAACTTCATTGATGTCATCTTCTACTTTACCTTTTCTTCTTCTTTTTCTTCTTTTTTCTTTCTTTCTTTCTTTCTTTATTTGCCACGTCTGGTGTCGTTGGCGATCACGGCCTTCCTCACAATTCTGTCATTATCAGTTGTCGGCGGCTGGATTTTTTTTTCAAGCCATACCTTTATATTATTAATGTATTTTATTATTGGCCTTCTTCTAACTTTGTGTCCTTTGATTTGTCTCTCAGTAAAGTGTCTTAGTCTCCTATAAATAGCAACTGTCTTCTTATTGTTTTCAGTAATTGTCTGTTGTCCTGCTTAGTGTAGAACCTCAATATTGCTAATGCGTTGTGTCCAAGAAATGTTTTGAATTCTTCTGAGGACACACAATTCAATCAGTCGTCGACGAAATCGATTAATTGGAGCAACACCACCTAATATCCGTGTAGTAGTTGACCGTCGGGTTCGCCTCAAGAAGAAAGGGATTCGAATTATCCTGTTGCCGTTTGAAGGCTAAACGATTTCAACCATTTCATTGTGTCTCTGATCATACTTTACAGTTCGGATGCTGCGGCGTAACGAATTATACCGACTTCCGAGTGAATGCGACCAAGTGGAACTCGATCTACACATACAAGGGCGTCACCATCAATGCCACCGTCCCAAGATGAGGCACAGCAGAATCATCCCTGACAACATCGATGCGTTTCTTTACTTGCAGTTATGCCTCCAACACGCCTACCCCAACGCCACTAACCTGATGGTAGGAAACATTGTCTTGGACTGGGAATAGGGTCGTGGGTTGGGGGAAACTATGGGATCGTGACGTAAAAGTGGTGGAATCTCGTAAGGAGGAGTAAATCACAACAGTGGTTTTCTATTCCAGTAATGATTACGTCTCATTATTATTATTGCCATTACATGTCTCTCATGTCTCTTCTCTCCATAAAAATCTACCCTCTCTCCGGTGTTTGCCTATTCTTTCCCGTGCCTCGTTATCTGTGTTTACTAACGACAATGACATCGACTTTATATTTATCCATTTCCTTTGCAAGCTGTATATATTTCCCTGCTGAGTATAACATTCTCGCATTCCAACAATCCTATATTTACTGTTTCTTTTGACTTCCGTTTGGCTTTTGATCCGGAAATATGTTACTATACACATAATAATTATTAACGATGTTTTTATTTGTTTAAATGTAATTATTAGGTGAATCGAAAACTTAAGCCAAAATGGGCGGGTTTGTCCTGTTTTGATATACACAGTAACGCTGCTACTGTGATTCATGACAAAAGATCAACGTAGAATGTGTAATGTAGAGCAAAAATTATTATTACATTATAAATCTCCATCACTCTCCCCGTCCTCCACATCGCTCTCCCCGTCCTCCCCGTCCTCCCCATCTCTCTCCCGTCCTCCACATCTCTTCCCCGTCCTCCACATCTCTCTCCCACGTCCTCCCCACCTCTCTAAAGTCCTCCACAGCCCTCTCCCCGCCTCCTTTCTCTTCCCGTCCTCACCATCTCACTCCCTACCCTCCCCATTTCTCTCTGTCCCACCGTCTCTCTCCCCGTCCTCCCCTTCTCTCTACCAGTCCTCAACAGCTCTCTCTCTCTCCCCGTCTTCCCAATCCCTCTCCCCATCCTCCTCATCTCTCTCCCCTTCTTCCCCATCTCTCTCGAAGTCCTCCCAGCTCTCTCCCCGTCCTCCCCATCTCTCACCAGTTCTCCCCATCTCTCCCCCAGTCCTCCCCATCTCTCTTGCCGTCCTCCTATTCTGTCTCCCCGTCCTCCCTTTATCTCTCCCTGTCCTCCCCATCTCTTCCCCTGACCCCCTTCTCTCTCCCTGTCCTCTCCAGCTCCCTCCCCTTCTTCCCCGTTTCTCTCCCCGTCCTTCCCACCTCTCTCATCTCCTACTCATCTCTCTCTCTCTCTCTCTTTCTGTCCTCCCCATCTTACTCGCCGTCCTCTCCGTCTCTTTCCCTGTCGTCCCCATTTCTTTCCCTGTCGTCCCCATCTCTGTCCTGTCCTCCCCTTCTCTCTCCGTCCTCCCCGTCTCTCTCGCTGTCATTCCCGTCTCTTCCGTCTCTTTCCCTGTCCTCCCCATCTCTCGCCCTGTCCTTCCCATATCTCTCTCCGTCCTCCCCATCTCTCTCCCCGTTCTCCCCATCTATCTACTCGTCCTCCCAATCTCACTATGTCCTCCCCGTCTCTCTCTCTCCGTCCTCCCCACATCTTTCTCTGTCCTCCCCAACTCTCTCCCTCTCTCTCCCCCTCTCTTTCTCGTTCTCTCTCTCCCCGTACTCCCCATTTCTCTCCCCGTCCTCCCCATCTCTCTATATGTCCTCCCCATTTTTTCCCTGTCCTCCCCAACTCTCTCCAGTCTTCTCATCTATCTTCCTGTCCTTCCCATATCTAACTCCGTCCTCCACATCTCTCTCCCCGTCCTCCCCCTCTCTCTCCGTCCTCCTCTTTTTTCTCCCTACCCTCCCCATATCCCCAGTCCTCCCCATCTCTTTCCCCGTCCTCCACAACTATCCCCTGTCCCTCCACCTCTCTCCATGTACTCCCCATCTTCCTCCCTCTCATTATTTAACTATCCGTATCTCTTCTACTCTCTCTCTCTCTCTCTCTCTCTCTCTCTCTCTCTCTCTCTCTCTCCTCTTTCTCAGTCTCCCACTCGTCTCGCTCTGTCGCTCTGTTTGTCGATTCTTCTCTTTTTCATGTGTCTGTCGATGTCTGTTAGAGTGACTCTCTCCTACATACCTATCTGACTGTCTCCGCTGTATTCTCTTTTTATCATTCATTTGTCTGTATATTTGTTTGTCTGTCTGTCTGCCAATTTGTTCTATTGGCTGTCTTTGTTCTCTCAGCGTCTTTAATTATCTCCCCATCCGTACCTGCCTCTTTCCATATAACCTCATTCTCAATTCCTCTTATTTACATCATTTTTCTTTTCTCTCCCCTTCCTTTGACACCTATTGCAATTGCAATTTTCAGCCGTGTTACGAACCAATGCATTCGCGGATGCTAAAATACACATACGAAGGTCTCCGTCTCGCCTGCGTGGTCGTCTTGATTGAGGTAAACGAACACACATATGCAAGAAATTGTATGTGTTGTATAATTTTGTTTTGGATTTTTTAAAAACAAGTAAATAGCACACTTCTGCATAATCAGCAATAGTCTGGCAACACACAAGAAGGCCATGCGCGCGGAGAATAAGAAGACTGACTCTGCAGTCAAGAGAGAATACAAGCGCAGCCTTCAGAAGGCGTCAACGTTCATCTTCACCAGAAGCTGGTGAAGATGAACGAGCGAAGGCGGATGAATGGCCAGCCTCCGGTCACCATCGAGGAGTTGACTGGCCAGTGATGAGCTCGTGCTGTCACAGTACCGGCTCTATCTTCGTCTTCAGTTCCACCTGCAGCTCCAGCGGCGCCGAGGAGACGGTCCAAGAGAGGTAGAGTTAGGCTTCATGTATCTCCAGACAGCGACACCACCGCGGAGCTGGCTGCATGAGGCTGTTGTGCGACACCATCTTATTGTTGACCTGGCCTTCCAATAGAAGGTCGTGAAGAAAAAAGAAAAGAAACTGCAGCAGGCAAAGCAGGAGCTATATCAAATGCATGCAGCGGAAAGACTCGGATTGATGCACCACAAGTAGCTAGAGTAACCTCGTCCAGTACGTGTTGCAGGAAGCTCTTTGTAAGAAAATAGTCGCTGCTGACCACATGTTTCTCAAACGCTAGCCTCCGAACATATTCATGATTTATGCTTACCCCAACTGGTATCTTCTGTATCACTAATATTATGTATGTGCTAGGTTATATTTAGCTGTGCGTATTAAGTCAGGGATACTAAGTTACTAAATAACATTTTGACCTGTAGCATTTGCGAGTAAAGAAGGAAAACTTAGATATCGGTACTTCGGTACTATATAAGTCACACATAGTTAAGCTATTGAATGGATATAAATTTGTTATTCCCAAACGTTTGCTCCAATGCTGCGTCCAATGCTTACTACGTATGAGCATAATTTGCGATGCAGCTGCTGCCACCGCTGATAGTGCTGCCACCGCTGACAGTGCTAACACCGCTGACAGTGCTAACACCGCTGACAGTGCTGCCACCGCTGACAGTGCTGCCACCACTGACAGTGTTGACACCGCTGCGGCTGGCTGTTACGCATGCGCGTACAATTTCGAATGAAAGAAAGTGGAGTCCTCTCAGTTATCTCTGCTGCTGACAATCGCAATTTGTGCTTTATGGTCTTCTGTATCATTTCATCTGCCTGCTGACATCGCAGTATGTTCTTTCTAGTGGTAATGCAACATTAAAATACAGTCGCATCGTACAGAGATAAGTTGAGGTGATTCACTAGAGTAAGTCAGTACTTGTCCTGCTAGTGACCTTAATAATACAGATACTACATCGAATAGACGATTGTAACTATATATAAGTAGTGCTACAGAAAACGTTACCAACAAAATAAATACGTTATTGTGTACCAGAAAACGGGGTTAGATGAAGCAATAAAGCATAGCGGCCACAGGCACAGATATAAGCCTATGTTGTATAAAGTCGGTGCGATGTCCTCCAGCGCAGTGACATACAAGGATGACAGCGCAGTGACATTCAAGGATGACAGCGCAGTGACATTCAAGGATGACAGCGCAGTGACATTCAAGGATGACAGCGCAGTGACATTCAAGGATGACAGCGCAGTGACATTCAAGGATGACAGCGCAGTGACATTCAAGGATGACAGCGCAGTGACATTCAAGGATGACAGCGCAGTGACATTCAAGGATGACAGCGCAGTGACATTCAAGGATGACAGCGCAGTGACATTCAAGGATGACAGCGCAGTGACATTCAAGGATGACAGCGCAGTGACGTACAAGGATGACAGCGCAGTGACGTACAAGGATGACAGCGCAGTGACATTCAAGGATGACAGCGCAGTGACATACAAGGATGACAGCGCAGTGACATTCAAGGATGACAGCGCAGTGACATTCAAGGATGACAGCGCAGTGACATACAAGGATGACAGCGCAGTGACGTACAAGGATGACAGCGCAGTGACATTCAAGGATGAGAGCGCAGTGACATACAAGGATGACAGCGCAGTGACATTCAAGGATGACAGCGCAGTGACATTCAAGGATGACAGCGCAGTGACATACAAGGATGACAGCGCAGTGACATTCAAGGATGACAGCGCAGTGACATTCAAGGATGACAGCGCAGTGACATTCAAGGATGACAGCGCAGTGACATTCAAGGATGACAGCGCAGTGACATTCAAGGATGACAGCGCAGTGACATTCAAGGATGACAGCGCAGTGACATTCAAGGATGACAGCGCAGTGACATACAAGGATGACAGCGCAGTGACATTCAAGGATGACAACGCAGTGACATTCAATGATGACAACGCAGTGACATTCAAGGATGACAGCGCAGTGACTTTCAAGGATGACAGCGCAGTGAATTGCACGTATCATTTTGTATTGAAAGGAGCTCAATGCGAGCACGCGTAGTGAGCAGTGGGCGGAGCTACGGAGCAAACGTCACGAGTGTGGCATTCTGGCAATATTCGCTCGCCAAACGAAAACATATTTGTATACACCTATTCTTATATTTCCAATAGGATATGGCCATGCTACTTGCGTCCAAACTCAACTTATGTAACATATTTTGCCTTTGTTAACAAAACAAGACCTCTGTCTGGCAAAAATAACACGTTTGTTTGAGGCTTTGTGTTTATTCTGCGTATGTCGGCCGCCCTTAATACTTGTAGTCTCGGTTACCCCGGTTTCATAGAACTGCGCATGCGTTTATCGGTCGTGCTGGTTAACATGTCAGCCTCGGTCATGCGAATAAAATGACCGGAATCTCCCACTTTTAGAACACATCACGAGTGTACCACTGGCGTGATATTCTTTTAGGTGCATAGCCCCAAAAGCATGACTTTTGTTTCGCTTCAATCACATACACCATAAACAACGGAACAAAGAGAAACAGCATTGATTACTAGTGTTAGGATATGGATACCATACGTGTTCCACATAACATAGACAAGAAAATAGTTAAATAAATAAATTTTATAATAAGTAATGTATTGAATATATGTGGTTACCTAAAATAGTCACGAATGTTCTTATCGTTTTTGGGTCACAACTTAGAAGAATCTGTAACTTTCTCCAATATGATAACATTTTTGAAATGTTTGAAGTTGTTGACGTCAAAGCATCTACACATGAACGGAAAACTAAGAAAAAGAACATAGTGGACGTTTCATTGTTAAGGGTCTATTTTCCCCAATTGTTGCAATGCTTAAAACGTAACTGACGCACGCACGCACGCACGTACGCACGCACGCAAACACTCACGCACGCATGCACGCACGCACTCACAAACACATGGGGGGGAGTTCTATGTGCCTCTTTGTAGTTTGTGTAGACAATTCTACATTTCCAGTATGTTTATATACCCTCAACATTAATTATTGTTGTACCTCTTTGGCAGCGCACCTGAGAGAGGAAGTTAATCACGACACTGTAATTTTTCTTCGTAAAATTCATGGCTGTTTTGGTGTTAGTTAGCACGTCTTTTTAGCCAACTTATTATCATTGCATGTTACATTAATGTGGTTTTTCGTTCGTGTGTACGGGTGCCTAAGTCGTAAAACAGCGGAATCCTGATGGTTGTGTATGATAAAGATTAGGTAGTTGTGAGATACAATTGGCTGCTGCTACACTGTTTCCTTTCTCTCCGGCAGCTCGTCTTCGTCATCGTCGCTGTCATCGCCTATCGCAACATGATGAGAGAAAATGATCATTGTACCTTAAGGGGACGGTGCCGTAGTTTGTTACGGCATATACGGCATTTTAACTGGTTGTTAATACTAGAGGCGATGTGGGGAATATTAACTTGTTTAGGCGACGCCAATGGCGGTTGACGCCAATTCGTAGTCTTAGTGACATCAAACTGAATATAACAGAAAAGGTATTGTGTAATAATGAAAGCTGTTCTGCAACTGAAGTAACGGCCTGTGATACGACGTCCATACGAAAATTGTAATTTGAAACCAGAATGCCTCATATATATATATATATATATATATATATATATATATATATATATATATATATATATATATATATATATATACACACCTGGTCGCGTATTTTGTTATAAAACATAATTATTACGATATTTCTAGTATATATATATAATTACGTACATTGTGTATGTTTGCTACACGTACACGTACACATGTATGCAGACGTATGCACACAGGCTCAAACAATACATGTATTGAAACTTCGATAAAGTGTACATAATGTACGTTTTATGATAATGCAACCTAGCAATTTGTTATATGATATCATATCATAAGTGATGTTTCGTACGCTGTTTTGTAAATGCCGAGCTATGATATAACAAAGATAAATTAAATGTATGGATGATTCGTCTGCTCTTTTAAAGGGACGAACGCGTCAGACTCTCCGAGGTCTTATAGCTGGCCAGCAAATAGGGTGGCACCTTTCGGGTGTCTTCGAAATGCCCTAGCGCCGGCTGGCGACGGACTGACTGCCAACACCGACCTCTGGTGGAGTCTGGCGGAGTTGTAAAACAGCAGAAAAAAACAAAAATTAAAATGCCGCCTCAAACCGGTCCACAGAGCAGAGCGTCATATGCTGTGCTACAACTTTGGGTGCAACAGTATACAACACACCTATATGTGTGTTGTTGAGCTAGGGCCTACTGCTGGCCAAATGACTTGATGCGAATGAAACTGTCGTCTTCGACACCCGTACTGTTGTCTTGTTAGAAATGACTGAGATAAAAAAATGTATGAACATATTTCGTGTAATAAAATAAAAATAAAATGTCATCCGAATTTGTATATGTTCTTCTGCAGTTAGTTCTAAATAATGAATTTCTCTTCCAACTTACGCATTTGTTTAAATTAATGAAGTTTTCGGCAATATAAAAGCGTTTTTTAGGCTCTAATCAAAATTCTTATGATTAAGTTTCGACAACAAATTTGAAAGCTTAAGTAATAAAATGTCGTCCTGGCCGAGATACGGTACACGAACACTCAAACAATTGATAAGAATCGGGCTACCAAAGACATTGCTAATTTGAAGTAATGGTTGCTCTGACTTTTATCAAATTAATTTTATTAATATTCATCATAAAACATTGAATTTACATTTACTACACAGTTTCTTTACAGTATGTTAAAAGCGAGTCATCTGATTATATTTTGTTAGTCATTTCGGTTTTATCGGCAGTTAAAGAACACACGTACCAACCACTGCACTAAATGTTAATATTGTGTAGACACGTTAAATTTTAGTGTGCGGCGATACTAAAGAATATAGAGAATGACACGATCACGATCACGAGACAAGTGCCACACATTTTGGCCGTTACAGACAAATGCCCAATGGCGTATGTTCAACAAACATGTCAGCAGTTAGTTTTACCAATAGGTGATGCTATTGTTAACCTTCAATGTTATGTAAATCGACCGGTAATGTCATAATGTTCCAAGGACGGACCCTATTCAAGTTGTTCACAATACATCTCCGATTCTGCAATGCTGTATGTCCTCCATAGCTTTTTTAAAGTTCAGTACTAGTTATCTCAAATTTAGAAGCAAGTGGTTCTGGATAGGTTAAATCGCCTCCGTCTGATTGTCTTTATTGAAATAATGCATGATACTTTTGCCAACCGGTAATGTATTAACAATTAATTGTATCACATTACCAATATTATTATTACTATTACGAATCTTAACGAATAACGCTCAACATCTTACACTGTATACATATGAAGGATTATATATCGTGTTACGTCAGGTTGCCATTTGTTTTGGTTTGTGGTGCCATCTGGCGAATAACGCCATAATGTTTTAATTTTGCCGAAACATTGTACTTATATTAGCCTCGATTACCCAGCCTACGTAACGAGGCGCTATCGTTTGTTACACTCACAACCGATTGGATTGTGAATCCACTTTTCACTCTTATGAGATACCCGGATGTTTGCCAGGTAGAGTAGTGTGGGGCAAAGCGCACCCCCTCTATTTGTTTTTTGCCATTGCCATAAATTGGACAGTTTTAACCGATCCCACAGCATTGATATTTTAATTAATACAAAATGTGAAATAACTATTTAAATGTCAACTTATTATTCTTGTAACATATGTAATTGATTCAAGCGGGCGAACATATGACATACATTATTTTTGTAATTCCACTGACACATTCAATGAGGATCAAAGGGCACCGGGGATGCACGTTGCCCCGAATGTAAATACATTGTGGTTGTTGTCTAAGTTAATCCTGTTAAAACGCATACTGCATTTTCATGAGTATTTGTGGTTACGTAAACACTATTTATTGACAAGTTTGCCGCATTGTTAAGCACATATACCAACATGCTTGGGCGATTAGCTGTCATATTGAGTAATAGAGACCCGCCCGCCACTCGTGATCCACTCGACCCCCGAGACCCGCCGCCAAAGACTTGTCCGCCGCCCGATACCCAAATGCCGTCCGTGACCAGTCAGTCCCATGAGAACTGCACACCGCCCACAGTCCAAGACCTGCACGAGACCTGCCCACCGTCCGAGACACGTCCGCCGCCCGAGACACGTCCGCCGCCCAGGTCCTTCCCACCGCCCACAGTCCAAGACCTGCACGAGACCTGCCCACCGTCCGAGACACGCCCGCCGCCCGAGTCCTTCCCACCGCCCACAGTCCAAGACCTGCACGAGACCTGCCCACCGTCCGAGACACGTCCGCCACCCGAGTCCTTCCCACCGCCCACAGTCCAAGACCTGCACGAGACCTGCCCACCGTCCGAGACACGTCCGCCGCCCGAGTCCTTCCCACCGCCCACAGTCCAAGACCTGCACGAGACCTGCCCACTGTCCGAGACACGTCCGCCGCCCGAGTCCTTCCCACCGCAGACAGTCCAAGACCTGCACGAGACCTGCCCACCGTCCGAGACACGCCCGCCGCCCGAGTCCTTCCCACCGCCCACAGTCCAAGACCTGCACGAGACCTGCCCACCGTCCGAGACACGTCCGCCGCCCGAGTCCTTCCCACCGCCCACAGTCCAAGACCTGCACGAGACCTGCCCACCGTCCGAGACACGTCCGCCGCCCGAGTCCTTCCCACCGCCCACAGTCCAAGACCTGCACGAGACCTGCCCACCGTCCGAGACACGTCCGCCGCCCGAGTCCTTCCCACCGCCCGCAGTCCAAGACTTGAATGAGACATGCCCACAGTCCAAGACCGGCACGAGACCCGCCCGCAGTCCAAGACCGGCCCGATGCATGCCCACCGTCCGAGACACGCCCGCCGCCCGAGTCCTTCCCACCGCCCACAGTCCAAGAACTGCACAAGACTTGCCCACAGTTCAAGGCCGGCCCGAGACCTGCCCACTGTCCGAGACACGCAGCCCATGACCAGTCAGCCGACCGAGACCTACCCACCGCCATAGAGATAACAGGGTCAATAAATCGGTGCTGGGCCTAATATGTTTACGCAGTATTGGGCAGCGCATTGCTCCACTTGACGAAAGTTGTGACATGTGTAGGACTGCCACTAAAATGTAATCTTGTTTAGTAAAAATGTGTAATGCTATTACTCATTAATTAAGACGTGCGTATATGTAACTGCGTTAACCATTTCTGCCTTAGATGTAAATACATAGACTAGATTGTGTTTGCCCCTAAAGTGGCGCGCTTTGCCTCACATTACTCTATAAGAACAAACATTCGAGACTCTCAGTCTATCTCACCAGTTATGAGTAAAATATCAAAACAAAATCGTGGCTGTGGAACGGATCAGACCGAATGCATTCAGGTATATTCACACAATTCAAGGCACGCACCGAAGATTTAAATAGAGATTTAACAAGATTTGAGATTGCCATCCCAAGCTGCAAGTTACAGATGGCTAGTGGACAAGGAAGCTATTGCCTTTTCGAAAGTCCAGCAATTTTATCGTCTATGTATAGCCCGCCCTTATCAGATATCTGTCAATTCTATTTTTAAACATATTCACACTACATTAACACAATCATTGGACAGTTTGTTCCATTCATTTATCACCTTTTGTGAGAAAGAGTACTTTCTCGTGTCCAACGTACCCTGTTCCTTAACTAATGCAGCTTTGTGTCTTCTGATACAAAACAAACAAACGACAGTTGTTGTAGGCCACACGTTTCCTGGTTTGTAGACGCACCCGTCGCAGTGTTTAACAAGGGGCTGTCTCGACACGGGAGTCGCCACGTCACCTCACTATGTTACAATGCTCTCCACTGCAAAATGGAGTCATAGCGGTACTGGAGAGAATGTAAATATACCACATCGTTGTTGTTCTGAATTGAATTGATTACACATTAAGTTTTGTTGATGCGTTAATAATTTAGTTTCTAGATTTTGCATCAAAGTATTATGTCATGATACCGTTTACAGGCCGTGCAAGGTTCTGTTACACACTGTTCATATACTATTGTTCCACTTTCCTTCAATCCCTTCCTCGTTTTCCGTCACTATCCCTTCTTCAATCGGTCCATCGAGTGGCTACTGTTACTGTATGTTAAAGGTAAAATGTACGTTCTTATATAGCGCTGTATCCGGTCCATAGGACTGCTCAAAGCGCTTTACACTTCACCCCCTGGCAGACCTGTTCATTCCAAGGCCATCTCAACTTCTTTTGGAAGTATTCAGCCACGCTGCAATTGCTGCGCGAAGGCTATTCGTTCACATATCCACCACTGTCTGTATTGCCAGGTACTCATTTATACAGCTGAGTGAACTGTAGCAACGTGGGATGATCAAACTTGCCAAAGGTTTGAAGCGACCGCAGTGGGATTTGAAACCGGGTTGAGAGTCCGGCCTTCTAACCGGTATGCTATCGCGCCCCACTAAATGTTCTTATGTAGCGCGCGGTGTCCAGTCCTTGGAACTGTTCAAAGCACTTTACGCTTCACCCCTGGCAGACCTTTTCATTCCAACACCAACTCTACTTCTCTGGGAAGCATTCAGCCACGCTGCAATTGCTGCCGAATATTCGATACTCATTTATACAGCTGAATAAACCGGAACAACGATGGATTGAGCAAAAATGACCAATCTCAATCGAAACAGCAGCAAATTGATTCGAACCCGGATTCTCTCGATTGGGGTCCACTGTTCTAACCGCAACGCCACTGCTCTAGTCGTTAACTCGGGTGTTTGAATACGGCCCCCGAGAGAGCGGCTGTGTCGACAGTAACGTGATCCCTTTGAAGCATATCGCGGGCTGGATCTGTGTCACATGACAGTTGTATGGACGCCTTGTTATCGTTAGAATGCTTTGCTTCACGATGGAAAATCACTCAGACATGGCTGATTGCTGGGTAAGAATTGCATTAGCGCTTAACGTGAAATTTCACTACTTCAGGGCCTATAGCTGAAACTGTATTACGGCTACGTATGAGATACGTGAAACATATAGGCTATATGTTAAGTGTTGAAATATGTTCGGAGCATGACACGTTTGGTTGAAACTGTCTAGTAATGGGTACATTACGCTTATCCAGATATACACATCTACATATGTGAAGAATCAAAGAACCGCACACTTTCTCTATGTTAACGGCCACTTCGTCAGCGATGAGGAATGTCTGTGTGGGCTAAGGCGGTCACGAGACGGTCTCAGTGACACACCGTGACAACACAGAATTTCGGCCTGGTACTAATATATAACATACCGCTTATTATTCTATCAAAGCTGGACGGAGTTTATCAATGTTGACAATCTTTCCTCGTCGACGTATCCTGGCGGTTCACAGACAGTACGGGTCTTCCACTCTACCGTGCAACAGTAACGTTGTGTGAACGGTTGAGAACAGTCCGTGAAACAGTCAGCTCGCTTTGTCGGTGTCAACACCTGTCATCCGATCTGTCAATTATGTCTACTGACGAAGATGAGTATTCAGGCAAATCTAGGTACTCGAAAGCAGCTCTCGTTTTTGTCAACGTGGTTTTCTGTGTGAGTATTTACTTATGTCGCATTACTTGTGGGAAGAGAGTTAAATGGATTTCGGAGGATTTCAACGACTCGTTACAGTATTATTATAATTTTAACGATTGTTCTGCCTCTCTCCAAGGATTAATTAAATAAATATATATTATATGTTAAACCTCGATGTAACGCAGTTACTGAAATTTGCATTCGATTGGGATTTGTTTTAATCACTGTCTCATGTTACGTGGTACCAGTGGCTCTCTCGGGGGTGGGGGGTGGGCAAAAAAGGGGTGCGTAGACACCCATTAGTTTACCATGTTACCACGTTTTGACGTTTTGTCGTGCTACTGTTGGCTATAATAGCTGAAGAGCTGCCAAATTGTGTCGAGATACATTTAAAAAAATTTAACAAGATTGCCATCCCAAACAACAAGTTCCAGATGGCAAGTGGACAAGGAAGCCGTTGGTTTATCAAGAGCCCAAAAAAATTATCATCTATGTCCAGCAATTTTATCATTTATGTATAGCCCGCCCTTATCAGATATCCGTCAATTCTATTTTTAAACGTATTCACACTACTAGCATTAACACAATCATTTGAAAGTGTGTTCCATTCATTTATGAGAAAGTATAGGCGTACTTTCTCATGTCCAACCTACACTGTTCCTTAACTAATGCTGCTTTATGTCCTCTGGTTCTACTGCCTTCTTTAACTTTGA
>OY759263.1:27179047-27264047 GCA_963662155.1 Lamellibrachia columna | reverse complement strand
TGCTTAAACAATTGCTAAGACAATTACAGTATAGCATGAATAATGAGAATAATGTCACGTGTTTTTGCGCGAGGGGACACGGTCACTGAGCGCGCAGCTGTGATTATGTCTCGCACTGTCGAAGTTCGCGATGAAACTCACCTCACCTCACTTATTCTCTTCGGGCCCAGTGGCCCATAAGGCCGAAGTGCATCTCCTCCAGCTCGCTCTGTCAGCTGCTACATGTCTGGCTTCGTTCCAGCAGTTCCACCCCAGTACACGTTTTTCATTTTCAACCAGGTCAACGCCGTCTCACATTTGCTGTTCTTGTCCATTCGTAGGGTATGTCGTACCATATTCTTATCTTGGCCTCGGTGCTGATTGTCTTCAATATTGTTTTTTGCAAGAATATCTTGATTTGATACAAAGTATGGCCATATAGTTAGTAGGATTTGTCTTAAGCACTTGAAAAAAATGTATCTAACTTTCTGTTGTCGCCTTCGTTCATTTTCCATGTTTCACTTCCATACAGCAACACTGGTTTAACAATTGTGTTAAATAGCCTCAACTTTGATCTCAATGTGTATATATTTGAACTCTATATTTGCTTTAGCTTCATGAACGATACTCTTGCTTTACGAATTCTGTTAACAATGTAATCACCGCCTCCTCCTTGCTTTTTGACGTTAGCACCCAGGTAGCTATACTTGTCCACTTCCTTTAGTTCTTGATCATCAATTAGTATTATGTTTTCGCACTTGCTTTTAATCCTCAATACTTGAGTTTTCTTTGATTTATTCTCAGCTATGTCCTTGCTGCAAATTGATTCAGTTGCCTTGTCTTTGTTTGCATGTGTGTGTAGCATGATGACATGGGTGCTATGTCATCTCAAAGCCCATGTTCTCTACTTTTGACGTGAAGTTCCATCTTATCCATGTTTTATTTCCTGCTGTTGTGTTTCTCATTATCCAGTCCATTACCATCAAGAAGATCAATACAGACATTACATCTCCTTGTTTAACTCCGGTTTTAAGCTTAGTCCACTCAGATTCCTCACCTTCGTCTAACACTGCACATCACCGAGCGTGAGGTTGATAAGAGGCGTGCGTCGACGGAGGATCTTAGGGGTAGGCTGTTGTTTGCTTGTTGTACCAACGTCTTGGTTGTCGTAGGAAAGTATATGATGCCACCTGATGTAGATTGGTGGCCTGTGCCACTGCCGATGACTCGTGTCTATGTGTTGGGCTGCCACTATCAATGTTCAGTCCCCTAACACACTCAGATCCAGTGACTGGTCGTCAGTGTCACCACACGCCTCGCGTTCAGTTTGCCCGGTCAAATCAAACAACCGACTCCAAATCTGCCTCGTCAGCAGACTAAGACGTAGTGAACACCAGAGACTCATCTCATCAGTGAGTGCTGCCACGGTGTCCGTTCTGATGTACGCTCGTCTGAACTAGGTGAGGCTATGCGTGAAAAGAGTAGGCTGAGCACATCTTGGCAGCCTGCAGAGGTTGCTAGCATCGCTTGTATGTAGCTATCGTCATCCACTGCGTCGTGGGTAGCCTCCCGTTTCAGTAGCAGGTAGACGACTGTTGTCTGGCCGGCCGACTTAGGCGACGCTCTCGTGGGCTTTGTCACATGCCCAGTGGTGAACGGTTCGTCCTCGCTCACCGCTCACCCATACATCATCTCACAACCCTGCAGCAAAGATACGATAGGGCAGTAATTCTCATTTTTACAATTCCAGCCTCCTTCCTAATCCCAATTTATTCCATAATTCTTCGTCTCTCTTCCATTTTCTTGCTGTCGACGGCCATTGTAATTGTTACTGTTGCAGCCGTGTTACGAAGCAGTGTATTCGCTGATTCAGCAGTACTCAAACATCGGTCTCGGGATCGTCTGCGCTGTCTTCTTCATTGAGGTAAGCGGCCACTCGTCGGATTCTGACGTCAAAAACAAACAGAAAAAATGCACTGCTCTCAAAGGAGGAACTTAATCACGCCATTGTGATATTATCATAACACTCATGACTGTTTTGCGATTTTGTTATTAATCATAGCTACATATTAACACTACTCTAATTACATGTTGTTCTTCCTCGTAATCCCCTTTGAAGGCGTGATGCCGACTTGTCCTCTACAGCTGCACTGTTTCAGCTGTTGCCCTTTACCACTGCTCCCTATCGGCAGGATGTATTTTAACTATATTCGTAATATATATATATATATATATATATATATATATATATATATATATATATATATATATATATATATATATATATATATTATGAATATATATATTATGAATATATATATATATATATATATATATATATATATATATATATTATGAATATATATATATATATATATATATATATATATATATATATATATATATGTATATATATATATATATATATATATATATATATATATATATATATATATATATATATATATATATATATATATATATATTATGAATATATATATATATATATATATATATTTCTCTCCAAGAGATACGATTGACTGTTGCTTCAAGGTCACCTCTCTCTTCCGCAGCTCCTTGGCGTCATTGCTGCTGTCGTCTTGTTTCGCGCACAAGAACAAACTCTGGTGGAAATGTTCAAGGGACACTGGATGGATTCCTTTGATGCATGCGGTATTTTAGCGTAAGCTAGTCACGTAGAATTAAGCTGGTGTGGAAGAATCCGCATACGTAGGTGTACTTCTAATTGCATACATGTTGTAATGTACTAACAGCTTTAATAATAGGAGTAATAGGAGATGTGAATATGAGTTAACCGCCTGGTGACGATGCCGTTTGACCAACCTGACTTGTAAGATGCTGCCACTGCAGACGTTATGTGTAACGATGAATAATGTGTTGAAGCTCATTATTGTACAGTAATTCGTGGACTCATAATTCGTGGACACTAATCGGTGTGTCAGAAACCGTTTTTGTTAATATTTAGTTAGAGGCAGTAGTTTTGAGTAAGCTGTTCCCGGACTCAAATTCAGCGAGTGATGAAAGGGTTTGTGTTAGATATGCATTGTGTTGTGGACTACATGTGTATTTAGTGGCGAACTACGTGAGTAGTAATACATGCGACGCGTAAGCACGCAGAAGGAAATTTGGACTTTCAAGTAGCAATTAGTTTATATGTATCAGTTAAGAATGAAGCTGAGAAGATTGCGTTGATGATTACACTTGGCGGTGCAGTTACTGACGATATTCAATTCGTTCGATTTTAACGTCGAAGCCGAAGGCGGACCCGTACCGACGGTGAAAGTAGTTTTCGTGCGCATTGACAACTACTTTGCCCCGAGAACGAACGATTGATCATTACAAATTCTGATCGTGCAAACAGTTGTACGACGAAACGAGTGCGTTGTACATAGCGCGATTGTGCAATTTGGCGAAGACATGCAAATTCGGCATGAAAAGGGGAACAATTTGCGCGACCAACTAGTGTATGGATGTCACGATGACAGTCTACGAGAAATATTTCGCGAGGAAACGCTGACATTGCAGACAGCAAGGCAAATTTCCACTGCCCACGAAGCGGCGCGTCAGAACATGAACCTATTCCGAGGGCAGCAGCAGACGCACGATTCGGCGGCAGTAAACAGGGTGATGAAGGTCAAGGCCGACAAAAGTGTTTCGCCGCGGTGGGGCAGCACGGAAGTTCGACGGTTAGTCCCGGGCCAGGTTAAGTGCACTTTGCCAAAATGTTTCGAAGTGAGAGACACAAAAACACTGAGCCGGCTGAGCGTCAGCGACAGCGACCGGTGCGTACAGTGACAGTTGATGGTGATTTTTCAAATCGAGCTGAGTGAAATGTACTAGATGTGAAACCAACTGTGTGTTGAATGTTGACACATCTGCTATTACTGTGCGTTCTTCTGTAAATAGCGTTGTATTGGCAATGGAGCTTGACACAGGGTCCGCTATATCGATGATCCCTGTTGATGTGTATCGGTCGAAGTTTGCAAACTGCTAACTTCAGCCTGCCCTAGGCCCTAGTAACAAGTTGTTATGCAGTTTCACAGGTGTATCAGTGCCATGGCATGTAAAGGCATGTTTAAGGTGAATGTGCAGTATAACTCACATAATGTAGACTTTGTGCTTTACGTTACAGTAGACATAATGTAGACTTGGTGCTGCATGTAGTCCCCTACAGTAGACATACTTTAAGTCTCATCAATTCAAGGACTTCTTGGACTGGTTGGGAGTGTTGCACATACCTACGTCTCCATATCACACAAGTTCTAATGGGCAAGCGGAGCGATTTGTGCAAACCTTAAGGCAGGGAATCATATCAGGTTAGACTGGATAAGTTCTTCCTGGCATATAGAAATGCTCCGCTTTCACAGGGGAATTGCCAGCAGTGCGTTTCATGGGTAGACAGCTACGCACTCGACTTGACAGTGTACAAACGGATAACTGACGGGAAAACAAACGGTTAGAGAAACAGATGGAACGTGGTTCTCTAAATCTGAGATCATTCAGGGAAGGAGACATGGTATGTGATCGAGATTACCATGGGAAGAATAAGCGGATCCCCGGAACTATCAGCAAGAAGTGTTTCTAAGGGATTGTGGAAACGCCACATTGGCAAATTGAGTTCAAGGGTAGCCTCAAGCAACATGCCTCTGCCACCGTTACAATTGACTACAGTGACTGATGGTCATGAATATTTGGTTGACACTAGACCGTCACTGAATCGACAAACCACAGTGCCAATGGGTTGCCATATGAAGCCCCTCCACGGCAGTCAGTTCAGGATAAGTCTAGGCTTACTGCAAAATTATGTTATTTTGCTGTCATTTTCTTTAGCTGCGTGACATTTTGCTATCATTTTCTATAAATTTGCTGCCTTATTCTTTAATTGTATCATATATCTATCGTTTTCATTTACATAAATGTATGTCATTTTTTTTTAGATGCGTGACACATTCCCCCCGGTCATCTGGGGTCATAGATGGTCAGTTGGGGTCACATCCGGTCAGTAATGGTCACATCCGGTCAGCAAGGATCATATTTGATCAGTAGAGGTCAAGCATAATTGAGACTGGTCACTAAGGGTCAAATATGGGGTCATGTGTGGTCAGTGGGGGGGTCACAGGTCATAAGGGATAGTCTCAATAATAACAACGTATCCGAAATAAGGTGTCATAAGGGTCACATGCTTAGGGTCGTGTAAACTCGTGAGAAAAAACACCATGGATTATGCACATGTTTTTTATTGAGTAACATGCACCGTGAAAGGAGTGTTTTGCGTAACAAGCACCGAGCGACTGTATGTGAAACTCCGTACAATGTTTATTCAGGAAAACCGAGTCGATCGCCGTCGTGAGTGTTGCACACGAATGTGAGCGGATAAGCGTCTATAGTCGTCGGCAGCCTATCCTTTGGAACGACGTCGTGGACGATCTCCAAATACCCCGCCAGGAGTCGTGCGATCTGTTCAGTAATCATTAATCGTAGATGGCGTTCCTGTTCTTGTCGATTTCCAGCATCGCCTCGAATTCGCCGAACACGACGACGTTCACGGTCTGCGCGAGGGCCGTGCCTGAATGAATCTCGATGCGCATGTTGCCTTTTTGTACCAGGTGGAAGCACGACCCGTCGCACGCGTCCGGTGTGAGGTCGAAACTGTCCGGTGTGAGGTCGAAACTGAAGAAGGTGTACCCGTCACGGAACTCGGAGCGCGCCAGGCCGGTTGAGGCCCTCGGCGAAATTCGGTTGAAGAGGGCTTTGGTGGGCACCTGTCGACCGTCCACGTACACGGCGAGGAAGTTGATGTCGTTGTGCTTGGCGTGAAATGGGTTTTTAGCGTACGACCCGTTATACGTGTCGTCGATACAGCACAGCAACATACGTTTTTCGTGCGTGTGCGACATGGTTCCCTGCGGGACGGAGTACACTTTTGCAGTCGACGGGACCAACGGGTACTTGGCCGTACCCTTGTCGAGTGCCTTGATTTGCGCTATCTGAACGGCCGGACTCAGGGCGGCTTTTCTCGCGAACATGGTGGCATCGATAATGTGCACTTTGTAAACGCCCCATCATTTCAACGACCCGACAATCCGCAACGTACGCTTTCCGATCCCACAACCCTTCGTTCGTACCGTTGGGCGCTTCCATGTGACCGGCGGTGTCTTTGTACCAAAGTTGACTTGTCACTTGCGCCTCTTTGGCTTCGGTACCGTAGCTCAGCGCCGTTTCGGTGTAAGCACGATAGGTATACGTATTGGTCGAAGGGGTCACGAGCGTGTCGTTCAGGTAGATGTTGACTTGATTGAACAGGGAATGCAACACGTTATTCACCGGACCCACCGAATTGAGGTTCGTTCCGTTTCCTTTGGTCACCTTCGCTCGCACGAACAGGTACCTGTTGGCCAGGTCCAGGTAAGCGTCTACCGATCCAGGTAGCAAGAAAATGATGGGACCGCCGAATCGAGGGAGGCCATCGGTTGATTTTCCACTCATTGTTCATCGCTGGTCTGATCTGAGTCGGCAGCACGCCGAAGAGATCCACTTCGCACTTGACGCCCTCGCAAGATTGCCTATGCATAAAAGCCATCGTCGAACACGTCACCGGTCTTTCCTTTACGACGTCTTTTCGATGCACTGACCCGTCGCGTCACGGTCGCGCGTTTTATACGTTGTCTCGTCTGCTGAGCCCGCACGCCCGGAATCGGTAACATACTGCTCATCAAGTCCTTACCGGCGTCCATTGCGCGTCGTTTGGCCGCCTGTTTGAAGACCTGATCGGACATGAAGTCGTCGCCGATGGGCATGTCGTTCTTCAACGCCCGATTCCCCAAAGCCACGGCTCCTCGCTTGATGAGCAGACCCCAGAACAGACTACCCAACCGCTGGCATCGACGAATTAGGGCAGCGCGCCTTCCGCCTACCAGGCGTAATGATACTCTTTTTGCCTTCCTCCTTTTCCCTTTAGTCCAGACTGAGGCTGGCACCGATACCGGTCGTCGATTTTTTTCCCATTCTTCATAGCTAGTCCCATTTTACTACCATCTTCACCAATCGTCTCCACTCCCCTCTACCCCACGCCCTCATCCTCCACTCCCCTCCCACTCCCACTAAATCTCTCTTCACGCAGTCCTTCCACTTCAGTCTCGGTCTTCCTCTTCTCCTTCTACCCTCCACTCCAAACGCATCCGCTCACTTCGTCAATCGTACCCCTTCCATTCTTTCCACATGTCCAGCCAACTTTAACCGGCTCCTCGCCAGCTTCCTTCGTAATAATCGTTGTAATTCATCCTTGAAAACAGACGGGTCTTACGACGTCGAAAGTAAAGCGTGCCGCGGTCGGGCGGTCGGGCGGTCGGGCGGTCGGGCGGTCGGGCGGTCGGGCGGTCGGGCGGTCGGGCGGTCGGGCGGTCGGGCGGTAGGGCGGTCGGGCGGTCGGGCCCGACGGTGTTGCATCAATAAATTGATGCAACATCATGCCAAACCAATTTGACCACGTTCGATTTGAGGAGACAAATATGTTTCGACCATATTACTATGATAAATTGAACAGGTCCCACAACAATAGTATTTTAACTTATCCAAAATGTTAAATAGCTGCCCATAGCCCGAGACTTGCCCACCGCCCGAGACCATGCATCCAGCCACCCGAGACCGGCCCGCCGACCGAGAGTCACCCGCTGTCCAAGACCCGCCTGCCGCCCGTGACCAGTCAGCCGCCCGAGACCTGCCCACCGCCATAATATACAGGGCATATAGATTGGTGCTGGTCATAATAGGCTTAATGTGTCAATAAAATAAATACAAAATATACAAGCCACGCATTATTGGGCAGCGCTTTGCTTCACCTGACGAAATTTGTGACATGTGTAGGACTGCCACTAAAATGTAATTTTTTCGTAAGAATTTGTAATGCTATTACTCTTTAATTAAAAGGTGTATATATGTGTAACTGCGTTAACCATTTCTGCCTTAGATGTAAATAAATAGGCTAGATCGTGTTTGCCCCTAAAGTGGTGCTCTTTGCCTAACATTTACTCTATCTGTGCAAACATACGAGGACTCTTATTCCAACTCACCAGTTATGAGTAAAATATGATAAGTATATTCAATACATTCAAAACAAAATCGTGGCTGTGGAACGGATCAAACTGAGCGCATTGGGGTATATTCACACAACTCCATTAACACATCGAATATAAAGGACCAACGGTCACCTTAGTCTAATCCATGGTCCGGTGCGATCAACCAGATAAGGCCGGGAACACAAGTCCTGTTAGATGTCAAAGGACTGACAGACACAAGCCCGTGCGCACTAGTAGAACTGGTTCGGTGACAGGGCACGAACTGGCAACTGCTATTCTTAGCCAGAAGTACATTATGCTATCTGCAGTCGCTTTTATGTCCCATGCCGGATGTCGATGTTATCACGAATGACGCAGGCCATACCAAGAGTGAACCTGAAAGAGCCCTTCAACATAGCGACAATGTGCGGCTATTGTTGATATAATTTTATTATGCAGTCAAGCGTGCTTCTTAATACTAACAGTATACCTAAATACTTATGATTGATGTAACCTTGCTATGTGTGACCACGATGGTTTGATCATAATTTCATTTATACTAACAGTATACTTGTATCAAAGTGGACCATGCAATTTTACCTACAACCTACACATATTTTGTACAAAACAAACGACACGTGTTGTAGGCCACACGTTTCTGGTTTGTAGACACACCTGTCGCAGTGTTTAACACGGGGCTGTCCCGACACGGAAGTCGCCACGTCACGTCGCTATGTTACAATGCTCTCCAAAGCAAAATGGAGTCATAGTGGTACTGGAGAGAACACAATAATGTTAAGTACCGCAGCATCGTCGTAATAACACGAGTTGGGGAAATCCGCAGTAAACGCGCACAAGGTCTAAATATACCACATCGTTGTTGTTCTGAATTGAATTGATTACACATTGCATTTTGTTGATGCGTTAATAATTTAGTTAGTAGAGTAATCTGGGTCAACACAGCCCGTGGAGGTAAGACGCCCCCCCCCCCACCACGTACGCAAAATATAAAACTCTGAACGTCCCCAAATCTGGTACAAAATGAAGATGGTGCAACTCACTGTTTAATGGTGTGAACCATAAACTTAATTGGTGACATGATAATATTATTAATCACTTGACAGGTCAACACAATACAAAATCGGCATTAGTATGTTGTGTTTCGTATACATCGTGTTAACACACACGTTATGCATGTGGGGCAAGTCGGTCCCCATGTCATCCCACATTCACGTGATCATACTGTATAAAATGTATTAAGCATAACCAATTATGTTAAATACATTAAAAATAATATGAACGTTGTATAATTTACGTTCTGCTAGCCTGTAGGTTGTAATTATGATGGAATATTACTAAACCAATATTATATTACGTATGGATTACAAGGTATGTATCATATGTTAACTTCAATTAACATTTTACAAATTTAATGGCTTGCTATATTACCATCATACCATGTTTACGTATACATTTTAATTTACGGCAATAGTTCGTTCGTACAAGTGAAAACCACGGGAGGGAGTTATCGACCGTGTTGCCCCAGAGAGGGAAACGTCTTGCCCCAAGGATGGGGCAAGAAAGCTTTTTGGGTACTCTTGCTATTTTTCAAATGCAACTCAACTAGGTTGTCTATTTGCTGAAAACAGTTTTACAATGGGTAACACACGTAGCTCACTATAACGTGAACACATTAAAGACATGCTAACGTAGTTTAGTGGTGTACAATTTTAACGTTTTCTTTAGGTGGGCGCGCGAACTTACATTAGTTACCCTACAGTTTGCAACAAAGTATTTTGTTAAGATACCGTTTTAGAGGCCATACAAGGTTCTGTTTTCTACTGTTCAGAAACTATTATTCCACCTTCTTTCAACACCTTCTTCATTTCCCGTCACTACCCCTTCTTCCCTCGAACCTTCAAACCTGCGACACCTGGCTACTGTTAGAAAGTTACGTTCTTATATAGCGCAGTATCCAATCCTTGGAACTGTTCAAAGCGCTTTACACTTCACCCCCCCCCCCCCCGGCAGACCTGTTTATTCCAACGCCAACTCGACTTATCTATAATAATAATAATAATAAAACTTTATTTTGACACCATCAAATCCGGGCTACTGCCCCGTTCACGGGTGTGTACAGACATCAGTTCACACGACACAAACTTGTATGTAGATAGTGATAATAACAATAATACATACGCTGTATAAAATGTTAAATACTATGCAGAATGTTCGCGTGTGTAAAATTATTTTAAGAAAAAGTATACTGATTACATGGTATTTGTATATAAAAATAAATCTCAAACAGGAAATAAAACGCTAATATCATCAATAATACAGAACATAAATAGGATTGATAATATGTAATAAGATCATTAAAAATGCAATATCAAAGCGGTAAAACCCATTAAGTGGAAAAAAGAAATGTCTTTAGTAGCTTCTTGAATTGCGGGTGGTTGCCGTTTCCACGTATGTTGGCAGGCAGTTTATTCCACAGCGTGGGGCCAGCACAGGCAAATGCTCGGCGGCCGAAACGTTCTAGGTTGACTCGTGGCACGTCGAGAAGTAGCCCGCCGGCAGGCCACGTCTTGGTGCGTACTGGGAAGCATTCAGCCACGCTGCAATTACTGCTGACTATTCGTTAACCCATCCACCACTGTATACAGCTGAATAAACTGGAGCAACGGTGGGTTGAGCGAAATTGCCTTAGTTTCGGAACAGCAACAAATGGATCCGAACCCGGATTTTCTCCCTTTGAAACATATCGTGGGCTGAATCTATGTCACATGACAGTTGTATAAATGCCTTCAACGCAGTGGCGATAGTGCTATCGTTGGAGTGGCATGATTCACGGTGGAAAATCACTCAGGCATGTCATGACTGCAAGGTAGAATTGCATTAGCGCTTAATGGGAAATGTCACTACTTCAGGGCCTATAGCTGAAACTGTATTACGGCTACGCATGAGATACGTAGGCTATATGTTAAAACTGACAAAAGTAGGCTATATGTTAACACTGACAAAGTTACGAAATTTCACCAAGGAACAAAATTGTGGTTTCATAATTTATCGGATGATTTCACAAAAACTACATATAAAAGTTGCACAAACGAGCTAGCATGTTGCAGTGGATACTAGGTAGGTTTGGTTTTTCGCAAAATATATTTGAAATGAGACTAGCAAAAAATTCGTTCGGAGTTCATTCAAACATTGTTCGGAGCATGACACGTTTGGTTGAAACTGTCTAGTAATTGATACATTAATCTTATCCAGACATACACACAACTACATATGTGAAAAATCAAACAACCGCACACTTTCGCTATGTTAACGGCCACTTATGTGTTGAGAACTGGCCTAAGGCGGTCACGAGGCGATCGTGACACGCCGTGACCACGCAGTATTTCGGCCTGGTGCTAATATATAACATACCGCTTATTATTCTATCAAAGCAGGAAGTAGTTTATCAATGTTGACAATCTTTCCTCGTCGACGTATCCTGGTGGTTCACAGACAGTACGCGTCTTCCACTCTACCGTGCAACAGTAACGTTGTATGAACGGTTGAGAACAGTCCGTGAAACAGTCAACTCGCTTTGTCGGTGTCAACACCTGTCATCCGATCTGTCAATTATGTCTATTGACGAAGACGATTCATGCAAATTTATTTGCTCGAAAGCAGCTCTCGTTTTCGTCAACGTGATTTTCTGTGTGAGTACTTCTTTATGTCGCATTACTTGTGGGAAGAGAGTTAGATAGATATCCGGGGCTAGGGGTGGGTATCAAAGACTATTTCAACGACGCGTTACAGTATGATTATAATTTTAACGATTGTTCTGCCTCTCTCCAAGAATTAATTAAAGACATATATATTCATGTTAAACCTCGAAGTAACACAGTTACTGAAGTTTGCGTTCGATTGTGGTTTGTTTTAATCATTACAATAATTGTCTCTTGCTACGTGGTCAGGGGCGTCCGCAGGAATTTTTCCAGGGAGGGGCAAGAAAGAAGAAAGAAATATACGACCAGGATATGAAAGTGTACAATCGCTTCCAGTTTAAACACGCTTGTCGCAGTGACATGATTCTCTTAATAGTTGTTGCTGCTTTACGAAAATTGAAAGAAATTGGCAACTGTCACGTACGTCAAAAAAATTATCATATTTCACATAACACAATTTACTGTCCTACATTCTTGTAACACAGCAGGAAGTGCCACTAGCTGTGACCTCTCGTGGCGTCGTGTTGATGACTCCTGTCGCATTGAAACGTGCACCTTCACATAAAACATCAATGCATTACACAGTGCCACGAGTCGTGTCGTTATAACAGCTGCAGAGCTGCTAATTAAGTTGCGTCGAGAAACATGTGTGAGATCACGGGTGGACCAACGCCCGTAACACGCAAAATTTTTAAGCCATACCGATACCAATCAAATCATGAAACTTTTGTTGGCAGCGATACATGGTCAAACATCACGTGCATGGGCTGCATGTCGACACTCGTGTGTAAATTTATAAGCGGCGTTTACGCGCGACGTCATCGATCGAAGTTGATGATAAGAATAACCTGGGGGCTGCCGCGGACGCTTTGTGCTGTCAACGCGTGCATGGAAATTATATATATATATATATATATATATATATATATATATATATATATATATATATATATATATATATATATATATATATATCAGGGCTGGGGTCAATTCCAAAGGAATTGGAATTAATAAATTCAATTCCAAGTCCAAATCCGGAATTGGAGCGGAATTGGAATTGAAAGATTTCGAATGAGAGGAATTGGAATTGGAATTGGAAAATTTTGAACAAAAGGAATTGGAATTGGAATTGAATGGAAAGGAATTGAGCACCTGATTTTTTTGTGACATCAACCAATATTTTTCTAGCCTGTTGTAGGCGGCTATGTGTATAATAATGCTATCAACTCATGCATTGAGGATCTGAAAACTGAAATCCTGTCATTCATGCCAGTATCTTATGATTTCTTTATGTTGCCACTTGCCAGCGGGTTAATGAAGGGTTCCAGACTGGCTTTAATAGAAACATCAAAGATATTTTCAACTGTTTACAGACCTGGGAAATTAGCCCTTTTACACCCATGAAAAGACACAGCCATGCGGTTGATCAATTAGTAATCACTGATTACTAATCAGAGATCAATGACCACTGACCAACACTACAAAGCATAGGCAAGCTAGCTGTAGCCAAATGTGTGAAAATGGTTTCCCACTTGCCAGTATAAATATGTGTTGCCTAACATGCATCATCAGAACAGTGTGCAACAGTCATAGTGTACAGGTCGGTCAATATGCCCCCTGTAAAGTCGTCTGTCTTTGAACATTTTCTGAAACTTAGCAAAGGAAAGGATGGAAACTGTGACTCTAAATAATTTTTGTGGATTGCTCATTTCTATGTAACTTAATTACCATGTATGAATGTACATTACACATGTATGATAGTCATAATGATTATGCAAAGAATAATGACATGCTACATGCACATTAATCTTTCATTGTTGACTTTTGTCATTATGTGGAATTGGAGCGGGAGCGGGAATTGAAATTGAATGATTTTGAAAGGAATTGGAATTACTAAAAAGAATTGCAAAAAAAGGAATTGGAATTGGAATTGAATGAAAAGAAATTGCAAGGAATTGGAGCGGAATTGGAATTGATTGAAAGGAATTGACCCCAGCCCTGATATATATAATACAATAAACATTTTCACGCCAGTGGTTTACTAGGAAAACGTTGTTGAACTTGTCAACTCTTGCAATCTACGGGCGCCGCCACTGAGTCCGATAAACATAGGTCACCTGTTCATGAGCCCCTAGTCACAACCCCGACCAACTCCGCCTGGTGGCGCTGTGCTTAACCCCATCCTTATAAACAAGATGGCATGCCGCAATGAATTTTCGGATTCTTCCGATGACGAAAATGAAGCAATCAGCGTAGAACTATCCAGATACCAGTATCAACCAGAAAACATGGACCATTACCATTGGCAATGCAAACGCACAAAAGCTCAGATCGTGTCGATGAAAATGAAAATCCGTGGGACCTTGAACGTCAGAGGCGACAGTATAGTTACCGGTGCGGTTTTCGATCCATTGAAATCTCGCTTGATATCGCGTTAGTCTGTTTACGACAATAAAGATACAGAGTCTTGTCTGAGCAAAATATAGTTTGATATATAATATAACACGGAACACGTTTATGATATACATACCTTGATAAAAAACCGACTTTGCATGCTTACCAGACGTTATTATTGAGCGTCTGCTGACGCATGTCTCGTTCTTGGCCACGTGACAATAATAGCCTTTTTTGTGGTAGATGTATGGCAAGCTAATATTGTCATAAAAGTAGGAATAATTAAAATGTGTTAAGTATACGAGAACAAATGTACTACATTAACGTATATATTCAATACAAATATATGTGTATGTGTTTTATAAAGCGCTATGTCAAGTCTGGTTATTATAAAAAGTTGACATAATTGGAACAAAGTGGTAAAATTAAAAACGATTGTCTGTACGGCTTGCCATAAATATAGGTCGAATTCCTCCGGTTTCCTCGACTCGCGCGACATGGTTCAGACGTTCAATATTCGTAAGTTTTTCACTCAAAACAACTGTTTTAATAATTTGTTTGCATTGAATAAATGAAGTAGCTTTTGCTGATTTGGTATATCGATCTCTTACACAAAACGGTTCTTCAGATTTGTTTTTAAACGGCATATTCTATTAAGTAGGTCGAAAACTACCCCGACCAGTATACTTACATCTACGGTAGGCATTTCTAACAAATCCGCTTGTGGCAATGTTCAGTTGGCCACTTTTAATGTAATTTTTACCATTAAAAACGATTGAAATTGCCAACATGTATACATAATTTAAAAGCTACTGAACTAGATTTTCATCCACTATAACCTTTAATGAATTACATATGTAGTTTTTGTACACGGTCGCTTTGAAAAGGAGAAGAATTTGTTCTGTAAGCTCGCGTTGCCGCTGCCAAATGACCTAGCACTCGCGGGCATATTTACCCTGTATTATCGCTCACCCTGAGGCGATTTCTAAAATACCTTTTGCTATGCACTCTGTTTAAATTCTCGTACTAGATCAACACTTTATGATCAGAGACCCAAATTTATTAACCAGCGTGGCGTGGTGGTGATGTCGCAACTGCTCTCTGCGCATGTCATTATATAACGTACATAACTTGTTGCGCGTCTGAATTATATCGGACTATCAGAATGCACATATTCTAACATCTCCCTTTTTAAACTAAATACTTTGGAACAAATAAAGTAACGCTCACGTTAGGATCCGAGGTTACTAGCATTTGATCCTCCTATGACCGCGGTCTTTACCACCGAGTCAAGCTACTAATTAAAGTCCAAGAACGTCTGTTCAATAGACTACTCTAATTAACACAATAACTAGCTAGCACTGAATCCGTCTGCCAAAATTATAATGTGCAAATGTCTGTGAACTTTACCAAGTCTTCTTAACACGTAACACTATCACGATTTATCGTGAGTCCGAACTTTACTACGTCTTCTTAGCGAAAACGCAATGGTTTCTTGATTAGTCTGCCCGAACGAGTTTTCACTGGGCTGTTGGTTTTCACAGGAGACGTCGGTACGGGCTCAGGTCTCGGCGTGCTGATGATAGCTGGCCTTTCACACGATTCCAATTCCCGCGAATCTTTGTTCTTGTCTGTGGGTATTCCGTGAGTATCTCGACTGTGAGTCCCGTCTCTGTGGCCTTCTTGTTCAGTCGAAGTTGACGGAGTAGGTCTTATTGTGTGGTCTATCCTCAGATAACGTCGATTGCGTCGAAGTAGTCTACCTTCGATTTCGACGATGTACGATCGGTTACTGCATTGGTCCGCGACCATCCCTTGTGCCCATTTACTTGCATCATATTTCTTCAATGACTGTACGAAGACAGGTGTTCCACTTCGTAATGGCGACAAGTCACGAGCATTTCGATCGTAGTATTGTTGTGACATTTTCTGCTTCTTCACCTTGCGTCTGAGGATTTGACGTGCCGTTAGTACCACGGGTTTCATCAACTGCTCCGCTTGAGGCACAGACGCCCGCGTACGTCTTTGCATTAGCCGTTGCACTAGACTGCAATTGATTTGAGACGTTGGCGTGTTTCTCCACTCCAACACCGCTCTCAAAGGGTCGTCCGATTTCTTAAGAAAATTCTTCACGACTGGTTGACGGGATGATGGGGCACGTGATAACATGTCTGCAACCAGCTGTTCCGTGCCTGGCTTGTACTCCACTTTCACGTTGTACCTCTGTACTGCGAGCATCATCCGTTGTAAGCGTTTAGGAGCCTCGAGCAACGACTTACGAAATATGGCTTCGAGAGGTTTGTGGTCGCTGTGTATCGTAACCTCTGCGTGACCATAGATATACTGATCGAATTTACGACACGCAAACACATTGGCTAGGCATTCTAGCTCGATGGGTGCGTACTTCTGTTCACACTTTGTCAAGGATCGTGAGACATACGCCACAGGTTTTCCGTCTTGCATCATACTCGCGCCTAGCCCTTGCGTACTCGCATCACACTGCAGTACAATCGGTTTCTTCACATCGTAATACGCGAGTGACTGTTCTGATGTTGCAACCACCTTGATTTTCTGCAACGCATCTTCTTGGGTCTGTCCCCATTGGAACTCAACATCCTTCTGGATTAGACGTCTGAGCGGCTCACTGATAATGGAGAAATTGGGCAAGAACTTGGCCAGATAATTGGTAAAGCCCAGGAATCTCCGCAGTTGGTCGCTATCGGTTGGAGTGGCCATGCTAGAGATGTCTGACACCTTCTCAGGATCCGATTTTACCCCTCGCGCTTCCTCGTCGGTCTCACCTCGACCTATACTCAAGATATCGTCTGCTACAATGAAGATCCCATCTAGTCCATCTAAGGCGAGTTGGAGGCGACGCTGAAATTCTTCGGGACTGGACGTGAGGCCAAATGCCATTCGGAGCCACCTATACTTTCCAAACGGGGTCCAGAAAGTGGTCAGATAGCTGCTCTCATTCGTTAGCTTCACCTGTAGGAAACCATCTTTAGCATCCACTAGGGAAAAGATCTTTGCATCCTTCAGTTTAGGCAAAACTTCCTCTATGGTGGGTAATGGGAAATGGTTTCGCTGGATGGCTTTGTTGAGATCGGTCGGATCTATGCATACCCGCACCATGCCATTTGATTTGCGAATCGCTAAGCAGTTGGATATCCACGGTGTTGGAATATCCACTATGGCAATCACCTTCTGCTCCTCAAGAGCTGTGATCTTCTTCTGCAGATCGTCTTTGAGGGCATATGCCACTTTGCGCGGTCTGTTCTGCACCGGCTTGACACTGTTGTCCATCACTATGTCATATTCTCCTGACAGACACCCTACTCCAGAGAATACGTCCGTGTATTCCTCCAGCATTGCATCCACATTTCTGTACTGACGAGTGTTCACCAAATGAACATGCTCATTCATTGATAGCAAATTGAGATGTAGGCATGTATCCAGTGACAGTAGTGAGCAATGTTTGGTTTCTACCACCTTAAACATCAGGGGTACGTTGCGTTTGTCATCGCATACTTCCAGCTGGCAGCGACCTTTGGACCTAACCACGGTGCCCTCATACATTGTCAGTCTGGCATGACTTGGCTTCAGAGGTGGATCGCCGAGTTTATGGTAATCCTTGACACTAAGCACATTGCAAGTGGCTGCAGTGTCTAGTTGACAAGTAATTTGCTTAGGCACCTGCCCCTATGTCAGAACGTTGACAGTAACTAACAGCTTGTGCTCGATATTATCAACTTTGATATGGAGGATGTCTGAATCGCTGTCTTCCCTGATTAGATGGACTTGATTTGTTCTGCAAAACTTTGAGAAGTGATTCTTCTTTTTGCAGGCGTAACATTCCTTACCCCACGCCGGGCATTGCTTCGCAAGGTGGGAAGTGCCGCATCGACGACAAGCCTTTTCGTGAATGTAATTCTCGCCGCTTCTACGTCCCGCCTTTACGTGAACGTAATTCTCGCCGCTTCTACGTCCAGCCTTTTCGTGAACGTAATTCTCGCTCTTTCGCGGTGTGTGTCCCCTCGTGACCTTTGTACGATTCTTTGGCTTATGCCTATACAGTGCGCTAACCTCTTCGTTCAAATGTAACTTTTTCATCTCAACTTCTGTGTCTTCAGCTAATCGACATATTCCGATAGCTTTATCCAAAGTGAGATTTTCCGTTTCAAATAACCTTCGCCTCGTCCTTTCTTGATCGAGTCCCATCGGCAATGCATGCAACACCATATCGTCGGTTAAGTCTCCAAACGTGCACTCTCGAACCTTCTTCTTTAATGCCGTCAGAAACTCATCGATAGACCGAGTATTCTGTTTCATAGTTAAAAACTGGTTCCTTGCTGTGAACACGCTTACACGCGGCTTGCAAAACTGATCGAATTTTTCAAAGACGTCAACAAATGTTGGCTGCGCATCCGCCTCGAACGAGAAATTGTCAAAGATGTCGTTACCCTTATCGCCAATTGTGCGCAATAACATTGCTATTTTCGCTTTATCCGATGCCTCTGACTTCTCGCTCGCATCGAGGAACTGTTTAAACTGCTTTTTGAAGCGAGCCCATTGCTCCGGCAAATTGCCCGTCGAGGGAAGTTGTTCAGGGATCATATATTTCTCCATTTTGCTCACACAGGCAACTTCTAGAGTGTTCTCACCTGCTTCCCTGCCCTGGTGCTACCGAGTTCGACATTCACCCGTCCTACGAACTTTCTGACACCATGTTTAAATTCTCGTACTAGATCAACACTTTATGATCATAGAACCCACATTTATTAACCAGCGTGGCGTGGTGGTGATGTCGCAACTGCTCTCTGCGCATGTCATTATATAACGTACATAACTTGTTGCGCGTCTGAATTATATCGGACTATCAGAATGCACATATTCTAACACACTCCTTGCACTTTACATAGACTGCCATAATGTGGTCAGTAACAATTTTAGGTATTTTATTTTATTTATATTTCCTTGACATCATTTCATAAAAATAAGTTCATGAAAAATAATTGTGTTGTAAAGTTAGGCATGTGCACTTAAAAAAATATAAAGATAATACAGTACTTTAGGAAAAGGCTCAAATAACAATCACAGGCAAGGACACAACAATTTGTAGTTAGATTTGCAACTCCAAGACTTTTTCCCTGTTGTACAATAACATATAACAGGTAACGCAAACATTAATCATGTTATGTATGCTGATGACTTAGTAATTCTTTCCCCATCTCAATCAGGGCTATCTGAACTGATGCACGTCTGTGGATCTTATGGGATGAATCATGATATTAAATATAACTCTAAGAAAAGTGGTGTGTTAGTGTGCAAAAGCAAATACATGTAAAAAGTTGATGTGCCATCATTTAAGATCAACTGTGAAACAAACAAAGAAGTTGGTCATGTAAAATATCTGGGACACTTTATATCTAATACGAGATGACAAGGATATCTTGTGGCAATGCCGCCAATTATATGCTAGGGGTAATATGTTATTGGGAAAATTTTATGTGTTCTACAGAAGTGAAGCTGATTTTACTTAAAACTTTCTACTCACCAATGTATACTGCTCAGCAAGTATGTTGCATACAATAATGTTTTTCGATTATTACTAAGACAACCTAAATATTGCAGTGCCTCTACCATCTTTGTAGAGAACCATGTACCCAATAGTAAAGCTGTGATTAGAAATATATGTATAAATAATAGTATATGTATAAATTCATGCTGAGACTTGATGCCTCTTATAATAAGCTGGTAATTGCAATAGTGAACAGTGATTTATAGTGGCTTTCGAGAATACGACGACATTGGATAAAGATGTTGTATATACATAATAGTTTTGATTGAGTGTACATCTGGTAGGCCCCATTGTGCAGTACTCTTATATTTTGTTTACTTTATTTGTATGTGTTTTTGTATGCACATCTGTACATGCTGCACAGTTGAATCTGCAGTAAAGATATTGATTTGAAAATATGAGGTGGTAGTTGGATTATCACATCTCATATGTGTACCATAACCAAAATATGTTTGTGCAGACATTTCAAAGTGTCACGAATATCACCAGTGGGATGGTTTTAGAAAAACTCAGGTTAGAAGATGAATTAGAAACAATGGCCTGGCTTGAAAGTCAGCAACACCAGGTCTGCGTCCAGGATGGAGTAACACGCCCACCAAGAAGAGCATTTCAGCTTCGACTGCAGCAATGCCAGAACAGGTTAAAATCCTAAAAAAAAGTAATTAATAAAGTGCTCTTAGACAAATACCTGGATGATGCTTTCAAGATGCCAGTTGCAGTTAGGTATCAAACAAGGACATACAAGGACACAAGGACATAAAGGACATAAATTATCTATTCAGTTAAAGCTGCTTCCTCTAATGGTTCAGCCCATCGCGAATCTGATTCACTTATGTCCAGATGTGTAGTGACTAGTTTAAATAATGTGCGCAATCTGTTTAATAAAAAAATGCCTATTTTTCTTCAAATCATCAAAAGAATTGACTTTAGTCATTAGATCTGGTAAGGATCAAACTAGTGGATATCCAAAATGGTAAACACTGTGTGGGTCAATGCTGATCATGGGTGTGACCTCCAACCTCTTGCCGATCACGTGACAAAGTTACAACATTTCACCAAGGAAGAAAATCAAGATTTTTCAGCATTTCGATTTTCACTTCAGTTAATGCTTGAACAAGCATTAACTAATTTAATAGTTTGTCTGATGTTTCACAAAAACTACATACAAAAGTTATACAAATGAGCTAGAATGTTGCAGTGGCTACTAGGTAGGTTTGTTTTTTTTGCAAAATTAATTTGAAATGAGACTGGCAAAAAAATCGAATTGTTCACCTTTAATGTTATGCATTCTGGAATTGCTATGGTAGCAGTCTTAAAATATAAAATTATCCCCACATAATTGTGCTAGGGTCAATGTTTTTACATTACAACGTTTTTACATTTGTGATGCGGGCCGGGCTTGGGCTCAAATTATAGGCACTAGCAGGTACCAAGTACAATGCAAGCAGAAGACATCAGTTTTTACACCTATTCTATCTATTAGACAGTATTAGTATGTCAACCAAAATCCGGTAACACCCAGGAAGATGTAAACAATTACTAAGCCCTGTTTGAAACAATGTGTAAAGACCAGTAGGTTGATGAGTTCATGGCTTCAGAAAAACCTCCTCAATGAAACAATGCAGGACAAGCAAGCCAATCACTCCCTTGAGTTGTGTTGGGGTGGCAGGGTATGGCCATGTTGTATAAAATTCAGCGTTTCTCAACCGGGGGTCCTCGGCCCACTGGGGGGCTGCAGAGAGTTGCCATGTGGTCTGTGATATGGCATGGGAAAATTATAGTTTTAAATTACCTGGTAAAATTTAAAAACAAAATTGAAGTTTCTGACCTAACTATGAAACCGACCACCTATAGCCGCCAAACTTCTTGTGTATCTACTATACATATGTACACATCACTTTAGCAAAACCATAAATTTACTGCCGTATAATGATCGAAAAATGAAAACTAAACGCAAAGCTCCACAATTGCCATATGCAATAATTTCACAATAGTGTCACAGTGAATCCACCAGGTGCTGCTACAAGTAGCGCCTCCTTGTGGATTCATTGTGGAGCTTTGTGGCTAACTTTTGGTGCTGTGCATCGTCAAACGGAGAACAAAATGGACAAATTTATTACTTGTCCATCCTCCCCAAAACAAGTGCCAGTAAATACAAGCTGACATATTGATATACTGTGACATTTATTTCATTTAAATATGTTTGTTTGATTAGTAATAGTTAACAAGCAGTGTAATGGCATTATAGCAACAGCAAACATGTTTTCTTTTAATGTTTAATAAACACACAAATTTTAAAAGCAATAACTTTTAGCATCATTTTAGCGAAAAGGTGGGGGAATGCCATATCTTATGATGGGGGCCTGTCCGTGGAATGTTTTTATTGGACACAGCCTTGGAGACAAACAGGTTGAGAACCTTTGGTATAAAACAAAAGATCTTCAAGTAAGGCATCCCATTATTAGATTCCACTCCAATTGCGTGTATAGTATTTTATCTTCATTTTGTATCCAATGTATGTAACATTGACTTTTTTTTTAATTTGGTATATAGAAATTTATATAGATGTTTATATTTATAAACTCTTTCAAACGTGTTCTATTCAAATCGATTTGGGTACTTGTCTTAACAGAGGGTACATGATTTTTGCATATATAAAGACATTAGACAATGTCCACAAGGCCTCACTCCCTGTAGTTGCACAATCTGTCTTGGAAAGGAAAGCATGTTGTGTGTCTGTGGCTGTAGCAGTATATATTGTTTGCTGAGAGGGTGGATTAGCACCTGTCCAGGGCTCTGTTTACACTAAGGGTCTCTAACCAGACTGCACACTGGTACAGTATTAAACAATTGTAGCCCAGACTGTGTCACTTGAGTCAACATACTGAATTTGTAACAACTAGCACAAGCTCTAAGTAAGTGAACTTTAACTCAGGGCTTCTCACTTGAAAAGATACTTCCTCTGGAAGACAAGTTTGTGTGGCTTCACTGCATTCAGAAAGGGAATAGCTCAAACATACACAATGTCATAAAATATTTGACTGCCAGGCTATCTGGTGTCAATACAGCTACACAAGTGTGCGCACTTTGTGCTTTTGTATTAAAAAAACATACAAAACTTTGTTGATCTCGATGTTTGTAAACAATTATTTGTGCTAAATTCATATAAATCAGCGATAAAAAAAACCGGAAGCCAAAGAAATAATTTTTTTGGGACATTTTTTGGAGTGATTTAAATCATGATTTAAATCAAACAACCCTGCTTTTAACAATGTATTTAATTTTGTCTTGAATAAAATGATGACAGAATAACATGACGGTTTCTATGTATTTAATTATGTCAATTATATTCTTGAATGTAATAGTAATTACATACAAAAGTAATCATAAATAATTATGCCCATTTGTTTAAGTAATCATACTCATATTGATTAAACATTAATCGTAATTTATTACAAAATGACAGCTCATCTATATCTCACTGCATAATTGGGGCATCTGTATGCCGCGCAGTATGGCGTATTGCAAGTCCCGCGTTTAAAATTCAATGAAAACGTACACCGTGGCCATTGTTTATTACACGACATTAAGAACCTATGACGTAGTCATTCATTGGTCGTTTATGGGCCACGTCCCTGCATGATGATAAAATGTCCACCGCCTGGAAATCTGAAATCTTACCAGAATCGCCAACTTTCAGAACAAATTCTGAGTAAACCAATGGTGTGAAAATAATTTAGATTGTAGTTGGAAATGGTTAGTTTTTTTATTAACTCTTAGGTGCATAGCACTCAAAACATGCCTTTTGTTTCCCTTTAACCTCCCACGTTATATATTTCCGGCATAAACCAACTATGGCGTGTAGCTCTTACGCCGGAAATAAACTTCCAAAACATAGTGTATGTTTCACTGACTTTGACTTTCCCAAAAAAAGTTTTGATACCTTTATAACAGACACACATCTGATGAAAGAAACATGATGGTTACTAGGTTGCTAGTAACATATGACAATAGGTGGCCCTGATAAATGTTTTCTGTGTATTCATCAAATATTGTGGCGTAAGATAAATGTTTGCTCTGTCTGTCTATGTCTCCCCCTCTCCCCTGCCTCTCCCTCCCTCACCCCCTTCTCCCCCTCTCCCTCCCCTCACTCTCTCCCTGCCATGCCCTGCCCTGGCCTGCCTCCCCCTCTCCCTCTCTCTCTCAACGAGGTTTCACTATATATCATTGATCACAGATCGGTGGTGTGCTGCTGCTGGCCATCGGCGTCTTCATTAAATATGCCAAGAACACGATAATGGACGTAGTTAGTCTTCTCCCGACGAATGATCATCTTGTGAACGATGCTCTCAACAGCTCCTCCCTCCTCACCAAGGCCGCAATCGCCTTTATTGTCGTCGGCATCTTCCTCTTCATCTTCTCCATCGTTGGATGCTGCGGGACAGCCAGAGAGGAATGGGCGGTGAATTTCCTTGTGCTGGTCAGTGGCGACAATTCCTACACTGCTACGATTGTGTGCACTCAACATAGCTACTGTTATCTGACATTTTACTGCTGCACCTTGTTTTAATTAAACGTGATAATTATTAGTAACATCTCAGCGATACAGTTGGATACACACGCTGCCATGCACGCACGCACGCACGCACGCACGCACGCACGCACGCACGCACGCACGCACGCACGCACGCACGCACGCACGCACGCACGCACGCACGCACGCACACACACACACACACACACACACACACACACACACACGATGCTTCCGGTCTTTAAGTCTATGTTACTATATCATGACAGGTACTGTGTCAGGACTTGTTTTTTTTTAAACTTCGGTTCGTGCTTTTTTGAAAGTTAAGTATTTTAAAGCAACCAAGATTTTAACTTTGGTTGATATGTTTAAAAAAAATCGCTCACTGCATAGATTTAATTGTGTTACACTATCACTTTTGTTTTCCTTCCGTTGTCTTATGGTGATGTGTGTCTGCTTGCAGTACATCATCGTCGTCATCATCCTCATCATCGTCCAGGTTGTCGCTGTCGGCCTGCTCGTTGTGATCAAGTTAAGCGTAAGTGACACTTCTCTGTACACTTCGTTCATATTCCTTTTGTCGAGCATTCATTGGCATGCTAATGGCACCGTTCCTTCGTCCGTGTCTGGCGCAAGCTACCCATCGAAAATGGGCGATGAGCGGTAACTCTGGACAGATAGTCACCCTGACAGTCTCTGAGATGGCTATGTGCCTTGGGCTGATATGCTCTGAATGGCACCACTGAAAGGGAGTGCGGGTTAGTAGGTTAGTGTTAAGTTAGGGCACGCACGTGCATTTATCTCATGATTATATATATATACATTATTATGTATTATATATGTATATATCAGGGTTCATACAGAAGGCATAGAGTAAAATTCATGAACATTTTTGGGGAGAACATTTTCTGAAGCGTCCGAACATTATTTCAGAAACAATTTTATTGTCTTTTAAAATATTTGATGTCAAATCAAATGTTTATTTCCATTGGCAATGCTAATGGACTATTTGTGCCACTCGCCCATCAACAATCATCACACGCAGTTGCAGTTCATAACTGATAGGCAGTTCCAGTTGTAAAATAGGTGTGTGTACGTGATGTTTGGAGTCTGAGTGGACAGTTTTGCTAAAATTAACAAGCAACAGCTGGCAATGAATTGGTATTAGGGTACATTAGCTTAGCCTAAATGTTAAAGCTGTGGCAATGCCATAACTTTATACACAAGCTTTTCGGAACGCAAAGCAGCATTTGTCAGAACGATTTCATGCGCTGGAGTATTACCGCAAAACGTGTTTGGGTTCTTTAGCAAATTAGGCCTGCACCCAAATAACCATGAAAACGATCACCTACTGTCGCCACACTTCACCACACACACACACACACACACACACCACAGCACACACGCACGCACGCACGCACGCACGCACGCACGCACGCACGCACGCACGCACGCACGCACGCACGCACACACACACACACACACACACACACACACATAAAGTCACAGTCTCATGCTACATGTCATGTGATCAAAAAGTTACACTTGCTGTGTAATAAACGATAACAATTTACATAAACTAAACAACGTTAGACAAGGCTTAAAAATGTGTGAAGTTCTCAGAAACTCTGTTTGGTGGCACCACTGTAACTGTCGCCGCAATTAGTGGGATTAGACTTGTTTTCACATAGGCAACCATTGTAACGTTTCTTTGAATTCCTGGAAAGAAATGTCCTATACTGTCAATAAAATAAAGGTATATAATTAAATTAGACATCTTAAATTTAATATTAACAACAAGTCTGTGTATTTCATATACTGACTATGCATTTGGGTAATTTTGTGTCACATGAACCTTTTTTTTGTAAAAGAACTACACATTTACATGCAAATTTCGTCTGTAATGCCCTATTATGTGAACAAGTGATTAGCACCCATAAATCGCACACATTATTTTGAATTGCTTTCGCATTTCTGTTTGAATAGCACTATGACGAACAATTGAACAAACAATGCAGACTGTGCCACATATCAACAAGTGCGTCTTCCGTCGTCTCGCCCCAAAAATCGGCCATTTTTATCAAGAATCTAATTACCACTTCTGTTCTCTGATTGGTTAATTCCTTACGATTCGAAAATCAAAGTTGGGAAGTGCCGCACACCGCCTGATTTGTTGAAGACTGCCAGTCAGCGTCAGTCGTGCCGATTGAACATGTTGAATCGCCACGACTGCCGCCGACGCGACGTAAAACTGGGGAATCGTAGTCGTAAGCACACGCACACCGCCTCGATTACGCCCGATTGTCTACGCTGCGACGGTCGAGATGCGTCGGATCGTAGACAATCGGGCGGTGCGCGGCGGGCTTAAGTGTCTGGTGTGCCCCGCAGCTTGATCTTGACGGTGGCACACACTTTGTCTGGTGTGTCGGTGCTCACTACTACATCAACAAGGTCAGTGTCTCAGAGCACTCGCCCAGGTGATTTGTCTGATTGACTGAGTGAACACCTCAGTGTCTCAGAGCACTCGCCCAGGTGATTTGTCTGATTGACTGAGTGAACACCTCAGTGTCTCAGAGCACCCGCCCAGGTGATTTGTCTGATTGACTGAGTGAACACCTCCTCTTCGGCGATCTCCGGTACGTCTTGAGTAGTCTCCATGTGTGTCCTGAGGGATCCTGTGTCGCATTCCACTGGCTGCTGTCTTCTGCCTCTAACTTCTGTGTGTGACGTTCTGCCTGATGCCTCATGGTGCCTGCAAACACTTGTCCAGTGGTTCATTTGACCACATGTGTGGCACCTGCTGCCATTGGCTGGACAACGACCATTCATATGGTGACGTCCGTATTTGTTACATATCGGTCTGTTGTCACATGACTGCCAACGTTTCTTCGGCTGACCAATGTGGCTAATGGTTGTCACTCATGTGAATTAGTGCATGTCGGCAAGCGTTGCTTGATATGTTCTAGCAATGTCCGTAGCAACATCCAGAGCATGTGCCTCATCTTGACCGAGTAACTTGTCCTGCACTTTCACATGCCTAACACCCATAATCAACTGTTCAACAAGTCTCTCTTCTGTTTCGATTGCATCACGGAAGTGACATTTCTTTGCTTGTGTCTGACATCTCATCATGAACTCATCAGCTGACTCTGTTGCCGTCTGTCTGTACTTTTGTAGATTGAAGTGACTCAGTCTGAAGTTTGATTTGGGTTATACGTGTATTTTAAATTTTGACCATATCACGTCAACTTTCTTCCTGTTTTCATTGGACACGTCCCAGGTATTGAACATTTTCAAACCTTCCTGTCCGATCCACATAAATATATATGTAGCCCGTCTTACCTCATCTTTATCAAAATGGCCCACTAAATATCAGCTCACAATATCGTTTGAAACATTGGAATTCAGTTGTCAAGCCTGCTGCTAACTACTTCATTCATGGAGGTTCGATTCCTGACAGTTCGGCCATGGTTACTGTTCAGCGCATCAAAACAGCGTTATCCGATACTGCATTATCGCTCACTCACAATTACAACAAGCTGTACTGTTAACTATTGTTTTTCGACACAGTACACATGTAACATCAGTAGAAGTCCTGCATGACGAGCGTTTTAACGTATTCATTCACGCTTAGTTGTGATAAGTCAACTGCTATTTGCTCTGTTCATATTGCCAGTCAATAGCATTGCTGACTATAACGTCACGATTCAACAGCTGTGCACCGTTTGCTTGTCTGCAGAGTTTCACAACTTTCCGTTGTAGCACAAAAATGCAGGTGTCGCTGTGCTGCCACCATGTAATGTTATGCTGGTACACACAACATCAAACGACTGACACAACATGTGAAGAACAAGTAATTGTAATATCGCATAGTTAACAAAACGTGCCATTGCCACGAGGAGGCTGAGGTGGGCTGCCACGAAAGTATCCATTATAAAACTGTATAGATTGTTCTAATGTACCATGACACTGGTACGACACATCGGTGCATTTTGTAAATACACCATATTTCACTTTATCGGACGAAAATGTCCGCCAACTGTTCGTAATAATCAATACAGGAAAGTAATTGAATGACCTTGTAATTTTTATATATTTAATGCATTGAATATTATCGTACAGGTAGGTTTTTTCGAAGACGCTCTTTTGAGGCAAATTCCGGCGCTAGCTTCGCTTTGAGAAACATATCTTTCCGTCATTCGATATTGGTGAGTAGTTCACTCAAACCAACTTTTCCAACAAGTTGTTTGTACTCGATAGATGAAATAACTGGTAGTTGTTTCGAATATTGCTCCCATGTGCAAAAGTTTCTTCAGATTTTTGTGAAAACAGCATATTATATAATTACATAAGGGCAAAATCACACTAACCAGTGTACACACCTTCACTCGAGCTCACTTTTGATCGCCACTGCGATCCTTCGTGACCCACTTTTTATATGTATCGTCCAATAACCACTCATCTGATATTACAATCGCTCTCAGCATGGCGATTATCATTCATAAACCGAACAACTTGTAACAAAAACGAAATAAAATAAACACCATGTGCGCTGGCGGCTGTCTTCCAGACCATCGGAGAAAGAGCTCATTTGATTGGTTCATGTTTGCACGTGGCGACAGCTGGTGATTACTGTCGAACAATTTTTTTATTTTAGCTTTACAGCGGTCTTCTCTGGGAAATTATCAATAGCAAACCATTATTAAATTAATTGAAGCAATTTACCACAATTACAAAGCATGCAATCATTGATAGTTGGTGTATTCATATAGCAACACAGAAAATATGTTTTCAAGAACATTGCCATAAATTCAAGAAAATAAGTCAAATTCTAGAACATTCAAGAACATTCGGGGATCTATGCGAACCGTGATATGTATATATAATTTGGCCGTTGGTTTGCTTGCAGGCAGGAAACATAGCTATGAAATTCATGCACAATACAATCAAAGACAAGTACACTGGTAAGTGTCGACGTGTATTGACTTGGGCGGGCGGGCGGGCGGGCGGGCGGGCGGGCGGGCGGGCGGGCGGGCGGGCGGGCGGGCGGGCGGGCGGGCGGGCGGGCGGGCGGGCGGGCGGGCGGGCGGGCGGGCGGGCGGGCGGGCGGGCGGGCGGGCGGGCGGGCGGGCGGGCGGGCGGGCGGGCGGGCGGGCGGGCGGGCGGGCGGGCGGGCGGGCGGGCGGGCGGGCGGGCGGGCGGGCGGGCGGGCGGGCGGGCGGGCGGGCGGGCGGGCGGGCGGGCGGGCGGGCGGGCGGGCGGGCGGGCGGGCGGGCGGGCGGGCGGGCGGGCGGGCGGGCGGGCGGGCGGGCGGGCGGGCGGGCGGGCGGGCGGGCGGGCGGGCGGGCGGGCGGGCGGGCGGGCGGGCGGGCGGGCGGGCGGGCGGGCGGGCGGGCGGGCGGGCGGGCGGGCGGGCGGGCGGGCGGGCGGGCGGGCGGGCGGGCGGGCGGGCGGGCGGGAGGGCGGGCGGGCGGGCGGGCGGAGAGTGAGTAAGTGAGGAGATAGAGAGACAATGATAAAAATTGGGAAACACGACGAATTAATGCATTGATGGTGGATATAAACAAAACATGTTCAATGTTGTTTAAAACACACCGGAAAGCCCCACAGACAGTGATATCTCTTCTCTTCCTAAGGAATTAACTACCCAAGATATAATGTTTTGTAACGCGTATGACGTTGTTTAAGATGTAACAGTAGCATTAACAGAAACGACAGCAACAGTAATTTTAACATTTATAATAGCCACACGACGTTGTTGAACTTACGTGTATGTTTACTTTCAGGTGCTTCTATAGAAGGGAACAACACGCTGACGACGAGTGACGACGCGTTGTCTAGAGCATGGGACTACCTAATGGGTCATGTAAGTCACATCGGCTTCTTTCCTGATAAAGCACATTAACTTTAGTCGCTGGGAAAACACAATTTATGCGATCATCTACATACCATTGGTATTGTTATAATGTCTAGTAATACATACAAATGGATAGTTGATTTGTTGTTCCAGTTGACATAATGTAAGAACTTTACATTCACGTTTTACAGTTCGAATGTTGCGGAGCAACGAATTATACCGACTTCCGAAAGAACGCGACCAAGTGGAACTCGACGATCTGGTACCAGGGCGACGTCATAAAGGCCTCCGTACCAGTCATGTGTTGCAAGATGGAGGACCACAACCTCTTTCCTGCCGATGTCGAGAACGTTGAGTTTGTGGACCTAAAGGGATGCCTCGAAAGCGCCAACCTCAAAACCACTAACCAGAAGGTATTGTTGTAAAACTACCACTTATCTATATGGATTGTAGAACACAATTGTAAGGCCAAGCAGCATCGCCACCAGGCGGCTAAGTCATAATTATATAATTCCTATTATGGTGGAGTACACATTTGTACAATTAATGAAATTAGTACAGTAATATGTATGCAATTGGAAGTACAATTATGTACACAGATCCATCACATCCTTCAGTTCGAATATTTCTCAGAAGGCTGGTAGTGCTTAAGCAATTGCTACGATAATTACAGTCTGGCATGAATAAAGATAATAATGTCTCTAAATAGAACTACAAAAGAATGACTGTTCTGTTTCCGCAGCCTCCACTTCTCCACACCCCCCCCCCCCAGTGTGTCTTTTGTACCACACAGTATGCAACATATTTACAGTCAATATGCCCACAATGCAGGCGTCCTGTACAGTGTCCTCCAGGCGTCCTGTACAGTGTCCTCCAGGCGTCTTGTACAGTGTCCTCCAGGCGTCCTGTACAGTGTCCTCCAGGCGTCCTGTACAGTGTCCTCCAGGCGTCCTGTACAGTGTCCTCCAGGCGTCCTGTACAGTGTCCTCCAGGCGTCCTGTACAGTGTCCTCCAGGCGTCTTGTACAGTGTCCTCCAGGCGTCCTGTACAGTGTCCTCCAGGCGTCCTGTACAGTGTCCTCCAGGCGTCCTGTACAGTGTCCTCCAGGCGTCCTGTACAGTGTCCTCCAGGCGTCCTGTACAGTGTCCTCCAGGCGTCCTGTACAGTGTCCTCCAGGCGTGCTGTACAGTGTCCTCCAGGCATCCTGTACAGTGTCCTCCAGGCGTCCTGTACAGTGTCCTCCAGGCGTCCTGTACAGTGTCCTCCAGGCGTCCTGTACTGTGTCCTCCAGGCGTCCTTACAGTGTCCTCCAGGCGTCCTGTACAGTGTCCTCCAGGCGTCCTGTACAGTGTCCTCCAGGCGTCCTGTACAGTGTCCTCCAGGCGTCCTTACAGTGTCCTCCAGGCGTCCTGTACTGTGTCCTCCAGGCGTCCTGTACAGTGTCCTCCGGGCGTGCAAAACAGGGTCCTCCAGGCGTCCTGTACAGTGTCCTCCAGGCATCCTGTACAGTGTCCTCCAGGCATCCTGTACAGTGTCCTCCAGGCGTGCTATACAGTGTCCTCCAGGCATCCTGTACAGTGTCCTCCAGGCATCCTGTACAGTGTCCTCCAGGCGTGCTGTACAGTGTCCTCCAGGCGTCCTGTACAGTGTCCTCCAGGCATCCTGTACAGTGTCCTCCAGGCGTGCTGTACAGTGTCCTCCAGGCGTCCTGTACAGTGTCCTCCAGGCATCCTGTACAGTGTCCTCCAGGCGTGCTGTACAGTGTCCTCCAGGCGTGCTGTACAGTGTCCTCCAGGCATCCTGTACAGTGTCCTCCAGGCGTCCTGTACAGTGTCCTCCAGGCGTGCTATACAGTGTCCTCCGGGCGTGCTGTACAATGCTGTGGAGGTACATAAAAGCACTGCCATCGCAAGAAATTATTGCATAATCATTCCACAAACATATGGTACCCAACTGGCATCATGTGGCAACACCGCTGGACACCGCCATACAACAACGTCACACTAGAGCAGCTGCAGTTACACAAGTCTGCTTGTTAAACCTGTCGCACTGTCGATGTTCCTGTTGTAACGGCAATCGCGACCGACGCTGGTCGTATCGAACCGAGCGTGAGGTCGACAGAGGGCGTGCATCGTCGGAGCACCATCTTAGGGGTAGGCTGTTGTTTGCCTGCTGTACCAACATCTTGGTTGTCCTAAGAAGTTCTGTGCTGCCACGATGGCTCGTGTCTATTTGTTGGGCTGTCACCATCAACTTTCAATCCCTTAGCACAGACACTCAGATCCAGTGACTGGTCGTCGGTGTCACCACACGCCTCGCGTTCAGTTAGCGCGGTCAAGTCAAACAACCGACGCAGCTCCATGTATGCCTCGTCAGCAGACGATGACGTAGTGAACTCCAGATACTCATCTCACCAGTGAGTGTTGCCACGGTGTCCGATCTGATGTACGCTCGTCTGAGCAAGGTGAGCCTATGCGACTTCACGTTACAACTGCGCGGAACGAGTAGGCTGAGCACGTCTTCGCAGCCTGCAGTGGTTGCTAGCATCGCTTGTATGTGGCCATCGTCGTCCACTGCGTCGTGGGTAGCCTTTCGTTTCAGCAGCAGGCGGACGACTGTTGTCTGGCCGGCGATCTGGGCGACGCCCTCGTGGGCGTAAACCTCCAGCCTCCTTCCCAGTCCCCATTTATTCTATAATTATTCGTCTCTCTTCCATTTCCTTGCTGTTGACGGCCATTGCAATTGTTACTGTTGCAGCCGTGTTACGAAGCAGTGCATTCGCTGATTCAGCAGTACTTAAACATCGGTCTCGGGATCGTCTGCGCTGTCTTCTTCACTGAGGTAAGCGACCACACGTCGGAATCTGACATAACAACAAACAGAAGAAATGCACTGTTCTCAAAGGAGGAACTTAATCACGCCATTGTGATATGTATCATAACACTCATGACTGTTTTGTAATTTTGCAGTTAGTTAAACTAGATTAATACTACTCTAATTACGTGTTGTTCTTCCTCATAGTTCCCTTTAAGGGTGTGATGCCGACTTTTTCTTTATAGATGCACTGCTTCATCTGTTGCCCTTTGCCACTGCTCCCTGTCGACAACATTTCCCTGTACATTCCATCTTCCTCTCGCAACCATCTTTTGGCAGTCTTATTATAGTTAAAATGCAAGATTGTGTTTTTCTAACTAGTTATCCGATCACAGCATACTTATTTTGTGTACGAGCGTGCTTGTGCTTAAATCGCACAACAGCGGGAGTTTGAAGGTAACCCGGAGACTCGATTGACTGTTGGTACAAGGTCTCCTCTCTCTCTTCTGCAGCTCCTGGGCGTCGTTGCTGCTGTCGTCGTGTATAGCGCACATGACGTAACCCTGAAGGAAGTTTTAGCATATTGGTGGTCTATAATAAACCAGGTGACACCCTACGTTTTCTTAACGTTATCTGAAGATTGTATTTAGGTTATGTTTCAAAATACGTTTTATCTACGTTGCAGCAACGTAATACATGGGCATGGTCATTGCATATGTGTGTGCGTGCGTGCGTGCGTGCGTGCGTGCGTTTGTATTTGTGTGTGTGAGTGTGCGTGCGTGCGTGCCTGCGTGCGACATACGTCCACGTGACTCCATAAGCAAGGATCACCAACGCTAGCATTGGCGGTGTCCATGGACTCCATTTGAAATTCCTTGTGTATACGATTGTATACCCTAGGTACATTATTTGTGTTAAGGAAATTTGTGTTGTGTCATCTGTGATTGGATGTAAATAATATTTATAAATGTTACTTTAGAAGATTTGATGATTTTTAATTAAGTTGATTTTTAAGTAAACCATTAATGTTTTAAGTGCTACACATTTGTTGAAAATGTGTACCAAATGGTATACTGACGCTATATGCTACTGCCTGTTTTGGTTATTCTAGTTGTTTTAGATTGAATTATAATTTTTCAGTATGTTCTAAAATGTGAACAAGAAATTTTGAAATATGTCTTGCCGATCAGGCAACAAAACTATTCAGTCAATCAAATATATTACCAAATGGTGTTATATATAAATGAAATACGTGGAGAAGTTTAGAAAAGTCAGAAGACATAAACACTCGGGATGAACGTCGGGATGATGTGTATTTTACTGAAAATACAAAGCTGGTTTTAAATGGAAAGAATGGATGAAAGCATACAAATGATTACGTAAACTACTCAACAAAAGAAAGTTATATTTCTTTTAAATGGCATATATTATAATATGTGGGGATCGCACCCCAAGATATTTGGTATCAAAGGATGCAGTGATGAATTATGGATTAAATATATGAATGCAACCATGCAGCATTTACACCATTAACTGCATGACCAGAATGGGGTATGTACGGGGGGGGGGGGGTCTGGTCCCCAAAGTGGCACTTTCATAACTTCTGCAGTCATTTGTTAGGAATCATTTCATTCGTGGTAAAAAAAATTAAGGTAGTGTTAATGATCCTTTGACCACTGCCACTGGACCATGAAGTTCCCTCATTGAATGGGATTACTCATGCGAAACATGAACATGTTGTGTGCACATATTGAGCACTTATGGGATCAGTTGGGCAGAGCGGTACATATGCGCCTGCATGCTCAGAGTACACTGGCCGATCTGAGTAGATTCGTGGTGGAAGAGTGGGACAGGTTGCCTGAAAACAGTGTACACCGCTTGGTAAACAGTATGCGCCGTAGATGTGAGTTGCTTATTGCTGCAGCTGGTGGGCCCACTCGTTATTGATGTAGTGGGTACAATACAATGATTTCAAAGTCCATTCAGAGTGTTTTATTCCTAGTGTAAAAAAAATGTGAAAGTGCCACTTTGGGGACCAGACCCCTCCTGTACATACCCCATTCTGGTCATGCAGATAATGGTGTAAATGTTGCGTGGTTGCACACATTTCATCCATAATTGATCACTGCATCCTTTGATACCAAACATCTTGGGGTGCAATCCCCACATATATGCCATTTAAGAGAATATAACTTTTTTTGTTAAGTAGTTTAGTTGATGGCTATGTGCACAGAAAATAATAATACTGTTTTTATATTTTGCAGGATGATGACTCTGATGCTGGAAGCTCAGAATGATAAATGTAAGAAATAGCGTGAGAAAAATGTTTGAAGTGTTTTTATACGTTTTAGTGAATGTAGAAAGTTGTGTGTGGATATTAGTCAGTAACGTTTTGAACCGTGTAGGACGGTGTTTCACAGTCTTTGGAACTTACATACTTCTTAGTGTTAACCAAGCGTTCATGTTTTATTAATCATCTGATTTTATTTTAATAATAAAGTACGTTTTCTTGGCAATCGCAGTACACTTGTATGCCAACCATATCAAACCAAACAACATATTTACGCATGTTTTAGCACAATCTGTGCAAAGTTAAGCTAGATCGAATCGTTTCATCGTGAATGTCCATTTTTCACACATTTACTCGCTGTGTTTATTTGATGGTCTCGATCGACCGATAACTGTTCATATGTCTTGCGCAATCAGGTCGTTCTATAAGTTTATGGGTTTGAATGCACCGATACCATCGCGACAGTCGTCCTAGAATAAATATATCTTGCCGTGTTTTAGCAAGCGAATAGGCAGACAAGTTTGGCAAGTCACAAACTAGCATGTCAAGTCAAATCTCAAGTCAATGACGTCCAAGTGAAGTCTCGATTAATATATCTGACATCCAAGTCAAGTCGCAGATGTCAACCCCTGTGACACGAGTCAACAAATCTGCGAATAGGTCATCACTTTATAATAAAGACCTACTGTAAACCTGACGAATAAGAAGGAAGCAACGTGAAGCATCCACAAAACGTCACCGTTCCTACCAGTGTTCGCAAAATGGACGCAGTGGACGCCTTACTCGAAGACTTTGAAGTTATTATCACATTATCACGTATCACATTATCACGTATCACATTATCAAGTATCCCATTACGCTAACACAGCCAATCCTAACATTGATGTATTTGCGTCTAGTATCCCTCACAAAATAAATAAATGATCTTAAAATCGACAAACTGCCCGTCCCTTTGTTTTGTTTCGACTCCGGTCCGTTGGTAATCTTTGTAAGATTATTAACTGGAAACATTCGAGTAATAACCAGACGTCAGAACGTATACACGTCAATGTTTAGTCTAGCAACGACGACGTAAGAGAACAGTTCCCGCTTTTAAAATAGTTATTGGCCGCCTCTGTCTATGCCCCACGACGTTTTATGTTGACAGGCTCGGCTCCGTTCATGTAATATCAACTGGGTATTTGGATGTTATAGCAAAAAGTAATGGTACACTTTGAAATCACCCGGTATTGTTTTGAATTCGACCGGGAAGGCCGACAATGCGCATTAATCAGCGTTTCAATTCAATTCCAGTGGAAATGTTGGCTCCGTTACTAACACTACGATTTCAATCCACTAAAGTTTAAGCTAGTATTTACGATGTAATTATGATGTATATATCCTTTCTTTTTCAAAAGTAGGCATACTGAGTTAGGAAAAAGATGCTTGAAGGTTATTCAGTTACACGTGTGATTAAATGCAATTTGGTAAGTAACGTTTTGACAAAGAACTGGCTAAAATAAAAACTACAATTTTGTGCACCACTACATGAGATAGGCTACGTATATATACCTCATTGTGTTAATAATTATATTAGACAAACTTATTTCAGTTACAATGTTTCGAACCTATCTGTAGCCTATCCCAGTAGTTTACACCAGGATATTATCTATAACAATTGCACCATTCCACCGTCGTCATAACTAAGTTCACACAGCTTTCACCCCACCCTCCCTTTCTTCGGATGTTCGGCTTCTATAAGCGCAGCCATTCATATTTCCTGTAAGGAGATAATTTTATGTCCTACAAAATACATAATAAAACAAAAACAGGATAGAAGTGAACATTGCAACTTTATTTGTTTAATATTCGTGCCCGCCTCTGCATATTTACTGAAGAATGACCCATTTTGGATCCAGGATGGCAAAGAGGCATTAGTTTGCCATGTTACCGTGTGGTGGCGCAACAGGTTATCCACACAAAAATCTTATCACAATGTCCCAATGGCAACCTAAATGCGCCATTGGTTCTACACGTGTGCATGTGCGTGTGCGTGTGCGTGAGCGTTTCTCAACCGGGGGTCTTCGGTCCACGGGGGGGGGGGCGCAGATAGCTCCCAGGGGGTCCGCGAGATGGCAAGGGAAAATCATCGTTTAAAATGACCTGGTAAAATAAAGCAAAATTAAAGTTTCTGACCTAACTGTGAAAAAGACCACCTCTAGCCGCCAAACTTCTCCTAATTTGAGTACGGGGGAGTATGATAATTAGTACGTTTTGTGCAAATAGATAAATGTTGAACATTTTGAACGGCCCCTAACGCGATGTGCACCCGATAGGTTATCCTCGAGTAACAAGGCTACGAGAGGTGGCGCCACCATTTGTCGCACTCACAACCGCCTTGTTCCAAGGGGTTGGTTCCATTGTGACGAAACCTGGATATTTACATAGAAACTGGGTAGACACCCGGAGACGTTCATTCTAATTCACCAGTCATGAGTAACATTTTATAAGTGCATTCAGTGCCTGCGCTAGACGCACCTACTGACTGTCCGTCAACTGAGTGCCCAGCAAACCACAACAACTGAAATGACACATGAAACTACGCCAATTGAACTGAAATATGGCGCCATCATAAATCAAAATACTAACTTCTATCATTTCTTGGTTCCTCCTCAATTCGAATCATTTATCGAACAATCGAACCGATCTGGTATCCACTACGACATGCCAGCTCTAGTATCCACTACGACATGTCAGCTCTAGTATCCACTACGACATGCTAGCTCCAGTATCCACTACGACATGCCAGCTCTAGTATCCACTACGACATGCCAGGTCTAGTATCCACTACGACATGCCAGGTCTAGTATCCACTACGACATGCCAGCTCTAGTATCCACTACGACATGCTAGCTCCAGTATCCACTACGACATGCCAGCTCTAGTATCCACTACGACATGCCAGGTCTAGTATCCACTACGACATGCCAGGTCTAGTATCCACTACGACATGCCAGGTCTAGTATCCACTACGACATGCCAGGTCTAGTATCCACTACGACATGTCAGGTCTAGTATCCACTACGACATGCCAGGTCTAGTATCCACTACGACATGCCAGGTCTAGTATCCACTACAACATGCCAGGTCTAGTATCCACTACGACATGCCAGGTCTAGTATCCACTACGACATGCCAGGTCTAGTATCCACTACGACATGCCAGTTCTAGTATCCACTACGACATGCTAGCTCCATTATCCACTACGACATGCCAGCTCTAGTATCCACTACGACATGCCAGGTCTAGTATCCACTACGACATGCCAGGTCTAGTATCCACTACGACATGCCAGGTCTAGTATCCACTACGACATGCCAGCTCTAGTATCCACTACGACATGCTAGCTCCAGTATCCACTACGACATGCCAGCTCTAGTATCCACTACGACATGCCAGCTCCAGTATCCACTACGACATGCCAGCTCCAGTATCCACTACGACATGCCAGCTCTAGTATCCACTACGACATGCCAGCTCTAGTATCCACTACGACATGCCAGCTCTAGTATCCACTACGACATGCCAGCTCTAGTATCCACTACGACATGCCAGCTCCAGTATCCACTACGACATGCCAGCTCCAGTATCCACTACGACATGCCAGCTCTAGTATCCACTACGACATGTCAGCTCTAGTATCCACTACGACAAGCCAGCTCCAGTATCCACTACGACATGCCAGCTCTAGTATCCACTACGACATGCTAGCTCCAGTATCCACTACGACATGCCAGCTCCAGTATCCACTACGACATGCCAGCTCTAGTATCCACTACGACATGCCAGCTCGTTTGTGTCAATTTGTTATTCATGTTTGGTGAAATCATCGGACAGCGCATTCAGTTATTTTTTACCGGGTCCAATCACAATTCGGCGAGGAAGTGCAAAATTGAGTTCGTGTCCATATTCTACAGCATAGGACTAATCATACCTACGCAAGTTACTCGATCTAACGAGCAATGTCAATTACTCCGACAAGTTTAGCAAAGAGACGCACTCTTTTATTAAACTTTCTTAAACCGCGCATATTACTTGAACATATTACTTAGACTGTCAGTTGATTTGCGATGAGCTAAATAAACCGAGGATGGAGTTTTATGATTGACTGAACGTTGATATATATGCTAAGGTGATATTTTAAACAATCTTCCTGGTCATTAACGAAGTAGCTATCACGATGTATTTGACCACGCAATCCAGTACTCCGTAGCCTTATACAATTGATACAATTACTAAACTAAACGAGCCGCAGTTTCTGCTCATATTCCATTTCACTCATTGCTTCATTGTATCCAACTAAATAAATATGCGTCAGGCTTTTTACTGGGAGCAGCGGGGTAGGAACCATTTTGCAATCGTTCGAAACTGGGCAACGTCGTTCACCTCACGTTGTCCCAGTTCAATCGGCTGTAAAATCAATACCTCGCTACATATAGTGGTGGAATTGCATGGCTGAATGCTTCCAAGATATGTTGAGTTGGCGCTGGAATGACTATGTCTGCAAGGAGGTGAAGTGTAAAGCGATTTCAGCGGTCGTAAGGGCTATATGAGTTTGCGTACAGTGCTGTACCGTATCAATATTTCAAAATATAACTTTTTCAATTTACATGCCGAAAATAATATGAGGATAACACGGGAATAGGACTGGGAGACCGTTTTCAGGATTGGAGGAAATAAAACCAGGATCGAGATGGCTGGAGCCAGCTGATCATGCGAATTACCAGAGGTGGCAATGACTGAACTGAACACGAGACACTAGGCGCCATAACGGACACAAGCTATTGGAGCAATTTCACAGATGTCAACATTGGCGCTTTCGGGCTGGAAATACCGCTTTTTCGCCTCGGTCCAGCCTTTTCTTTTTTTGACGACATTTACCGGTTTTATAATTTTCATAATTGTACATTTTGCTATGGTAAAATCGATCTATTTGATGCACACGAGGCCGTTCGAGGCACATATTATTACTATGGTATCAAGTGAGTTCACATTATCTCGCGCATGGTTTCGCTGCAAGCGAGAACGGCGCATAAAAATGGCGACCCGCAAAAGCTACACGTCTGAGTCCACTAAAAATATCGTCGACAGTTCAGTATAGAGGAGTTTGTTTTCCGCTTTTCTCGAATGTTTCCGGCTTTTCCATGGACACGTCCCCGCCTTTCCATGAGCATATGTTGACACCCATGCATTCCCCCAGTCAAAATTGCGTTCCCGCCAACTTAGTGATATTATGACGTCACTCAAAAATCGATTGTTTGTGCAACTTAGCAACAGTATCCAAGGAGGCTTAATAATATCGCACCCAGTGGAATAACGTCCTTTTTGAATTTGCGCGGAAAAGTGCGCGGCCAGACAGCAACGCCGCACGTTGCTTTGGACGATGGGATAGGTGACGTCATCATTTTTATAGATTTGATAAACTGACGATGCTGCGGCGTTGAGACTGAAACTACGCTACAGTAAGTTGTTATATGTTCCGAAATATTTAACCTTTATTGTCAAATGATCGGGATTTATCCTCGTCGCAGAATGTATATCTTTGATAAACGAATTACCTAATTTCAAGCAGATGAAATTCCGAGCAGTATCCATTGACAGGCGATATTTAGATTAATTCTGAGAAAAAACATCAGGCGTTACATTGTTAAACATTGCAAGCTAATCACAAACTTAGTTATTAAGCCAATAAGAATTTTAGTATTTTGTGACTGCGAGGAATATGTCAAATCGAGTTGCATTCGCACTTTGATGCAAGCGTCATATCAGTTATAAGAAACGCCAATGTGTACAGTGTCATTCGGTCGCTTTGTTGACAAATCATTTTTAGATAACATTAGCATTAGTTTGCCAACGTATAATAATAAGAATACTATGGCTTCCATGTCGCCTCAATCCTCGTGTGCAGAAACCAGAATCGATAAGCACCATTTCGCGTGAACAGGGAGGAGCGGGAGCGATAATCAGGGCGAGTGACCGCTGAGGATTTAGGACGGATATGCAATTTCTTTATATGATTTAAAATTAAAAACAACTTTATTAACTAGCTATGCGCGTCCAAGCGTTTAATTACATACTTTGTAGTATTTTATATCCCATCTCGTCGTACTTCCAGATACAATTCTAGCGCCGACAAAAACAGCAAGTACATGCTAATACCACCGATCGTCCGACGCAGATTTGCTTGAATCGCCATTTTATCTGGAATCCAGTTAGTTTTATCTGAGTGCGGTAGGTGGCGCCATCGATTCGTCAGCAGCAAACACACTCCAGTCGTTTAGAGAGAAATACATAATTTGTCATTGTCACCATTATTATCAACACTTACATTACAACACTTACATTACATATCATTGTCGGCTCCATCATCCTCATTCTCACCATAATCATCATGCTCATTCTCACCATAATCATCATGCTCATTCTCACCATAATCATCATGCTAATTCTCACCATAATCATCATGCTCATTCTCACCATAATCATCATGCTCATTCTCACCATAATCATCATGCTCATTCTCACCATAATCATCATCCTCATTCTCACCATAATCATCATGCTCATTCTCACCATAATCATCATGCTCATTCTCACCATAATCATCATGCTCATTCTCACCATAATCATCATGCTAATTCTCACCATAATCATCATGCTCATTCTCACCATAATCATCATGCTAATTCTCACCATAATCATCATGCTCATTATCACCATAATCATCATGCTCATTCTCACCATAATCATCATGCTCATTCTCACCATAATCATCATGCTCATTCTCACCATAATCATCATGCTCATTCTCACCATAATCATCATGCTCATTCTCACCATAATCATCATGCTCATTCTCACAATAATCATCATGCTCATTCTCACCATAATCACCATGCTCTCACCATAATCATCGTCGTGCATTTTTAGTTCTAATCTAAATAATTAATACAACTGTAAAATAAACGTGGTATTCTTGTTATCGTCTTGGGAAACAAATACATCAGCTGCACCACTATATTAATTCTAATGATTGCAACCTAATTAAATCGGCTTCAACTTGAACACTACGAATATTGAGCGTATTAAATGTATTACTAAGTTATTTGTTGTCCAAAGCGTCGGTAGCACACATTGTTGCAATCAACTGGTCGGCCCTGAACGGTTCATATTTCAAACAGCGACGACGTGGCCCCACTTTGCAACACAAATAGCCACGAAGATATGAGTAACGGCCGTCGATGTTCTAATCTTCCAGTTCATGCGTTCTGTGCAGTGGGGCTGCCAAAGAACTAGATCAGTTGTCGCTGTTGGACGAGGCGGTGTTGTATAGGGTAAGGACCACACTCGCTGGATCAACACTTGCTGTGGATACAGGTAATCTGCTCACAAGTTGACTTACTCAAGAATGTTATGAACTGTATGTATATTGCCTCTAAATTGTCCACCTTTAATAATGAGTAATTTATTTGCGTTTATTTTTCATCGACCTACTAGTCACCTGTATGCATCGTAACAACTGCATGGAGTGTATGTATGCATCGTAACAACTGTATGGGGTGTATGTATGCATCGTAACAACTGCATGGGGTGTGTGTATGCATCGTAACAACTGCATGGGGTGTATGTATGCATCGTAACAACTGCATGGGGTGTATGTATGCATCGTAACAACTGCATGGGGTGTATGTAGGCATCGTAACAACTGCATGGGGTGTATGTATGCATCGTAACAACTGCATGGGGTGTATGTATGCATCGTAACAACTGCATGGGGTGTATGTATGCATCGTAACAACTGCATGGGGTGTATGTATGCATCGTAACAACTGCATGGGGTGTATGTATGCATCGTAACAACTGCATGGGGTGTATGTATGCATCGTAACAACTGCATGGGGTGTATGTATGCATCGTAACAACTGCATGGGGTGTATGTATGCTTCGTAACAACTGCATGGGGTGTATGTATGCATCGTAACAACTGCATGGGGTGTATGTATGCATCGTAACAACTGCATGGGGTGTATGTATGCATCGTAACAACTGCATGGGGTGTATGTATGCATCGTAACAACTGCATGGGGTGTATGTATGCAAGCGCCTCTGAATTGCCTATATCTGGATATTTTATGGCGTTAAACACTGATACAGAGTGCCTACCAACTGTTTGTAGTTCACAATGGCTGCTGTCCCGCCTATTCCTGCAATTTGAATGGACCCACCATTACCATTACCAGAACACGTCACATTATCCACTCTTTTCACCGGCTGCGCACCAACTCTTATCTTGTTTATTTGTTTTCTCCATCACTGGTTATATCCAAGAATACAGTCATATTCTTTCATAGCAGTCACCTGTATGCCAAATATACTAACCACCCTGCTTTGTGCCGTCTCCTCCGAGTAGGGGAGACCGGGACTAGTTGTATACAGGGGCAAGTTGTTACAGAAGTATTTTACAAAAAAAAGCATAGTACACATCGAGAGTAGTTGGTTGGAAGTCCACCAGCAGACACATTGTCGAAAAAGTCTGGAGTTGAGAAGACAAAATTAACAAGATGTGGATAAAAATAACTTTTTAACCACCTAAGACGTTTTTGGGGATGCCCATATAATATCATCTCACTCAGCCACTTCTTATGTTTCATGAATGAAACTTGAAAATTTTTACTATTATAGTATACGTGGTTATTCCAAGTAGAAGTTTAATTGAAATTTAGGATTTGTTATTGTCCACGTGCGTTTAACTGCAAAAATTGTGTTTGGGGCAAGTTGTTACAGTTGTATTGGGGAAAGTTGTTACACTTGTAACAACGCTAGGGCGGCTCATGCCGATGGCTCAGCCAGCCAGTTGTGTGCTGACAATGACGAAAAGAACAACATTTACTTAACCACTACATGTAACAACGTGCCCCGTATGATGTAACAAGTTGCCCCGCTTACGGGGCTAGTTGTTACAGTTGACCGCGCCTGGGAAACTTCACATATCTACCTAACTACAATATGGGATATCAATGGTATAGTAATATAATGGTAATATAAATAAATTTAATGTATACGTTGACATAAATAATACATATAACATACTTTTCACAAAACGTGACTTTAACTGAAAATTGCAGCAACTAATCCCGGTCTCCCCTACCTCTTCCCCCCTCAAATCCTTTATGTTTCACCCTATCCACGACGGTTTGTTTACCCTCACATCAAATCTGTCTCTTCATCTTCGTCCTCACAACGTTGACCTCTCAGCTTTCCAGTTATCTCGCAGACTAACTGCCCACGTTCTGGCGACGATAACAAACATGAGTGCGTCGTGCCACGCTGGATTAATCAGATATATCTGTCAGGTTTCTCCTACCCGATTAGCCACGCTGACCTCAGGTTTGAGTTGCGTCGGTTTCGCGATGAAAACCGGAAACCCGAACCGAGCAGCACCAGGGATGATTGTGCAATGGTTGTGCAGTTTGACGCAGCTAAGCCACCGAAACAGAGCGCCTTAGACTTGATGTCGCCTTCGTCTCTCTGCAGGTTCTACCCGTCTTGCGGCGCGTGCGCAGTCTGATCGGTGATGTTTCCGGCCGGCTTCTCGCGTGTCTTCATCATTGTGCTTAATGTCGGCTTCTGGGTACGTATTGACGAGAGGGGCATTTCATTTATTTACTTCCGGATACAAGTCATACGAATGAAGTGCAGGTGATTTTGAGACAATGTGGCCAACACCATTCTGGCAATTCTTTGCTGCCTGGAAAATTATTTCTGAACAGGGATGTGGCCATACTGAGGACTGCGACACTGATGCTGTCCCCAGATTAACACGCTTAATTGGTGGTTGGCAGCATATGCCCATGTCAGTGATAGAAGCATCCCATGTGTAAGAAGTCAGACCGCTTTATTTGGGCGACAAATGGCGGAGAACATCTTCTATGATGATTTTCTGGAGAACAAAATTGCAGAATTTGGTGAAAACAATATTGGAGACGAATAACAGGACATAGATTAAAGTGCACTGTTTTTATTAAAACCGAATCGTAATTTTGTGCACAGGTGGGAAGTGCCAGACTGACTTTTAGCACTGCTTTTAATAGAAGAATAGTGTACGGTATCCGGTACAGTGGAAGATTGCTGGGAGCAATGAAGGGATGGAATGAGAGACAAATTGGTAAAACGTGAGCAAAATGTGTGTAGAAGAAAAGGGACTCTGACTGACAAATGGGTAAATATATAAAACTCTATAGGAAAGATATTTGCGTAACATTTTATGTCGATGAATGTGTTCGTGCGTACCAATGTACGTGCGCCATTGTCGGTAACAACGTTAATGTCAATGACAACAATAACGAGGGCCAAGACGGTGTCCAAGTTTCGCCCAATTAGTGGCAAACCTTGTCGAATATGCACCACAGTTCCACAATGACGCATATCGCACGTTCGTGAAACGTAAGCAAAGATAAACGCCTCTCCCTGCTACTTGCAAGATAAACTAGCATGTTATGTTCGGTGCCGCTCGATAGGCCACAAGCGGAGTGACGCGTGATTTTATAAGCATACGCAGATTCCGGATTCGTATTCCGGACCGGTTTCCCAGTCATGTCATCTAATGTGTATCATAGCGCAGCGAGACATTTAATACTGGACAGACGGGGAAACGTAGACATCTGAACACAACATAGTTATTCCAATACACTACAACCGGTGCATTATATATATATATATATATATATATATATATATATATATATATATATATATATATATATATATATATATATATATATATATATATATATATATATATATATATATATATATATATATATATATATATATATATATATATATATATATATATATATACATATATATATACATATATTATATATATATAGTAGTACAGTAGTAGTAAACTGTCTACTTCGTCATCATTATATTTCCAACAAACAAAACAAATCATGAACAAGCAGGAGTAGGCAGTATGATCGGTTACCAGATTCATGAATGGACAGTATTCTCGTATTTACACTCTCTAACGAGTTTCAAAACTCGTAATTTCAATTTACGTCATACACGACTACCATACATGTTTATGAAATTCAGAACTCTATATGCAGAAAGCAGAATATAGGCTAACATGTTAAGTTTACCGTGATGGACAAGTGGTTATCCCGAACATGGTTATTTGATGTGGTTTGCGTTTGAGTGCTACGGTGCGACGACAGCATTATTCACCGGGATGCTCTGTCGTCTTGTCTTTATCGTGCATCTCTTGACAGTTTCTGGGAGGCGCTGCGTTAGGAGCCGGCGTCTGGATTAAATTCAAGAAGGAGCAATTCGTGGAAATACTGGCCAGCATACCGTACCAGGGCGAGACTCTCAAGGCCGCCGTCAGTGAGACGTCTCTACTCGACAAGAGCGCCATGGCCCTCATCTTTCTCGGAGCCTTCGTCTTCGCCGTCGGCGCGAGCGGGATGTACGGCGCCTACCAACAGTCGCGGAAGCTGCTCTTCATCGTGAGTTGAACCGCGGCGGAGGCGCACGGGTCTAGTTAAGGGTGGGCACGATTAGGCGCGAACTGACGCCTTAGTTAATGGTAGATGTGAAAAGGTCATTATTTTACAAAGGCGTTCATTGAACAAGTGTAGTGTAGTTAATAGTGACATCATCGTAAAGTGACTCCATGGGTCAATATACTAATACGTACTGAAATATTACGATAGTGTTTTATCCACATGTGGTTTTTTGTGACATGATACTGATGCGCTTATGTTTTCATGGTTACAATGGTAATGGACACCAAATTCGTTGACCTATTGCAAGCTTGTAGAAATATTCCCAACTTTCACTTACGGTTACAATTTCAACGGAAAAGGTAACTGTGATCGTAATAATTTAACCCCGCCCCACCAGTCTTCCATTGTGTTGCAATTCTTTATAGAGAATGTTATTTAACGATACTACGATAGTACGATACTACGATACTATGATGCTACGATACTACGACAACAACGCTGTGTTGTTGTTTTAGTACGTGTCGATAGTGATGGTCGTGTTACCTTGTTTCAGTACGTGTCGATAGTGACGGTCGCGTTACTTTGTTTCAGTACGTGGCGATAGTGACGGACGTGTTATTTTGATTCAGTACGTGGCGATAATGAAGGCCGTGTTATTTTGCTTCGTTACGTGTCGATAATGTCGGGAATGTTATTTTGATTTAGCACGTGTCAATAGTGACGGTCATGTTCCTTTGATTCAGAACGTGGCGATAGTGGCGGCCGTGTTACTTTGAATCAGTACGTGGCGATAGTGACGGATGTGTTACTTTGTTTCAGTACGTGTCGATAGTGTCTGCCATCTTACTTCTCGAGATCGCTGCACTCATCACCAGCATCTACTTCAAGTCTACTGTGAGTACAATACAATACAATACAATACAATACAATACAATACAATACAATACAATACAATACAATAATACTTTATTCGTCCGACTAGGAAATTACCGTGCCGATCGACACTTAAAACACGATAGAAACAAAACCTTGAACATAAGGCCTATAGTTGGCACATCACATATATACAGTGTAAATCACAGGTTATTTAGCGTTAAGAATTGAAATGGCAGAGGGTAAAAAGAATTCTTGTAGTTGTTTGTCTTGATGTTAGGGAGTAAAAATCTGCTGCTTCTGTGACTGAGCCGTGAATAAAATTCGACATGAAGGGGGTGTGAGGGGTGTGAGGGTGTGAGGCGTGTGAGGGATGTGAGGGGTGTGAGGGGTGTGAGGGGTCTTGGAGTATTTGACTAGCTTTATGTAACACTTTCCCTCGATACAAAGACTGGAAGTTGTCTGACTGTCTACCAACTGACTCTATATATGACTTCATCCATCCTCCCTTGATCATGTTTTGAAACATTCCCACCCCAACAGGCTGCTCCAAAAGAGATAGTACTGTAAATTCCTGCATTGTAAAACATCAGAAGAAGATCCGCACTGACTCCAAATTTCTTGAGCTTCCTGAGACAGTACATCCTTGAATTTACTTTCTTCAGCATGCTCTCAGCGTTCTCATTCCATTTAAGCTTGAATCAATCACAATACCCAGGTATTTGTCAGTAGCAGCAACTCGGCCAGTAAGTCTCACCGATAGTAACGCACAGAAGGGAGATTCTCAATAGTCGTAACTGTTATGATAGCACATTATAAATTGAATATTCAAACGGTTATATTAACTAAAGGGTTAAGACATCTTTAAACGGTGTCAGAAGTAAGTCGGACACACAGCCCAGAAGACTACGCAGGTTTGGAAGAGTACAATGGATTACAATGTACGACACCCAACATTTGACTGGGATACATGGGTGAAATTTGAGAAACCCGCACGTCTGATGTTCGCTGACCCTCTCAAGTAACAAGACAGAAATATAGAAAATAAGCTACTTACTTCTGCCGATCGGAGATAAGTGCCGGGACATCTTTTCAACATTCCGTTTCGCTCCAGGCCGGGCAGCTGTGGCTGCAACAAATGACGTCCCGAATTCCGTGAGCACGTGACACTGTCACGTCGTGACACCCAAGTCAAATGTCATCTTCGCCAGATATAAGTTTCACAACCGAACACAAGCTACCAACGGACCTGTCCACAGTTTTGTCACTGACGTAAAATTGCTTGCGAGAGACTGGCATGTGTGGATCTTGCATGCAACAACAAGACAATAAGGTTCAAGATAGACACATGTGCTCAAGTGAATATTCTACCCAAGGCTGAGTCCAACAAGCTACACACATGGTAGTCGCTGAAGGGCAGTAAAGTGATACGCCACGGGTACGGCGGCCGTAAACTTAGCAACCTTGGTGTGTGTGAACTCGAATGCTCCCACAAATGTGCCATCCACAACTTACAGTTCCACGTGGTTGACGTGCGTGCACCTCCCATATTGGGACTCAGATCCTGTGTTGACACCATTGTGAAACTCATATTGTCTGTCGACGACAGTGGCGCCACCGTTGACACATATCATCAGTGATGATGTAGGAATGAGCCAGCTCCTCACCGAGTACTCTGATCTATTTGATGGCATAAAAAAATTTCCAGGAGAACATTCACTCACGTTACACCCGGACGCCCAGCCTGTCGTACACCCACCAGTGGCGCTCCGTGATTAGCGCAAACAAGAACTCACAAGCATGGAGAAATTTGACAGCATCACCAAGGTAACTGAACCCACCGATTGGGTAAACTCCATGGTTGTCGTGCATAAGCGCAATGGTGACCTACGCGCGTGTCTCGACCCCCGTGACCTGAACGCTGCCACAAAGCGACCATACTACTCAGTTCCAACACCAGAGGGCGTCACCAGCAAGCTCGCTCGCGCCAGACATCTCGCAGTGTTAGCCGCCCGCAGCGGATACTGGCAAATCAAACTGGCAGACGCAACGTCACGCCTGACAACCAAACTTGAGTGATGTGACTGCGCCGATGCGTGACCTCCTGAAGAAGTTTGTGTGGGACATGCAACAAGAAACAGCGTTCACCAAAATGAAAGACATCGTCACCCGATCTCCGGTGTTAGCGTTCTACGACCCGAAGAAGGAGCACACAATCCAAGTCGTCACTGGAGCTGCAAAGATAACGATATAACATCAGCATCGTCCCCAAACCGGGAAAAGACATCCCAGTAACGGACTGCCTGAGCCGCAACCTCATATGCGGAACAGCACAGCTGATGACCAAAGCATGCCAAGCCAGCGCAAGGAATGCCCTGAAACCATCCTGGACCACTGAAACCACCGCGACGAATTGGTAAACGCTGATGGAATGATATTCAAAGTAGACCGCATTGTCATCCCGAAAACAATGCGCCAAGAAATGCTGATGCAAGGTCATTTCGGCGTCGAAAAGTGCCTTTACCGAGCACGCATGACAATATTCTTGAACGTTGACATCGAAGAAACCGGTGCAAGCTGCAGCACGTGCCAGATGCATCGAAATACAAACCAAGAAGAAACTATGATCAACCATCCCATACCATCTATACCATGGCAGGTTGTTGCTTCAGAGACATGTTCAACTTCGACGGCACGGAATACGTTCTGGTTGTAGATTACTAGAGCAACTACCCCGAAGTGGAACACCTGCCAGATACACGATCAGTCACAGTGAAAAAACATCAAAGGAATGTTGACGCATCACGGGAAATGTGAGAAACTGGTGAGCAACAACGGGCCCAATACTCCGGCGGTGAGTTCAGCCAGTTCGCAGATGAGTGGGACTTCCACCACGTGACATCATGTCCCACCTATCCTCAATACAATGGACTTGCTGAGAGAACCGTGCATACCATCAAACGGCTAATTAAAAAAAAAGTGAAAGAAGAGAAGAAATACCCGTGCCTGAACCTACTAGAGATACGCAACACCCCCGTACACGGACTTGCCTCCCCGGCTCAACTCTCTGTGTTCCGCCGACTGCGTTATTCAATACCGTGCACAACCAAGCATCTACGACCAGCAGTTGTAGAACCCAGTGTTATCGAAAACATGCCGAAACGCAAGCAAACAACGCAACAAACCAACTACGACAAATCTAGAAAGGACCTTGAGCCAGTCCATAGCGTAGAACACGTACGCCTACGCACCGCAGGTACAACACCACACTGGGAACCTGCTATCTGTCTACAGATCGTGCTTGAAACATTGTCAAATCAGAGCGTGGTGGTGTATATCAACGAAACCGGAGACACCTCCTGAAGATCCGCGATACCGAAAAACCCCAGCATGACAAAGATATTGAGCAGCCCGAATATCAAGTCCCAGAGTTTGACAAACATCTGGCCAAGATCCACGAAACTCCTGCAGCACCGGCGGCCGACAGGCTTAATGAGACAGCGGTACGCCAGACTCCACCAGATCCAGAAACAGATTGGACAGATAGCCTGAAACTGTACAAAGACTTGATCTCCAATTGACATTGACTTTTAAGTATTTTAGTTTACGCATTTTTTTTCTAATGTTTTTTAAATAAAAATAAGGGGGGTCATAAGTTGAATGTTCAAGCGGCGCCCCATACACTGTGTCGGTATGTCGATGTTGTTAATAAACCTATATTACGTAAAGTACAGTACAGACACTTACTTTCTTTATCCTTTTCGCTCAAGGTAAAGCATATGTCCGGAACCATAGTTCTCGAATGCACTCTATTATTGGCTGCTTTCTTAATCGAGAAAACCCGGTCTCAAATCCTCTTACTCCACGTTTAGTTGCTTAAGTTCACTCAGCTGTAGTGCTAGATGTGTAAACGAATGGTCTTCACGCAGTAATTGCAGCATGGCCGAATGCTTCCCAGAGAAATCGAGATGGTGTTGGAATGAACAAGTCTGCCAGGGGGTGAAGTGTAAAACGCTTTGAACAGTCCCAAGGTATAGATACCGCGCTATATAAGAGCGTACCTTTTACCGTACGCTTTTGCTTTTCACAGTAACACAGTTAATAGTCAGGAACAAGACTTGACCACATCATTAGCTAGTATTGTGCTACTCGGTGGCGACACATAGCGAGTCGGTTGTGAAAATATTGTGAGCACGAGTGAGTTTAATCCGAAGCCGAACCCTAATCTGAAGGTGGTTCCGATGTAACTTTGCATCACGAGATATGATAGTTTGACCCTAACCAAGAAGATTCCTGTTTCAGGTGCAAACGCGTCTGAAGGTGTTTCTACAGAGCACGATCGCTAACAGTTACACTGGTGAGCGCATGATTACATTCAGGTCACCATCATTATTTAAGCTGCACAGCACTTTACACTACTCTTCTATTTAACCAGATTTAACTATATTTAACCAAATGTAATCATATTTAACAAGATTAAAAGGGAGAAGGAAACCACACCTAACGTTTGATTGCCTTTATGGTACGGTGTGTCTGCCACTGTCTGGCCCCGCTTTGAGCTGGTTTTCGTCATAACTAACTGATAAACACAAAAGACTGAAGAAAGCGAACGAACTGCCAGCCGTCTGCACTTTCTATTTTATGTGGCGTTTCGCAGAACAAACATACCTCGCGTTTCATCGTTTTGATGGTATGGTATACTTGGCACGACTTTGAGCGGGGATTCGGCATACAGTATCTAACTTATTGACACAAAAGAGTGAAGATTTTTGTCTTTCATCCGCAATCCCTAATTTATGTGGCGTTCCTCGGTGTTCTGTGCTTAAACCTTTACTTTTCACCTTAAGTATAACTCCACTTAGCTCAGTTAGCAAATGTTTCAACTTGAGTCGCTATCTTTATGCAGACCACATTTCTTTGGCTACTCTAGATACAAATTTCCCCTTAAGACGTGCACGAGTATTGGATGTCTTCGTGATATTTTCCCCTGGATGACTGAGAGTAGATGCAAGGTTTCTTAGAGAGAGTAAACAGAAGCAGCGTGACAGAATTAAGTGTTTTTCATACACCTATCCTATGCCAAAATGTCACACGAGCAGTGTTTATTATTATCATCATCATTATTATTATTATATTTAAGGACGGATTGAAATCATTCGACGCTTGTCTCCATGACTGCGAATGCATCTTCAGCATTCCGTTTCTAGTTAATCCACGGCACATTACCATCAGAATTGGTACATATCACCGTCTACGCCTAGTTGTACAGACGAGCCATGCTTCGTTGTGGCGGCGTGTGCGTCTGCACGATAATCCAATTGAAAACCGCACAGGTACACAACTTGGCTTTGTGTAGGCTATATGAAAGGTTTGATGGTCATGCGCCGCGGATTGCACCACAGAAGAAGCACACGCTGTCATTGGGTGTTATGCCTTATTGATCTCTTACCGAGAGGTGTGCACATCTGATTTGCAGGTGCTGGAATAAAGGCCGATGGAAGCATTAACAAAAACGCTGACCCAATATCCGCGGCATGGGACTTCTGTATGGGACACGTGAGCAACACATTCGTAATTATGCAGTCGCGTAACAAGCGCATTCGCATGAACGCACGCACGTACACGCGCATGCATGCACGCGCATACACAGTGACAGACACAACATCGTGTTTTTCTCAAATGTATGAAATTCTATTTTAAACATATTTTACAGACAACTCCTCTTCTACTTGCACTTCGACACGGAATACGGAGATTTCGGTTTGCATTGGCAGTCCAGTTTCAGTTATATTGCCATTTATTCAGATATTCCTCACACACATTTTTGTAAAAATAAATACTGCAACATTGGATGCGTTATAATGGTTTCCATTTAAAACTGTTCACGTATACGGTGCGATGAGATTTAAATTTTAACCGCGACCGCGCTTAGAATTTGATTAAAAGCTGATCGCTACAACGAGGTTTGGCGTGTACATCGTGCGATCACCATTCCGCCACAGTTGGAGTGCTGTGGAAATACTAACTACACGGACTTCATGGAGAATGCCGTAAATTGGAACTCGACATACACGGTAGAAGGCGCTGTGGTCAACGCCACCGTACCGCCGATGTGTTGTAAGATGGTCGACCACAGCAAGTTCCCTGGTCACATGGCTGAAATCAAGTTTGTCGACCTGCGCGGATGTCTCGAACACCCGAGGGAAGTCAACACCAACCTAGAGGTAGGTGGCGCTATTCGTTGTAGTGTAGTCGCCCCCACAATGCAGTATATTCGTTCCGCACTTCCGGTGTTTGGCCACACTGGAATTCACTATAGGGATGCCCAACAAAGGTGGGTAGAACACAATACAACATGTACAATTACTACATAAGAAAAAACCATCAAGTGAATTATTGTCACCTTGAAACGCAAAAATTGCACGACTTTACATATCTATAAATCACAGTGTCTGTCTGTCTGTCGTTGAGAAGTTTGTCATACCCCATTTAGTTTTTTATGGATAGAAAGCGTGGGAATCTGCACATCAAAATGTCATATTCAATGTACAAATCATATTAAACTACTATTATTCAATATATAACTAATATAGCGCGCTTTGTATTGCGTCTATCAGATTCCTGGATGTCCAATATGTCAGAAAAGCAACATACATCATCATTGTACCCTAACAAGCAGAGTAGTTACGGTGATTTATAGTATATTCTGATAATTTAGGGCCCTTTATTTTTTTGGGGGGGGTTTCTCCTATTACTATTCACTAAGATTTTTAATATGTTATACAAGACATATTTCTGAATATGAATCTCATATAATACCTTCTGTTGCAATTAGTTCTAGGTTGACCCTGTTTAGCCTCAACATGACTGGACTAAACACGTATGGCTGCCTTTTCTTCCCGTGCAACGCCGGGTCACTTTCACCTCACCTCACCTATCCACTTTGGTCGCAATGGCCAATAAAGCTGAAGTGCATCTCCTCCATCTCTCCCTGTCAGCTGCTACGCGTCTTGTCTCGTTCCAGCAGTTCCACTCCAGTACTCGTCTTTCATTTTCAACAGTTGAACGTCCCGTTCTCTATGGTCGACCAACCTTTCTTCTACCTTCCAGGTCAACGCCGTGTCACATTTGCTGTTATTGTCCATTAAATCTTCTTAGGTTGATATCGTAGCTGATTGTCTTCAATTTTGTTTTTGTAAGAATATCTTGATTTGATACAACGTATGGCCATCTAATTTGTGGAATTCGTCTTAAGCACTTGAAAAAAAATACGTATCTAACTTTCTGTTGTCGCCTTCGTTTATTTTCCATATTTCACTTCACCACAGCAACACTGGTTTAACCAGTGTATTAAAAAGCCTCAATTTAAATCTCAACGTGTATATATTTGAACTCCACACTTTGCTTTAGCTTCACGAAAGATACCCTAGCTTTGCGAATTGTGTTATCAATTCTGTTTTTGCACTTGCTGTTTATCCTCAATACTTGAGTTTTCTTTTTATTTATTCTTAGTCCTGTCCTTGCTGCAAATTGATTCAGTTGTCTTTTCTTTGTTTGCATGTGTGTGTAGCATAATGACATGAGTGCTATGTCGTCGGCAAAGTCCAGGTCCTCTAGTTTTGACGTGAAGTTCCGTTTTATCCCTGTTTTATTTCCTGTTGTTGTTTTTCTGTTATCCAGTCCACAACCACAAGAAGATAAATCCAGGCATTACATATCCCTGTCTAACTCCGGTTTTAACTTTGAACCACTCAGATTCCTCACCTTCGTCTAACACTGCACATTCACTATTTTCGTATAACATCTCAAAAATGTGGATTATCTTGCGTGGAACTCCATAGCTCTCTCGCTTTTTAAAGTCCACAAACGTGATGTATAGAGTTGCTTGCCATTCCACTACACGTTCTATAATATTTCATTCTTCAATTACGTGCTGCTTCCTCTGATTCCATGGCAAGGTGGTCGACTCACTTCTTCTTGTCTTGCCTCATGCTCGTCTTCACTTCTATGTCTTTACACTTATATTTATCCATGTAATTCTGCTCAATCATGTCTGTCTGCTCGATATTGTTTTTTTCGGGCCACTCTGCTAGACATATATAATCATTACCCGCCGGCGTAAAACAAAATCTGTGGTGTACTACTATATGCATATCTATTCACATGTCGTAATGTTTGTAAAGCACATTGTGGTTTTTTCTATGAGAACGCACTATAATGTACAACGTTGACTTATTACTGGGCCTTTTTACAGCCGTGCTACGACAAGGTGTACGCAGTATTACTCCAGTACATCAAGATCGCACTCATTGTTGTTGCTGCCGTTATACTCATAGAGGTAGGTATACTGACGTCATCATTGTTGTTGCCGCCTTTATACTCATAGAGGTAGGTATACTGACGTCATCATTGTTGTTGCTGCCGTTATACTCATAGAGGTAGGTATACTGACGTCATCATTGTTGTTGCCGCCTTTATACTCATAGAGGTAGGTATACTGACGTCATCATTGTTGTTGCCGCCGTTATACTCATAGAGGTAAGTATACTGACGTCATCATTGTTGTTGCCGCCTTTATACTCATAGAGGTAGGTATACTGACGTCATCATTGTTGTTGCCGCCGTTATATTCATAGAGGAGGGCATACTAACGTCATCATTGTTGTTGCCGCCGTTATACTCATAGAGGTAGGTATACTGACGTCATCATTGTTGTTGAGGCCTTTATACTCATAGAGGTAGGTATACTGACGTCATCATTGTTGTTGCCGCCGTTATGCTCATAGAGGTAGGTATACTGACGTCACCATTGCTGTTGCCGCCGTTATACTCATAGAGGTAGGTATAATGACGTCATCATTTTTGTTGCCGCCTTTATACTCATTGAGGTAGGTGCACTGACATCATCATTTTGTTTCCGCTGTTATACTCATAGATGTTGGTGTACTGATGTATACTTTGCTGTTGCCGCCGTTACATAGAGGTACGGGTAGTGACGTTATAACTGTTGTTGTCGCCATTGGAATTATAGAGGCAGGCATATTGACGCTAGCGTTGTTTCGCATGCCTGCGTCTTGTGTCATTAATAAACGTCTGGTACTAAATATGATGACTTGTTCATAATAAACTGGCGTGGAGCCTGAGCTAGTTTATGTAAATATCATTCATAACTGGAAACATGTATGAGCGAGAAAAATGGCATTCCATTTATTTAATATCATATTAATAATAGGCATGGAATGCCGAAAAGCCCTTACATGGGAGTGACAATCACGTTACGATTGTCTACAAGTTCCATAGTAGGGGCGTAATGACAAAGTGGATTAACCACACACATACATGTACACACAGAAAGGCTGGTGTACTCGATCCCCCGGCACGAGGGAGACTACCCCTCCCCGGCACGAGAGAGAACAATTTTATTTCTCGTTATGGGCTGTTCCATGATGACTCATCGCACGTAATTATCACAACACCCTTGATACAAATGATGTTGGAACTGTTACATAACTTGTGTTTCATTCTTGTTACATGGATTGATGTCACGTTGAGTTATGATATAGCGAGTCATGTTACTAGGACTCGTGTTATTGATACTCATGTTAACATGATTCATGTTAATGTGACTTTTTGTTATTATGACTCATGTTTCTGTGACTCATGTTACTATGATTCATTTTATTGTTACTCGTGTTATCCTGATTCATGTTACAGCGAGTCATGATATAATGAGTCAAATCACTAGGACTCGTGTTAGTGTGACTATAATTAATGTGTTTCTTGTTATTATGACTCTTGTCATTGCGACTCGTGTAACTGTGGGTCACGTTGCTGTGACCCATATTACTGTGACTCATGTTACAGCGAGTCATGATATAATGGGTCATGTTTCTAGCACTCGTGTTACTGTGAATCGTATTAATATGACTTGTGTTACTATTGCTTATGTTATTGTGACTCTTTTTACTGCGACTCTTGTCATTGTGACTCGTAATACTGCGAGTAATGCAGTAGACGCATGCGTGTGTCTTCAATTTTAATATTATGTCTTCCCGGAGCGTTTCTCATAAAGCAAACATTATTTCTAAGAACGTGCACGGAACTGTCGTATCGAGCGTCATTCAACATTGTCCGTTATTCAATCCGTTGTTCAACCGCGTTTTATCTGTCTGTTGTAGGTCGTGGCCATTGTTGCATCAATCGGTTTGATATTATATCTCAATAAGAGAAAGAAACCCAGCATGATGCCACTGTAGATCCAGAGGTAGGTTGAAAGTCACTCTACGTAACACTGAATAATTGACGTGATACGCCTACTGCAAGGGTTTGTGTGCATGTGTGCGCGTGTGGCGTGCGTGCGTAACAAATGCTGAGCATTTCAGATGTTGCAACCACGTTAAAGGGTAGATGCGGATATTGGAGAATCGGTGGGTCCCCCGAACTTTCTTGGCTGTAAATATATACACGACAATTTCCGAACGACAAGCGTGTCGTCGTGCCGGTGTGTTTTTGCTTGGCTAAAGTAGCGCTACATACAATTACAAGTTTCGCGCCGGTTTCCATAATTGTATTGACACATCACCTTATGCCACAAAGATAGTACACACATCCTTCCTTTTAATCCTGCGGTCGCACATGAAACAATATGCCAATTCTTTATCAGCTATGCTCGTACAATTGTGGGCGTAGCTAGGCCTCTCCCGGCGAACGTCACCCAATATATGATCTTGCACTTGCACTCGCTACCACGCCTTTCCCTTGTCGTCTTTACTTGCTCATCTACTCTTTTCATGCATTAGTGGCCTCTCGGTGCTCACCGTTCACAATGAGTCTTGCCTAATGCTCGCCCAGTCTCCATTTATTTTCGCTGCCATCATGATATTACTAACGTTTGAAAGCTGAATCCACCTAGAATATTTTGGTCACCCATTGTGCTATTTCTTTTAAATACTTTGGTTGAAGATTTTCATTTAGGCAGATTTTGTGTTCTTAATATAACGTTGTAGTTAAAGAAATCGTGCGTATATTATTGTGTTTCGTTCCTCTTGTATAAGTTATTTAACATGGTATATGCGTGTGATGGATAGTTGCAACATCGTTTTCCCATTGCAGACCACAGCCATAACGGCAACCATATTTCCATTCTGATGCATCGGTCGAAACGACAACAGAGAACACTTCTACCTACTTTATCACCGAGCTAGTCTCGTAACGTAGAACAGAGACATGTGCAGCGGCATGTGTGCCCTGACGACGTCGAACCAAGCACGGACATTGCTATATTATAGGTGTATGGAAAAATCGCTTTCTTATTATCGTCAAAGTGTTGTACATAGCGCATGATATTCGAACTGGCAACAATCGTTACATTTTACAAGACACGTAATGAGACATTTTGTAAAGAGCAAGAATGCAGCATACAGGTAACCTAGCACATACGCTAGCGCGTATGACATAACATTTGTAAAGTTGCCGAGCTGCTTTAAAGGTCGAGCTGCCGTATGCTTTCGGATGAATGTTTACTTGTTGAATTAATTGTCTTGTCGTTGATAATAATCATGTACACCTAGAGCAACGTATTACATAAAGCCATGACTTAAAAACAACGCAAGTATATTAGATTTATTATGGAGTTATGTCACGTTGTTAAAAGGTACGTTCTTATATAGCGCGATATCCAGTCCTTGGGATTGTTCAAACCTCTTTGTATTTCACCCCCGGGCAGACCTGTTCATTCCAACGCCATTTCGACTTCTCTGGGAAACATCAGCCATACCGCAATTACTACGCAAAGACTATTCGCTCCGATAAACATCTCTGTCTGTAGCCAGGTATTATTAACTATAAATGGTATCTTTGGTTGTGGACTTCGACAATGCTGGATCTCCAGTCTCTGACATCCGGGGCCTCCAGCTAGATATGGTAGTGGAGATGAATGCGCCGTCGTCGTGTTGCTCTTTTCTTTTTCACTGACTTCCGGGGTGAAGCTGGCATCAATACCCGTCTTCGATATTTTGGGGGTTTTCTTTCTTCTCCTGTTTCACTGCCATGTCCACTCCCATTGTTCCTCACTCCCATTCTCCCCTCCCACTCCCGCCAAATCTCTCATCACACAGTCCTCCCATCTCAGTCTCGGTCTACCTTCTCTTCTTTTCTCCACTCTGAGCGCGACCGCTCGCTTCGCCAACCACCCAACTGCCCGTCAAAATGGACGTTGCTTCAATAACGGTCCAAAGGACCAGCACACTGCATACGGCAGCTCGACCTTTAATGGCATTAATATGACACGCCCCGTGCAGGGATCAGAATGTGCATTGTGTAGTAGGTAATATTGTATAACCCATCCTCACACCAACACGGACTTACGTGCAGCGTGAAAGGAGACAGGAATAATACATGATATTTATAATTTTAACGGGCTGGTTGTAAGGCGCTGGCAAGACATTGGTTTCTCAGGTGTGAACGCATTAGTGGACGTTGCGTTGTGTTCAATCCTCTATTCGTCAACTTCTTTTGGCCGTTCTATTCCCTATTAGGAGTAGCCATTCATCCGCGACGATGTCCTGTCCATCGATGTACTGTCCATCCTGTCCTCGTCCACAACACTCCGTGTCTCTCCGCACCACGTCTCTCATTCATATCCTTTCATATCCCCTGCTTTGCCTTCGTTCACCGGCAGCCTTCTCTCCTTCTGTATCGCATTATCGTCATACCTATGTACAACTTGCCAGAACCACATCAGTGGTTATCATTTATTCATTCTCAGTTCATCCGTTATGCATAACACAAACATCTCCTTTCTTAGATTTTAATTTCGTCTTCCCAATCCCTCTCAGCATTCTCATCTCCGTACTTTCAAGAATCCTTTCTATAGGATTATTTGGGTCAGGTGTAAATATTCCGCTGATTATAGTTGAGTGGTTTGAAAGGGAATACTGAGGCATCGGAAACAACATGAGACTATCCCGTGTTCTCAGCATCACTGATGGGATTTGTATATTCGTTAGCATCAAACGAGGCTTCTCTCATCGAGTGGCTTGAAACCGTCGCATTTAAGGTTCAGTTAACATGTTATACCTCGTAAATAACATACAAAATATGTAAACAACATTTTATACATTAATTTTATGAAATTAAACTCCTGTCAGTTTACATTTTTGTTTAACTGCACCACAACATTTTTCAACGATAGGGATCTTTATTGTTTCTTAACTTGTGTATATTTAGCTTGCGAATATTTATTTGATCAGTCTGTCGGCCTACTCTTACACAAACCTGGAACCGTGCGCCATAAATCTGCTGGTTTATGTGCATCGTCCGAAAATAGATCCGAGTATTGACTTGATGTGTCCGTGTTCATAATTCTACGATGCTGTTGTAGTTGTGGGTAGTAGTCGTCGATACATCGCACCCCCGCAGGTAGAGGAAGAGTCTTTAGCGAAGTCGAGTCATCGGTATCGTGAACCGGCTTAAGACCAAGCGGCGCCCGCTTGGCCGCCAGACAACGCTCACGTCGCCGGATGAATTCGTTGATGCGCATGTACAGATAGGACAGAGCCACGACGCTGCTCACCTGCAGACGATCGCAATAAAACTACTAATTATGTTATTCTGAGTCGTCCGCATTTACCGGTGATTTTGTTCTATGTCAACCCGTGGAGTGTACTAAAAAATTGTATTTGAAGTTATTAGGTATTCCTATCCATGCGCGCATACTCATGCACGTGCGCGCGCACACTCACGCACGTATGCATGCACACAAACTAAGTGCTTCGCTCTTTCACTCCATCCTCTCTCTCTCTCTCTCTCTCTCTCTCTCTTTCTCTCTCCCTTCACCTCCTCCTAGACGTAGACGTGCGGACGCTCGATTCGAAAAAATAGGAGGCAGCGATCAAACAAGATATCGGGTAGTACGAACTTCCGCATGTCTACGATGGCGTTATCTCACCAGAACGTCGTTCTCATTCGAACAGAGGAAACCATCTTGATAAGGTAGATACATATTTTTGGATATGTAAACAATACTTATATTATTATTATATATGTGCTTCTTATGATATGTTCCCCGTGGTTGTTTATAACCACATACATGATTTGTACGTACATCAATCAGCATGTGCATGGTGACAGTGACGATCTGTATTACGTTAGCGTGCATCACAATATTCCAGATGTGGGGCAGACACGACTGAAACAAAACAGTCTTGAAAGTTTCAGTCATCACTGTGCCTGTAGCAGAAACATCGGCATGTTTTACCTAGTTCGATCACTTATATATATATATATATATATATATATATATATATATATATATATATATATATATATATATATATATATATATATATATATATATATATATATATTATATATATATATATATATATATATATATATATATATATATATATATGTATATAATATTTGTGTTTGTGTTAATAGTAAGTTTCTGCAAATAGTTACCTTAGTTGAATGAATGAATGGTCAGTCTCAACGCAACGCCAAATGAAATGTGTATATACTATTCTAGTTAACACAGTGTTATCGAGTTGTTTGTCATCAATACGGCGTGTCTGTTCAAGCACGTTTGGTGTTCGTGTAAGCGTTCACCACAATGGACAATTTTATTAATACAATTGTTTTCAATAATTGCATCTTCCCACCAACTAGCAAATGCTCAGAAACCACATTCCAGACAACTCGTTTATAAATTACTGTCATATATTGTTATCAGGACGTAACTGGCAGCATGGCAGACCTCCTCATTATAGTACTCATCGTGCTCATTCTCGATGCATTTGGTGAGGTTGTTGAACACCACCTCTTCGGCGGACTCCGGGAACAAACTGCGGTCGGCCATCTTGCAGCACGTGACCGGCATGCGTGCCGTCACGAGCCGGGAATTGAGCTCAATCTTGTCGTGCCATCTGGTGGCGTTCTCCCTGAAGTCGTCATAGCCCGAAGCGCCGCAACACTCGAACTAGATAATCAGACAACAATAAGTTAGCATAATTAGGTTAGGTAATATACAAGGTACACTTTGGCCCCCCTATTTGCTTGCCTATTATTATGAATCGGACATTTAATTTCGTATGAACTGTCAACACGGTATTTCTCGTGAAATGCAGTGTTTCTATTAAATAATATTTTGTTCGTGAATGTACATATAAATACGATGTTTATGTGTGTAATGTGCCCCATTGTTCAGTCCCAGTTAAATTACGCGGACGTTGATTGTGTTACCAATGATTAAATCCATCTGTGTCACAAATATCACACTATGAGTTTTCTACTTCGTGGGTTTGATTGGCTGTAGTGGTGCGATGAAATATTGTAAGTATATATGTCATGGGTATGCACCAACGAGGGCACGTCTTGTGTCTATGGGCTGACCCACCATACGTCGAGAACACATTAATGGCGATGTGCCCCACGCGGAGCGTGGCTGAAGCTATGATAAGAGCTACCAATAGGATATAATAGTAAAGAATGTAGTCAACATGCATGCCGCATCCCCAATTGCCGTAGCTGACTCGCAATGTGGTATACAGCAGATATATGTGATTATGACACTGACGTGAACCATGATTCTGTCCCAGGCGTCGGAAATCGGTTCGAACGACGGCACAAGAACGCTGTCGTTTGTGATTGTTGCTCCTGCAAACCGAGATGTGCATACGTTTTATGCAAGTAAGGAATGCTGTAATAACGGTTTGATTGCATGTTATTTGAGTTGTTCAAAAGTATAAATTCAATACATAAAACATTGTACCGTGCTAGTGGTATGCAGTTTGAAAAAAAATATGTACGATTGTATTGAAATGATTTCCCAAGCTGAGCATCGGACAAATCCCACGGCTTCAACGTAAACCGTATCTCAAAATAGTATTGTACTTGTAGGACAGTATTATTTCCATGTAATGAAAATGGTCGCAAACAAAGAGTTCGTGATTAGGACCGACCAACATATCATCAAAAAAGATATTGAAAAAAGGGAAATGAACCTGCATAGAGCCTCCGAAGAAATACATTGGAATCCATAAGGGAAGAAAAAACATGGAATGCCTAAAGCAATAGTTGGAGGAGGTCAGATGCGGATGAAATGAGATTCCGGCATGTTGTACGAAGGAAGGACAATATTGAGATAAAGACGGTGTGGAGGCTGATGGTGGATGGCAAGAGCAGGGGACGGCAATGGATGAGAATGAGGGACATAGTGAGGAGAGATATGGATGTGGTACATATTTTGGAAAAGGAAGTAATGGATAGGACATGAGAAACGAGGATTTGTGAAGCTCCTAGTACATTATGCTATTTCGACCCAATGTCGCAGTTGGAGCGAAGACAATTAAGTAAGTAAGTGCTGAAAGTGGTATGATTATCGACGTGACAAGTGGAACACAGGTTGGGATATGGCACCAATTAGGGAACGTAATAAGCACCAGGTGGCGCACCCCTTTCTTCTCAAATGTCAGCAACTTTAACAAATCATTTACCTGTAGTAAGGTGTATGCTACACGGATTATTGATTATAATGCACAAACGTAATTTACCAAATGGACGCTGACCTTCAAAAACGTTGTGCTTTGAAATTTGTTCAGATATGGCGAATGTCTAATACAGACCATAATTAGAATAAACAATGAATGAACGCATCAACTGTCGACTAAGGTGCACAGAGGAAATGTGCAACAGATGAGAAATTGGTGCTTTACCTGGAGATGTTGGGGGAAAATATCGATAACGTGATATCTACACTGAGTCATCATCTCACCTTCATAACTTTCCTTGATAGTTTGATGCAAGAAATCTTCGAGGCCGTTGTGTATCTGTTGCAGAGAGAGAGAGAGAGAGAGAGAGAGAGAGAGAGAGAGAGAGAGAGAGAGAGAGAGAGAGAGAGAGAGAGAGAGAGAGAGAGAGAGAGAGAGAGAGAGAGAGAGAGAGAGAGAGAGAGAGAGAGAGAGAGAGAGAGAGAGAGAGAGAGAGAGAGAGAACAACACAGAACCACAAGTATATTCCAACACATTCGCGCACACACGAACGTCACGCACGCACACATGCACACTAGAAGAGACATAATTCAGCAACTATAAGCACATACACTTACATTGATTTTAGCATAACAAAGACTTAGTAGGTCTACGTTTAAATCGTGATAAAAAGAAAAAGCCGGTTACACACCCCAATTCGAAAGACGAAACACATGATGACGAGAGCCAATTGGATTGCAATGAGTAGTGATAGTAGGACTCCAAACTACGAAAGAAGAACATTGTATAGGTACATTCAAGTTAGACGATACCGCGATGTGTGCGTGCGTGCGTGAGTGCGTGCATGCGTGTGAATTTGCATATGTTAGAAACATGATTGGAAGGCTAATATCTATTTCATATTCACGTCATATAATTTCTGCCCCAATGTCCAATGTGAATTCGAACAGAAATATGTCAGACATCTTGGAAATTCACAATCCAAATTATCAATATGACACCGCAGCATTGTTAGAAAAGCACAAAGCTTTAACATAATCATTGCAGAAAATGTGTGTAAACATATTTTGATGGTCATTAGTGTATGTGCCATAACATCGTTGCATCAATAATATATTCTTAAATCAGGAAAATTTTCAACATTTTAGTATACTGTGTCGTTGAGGGCGGAGGAGATATGAGAATGTATATGCGTTGTCCGAATAGGCAAATATCGACAATCTGAAGGGCCCCTTATTCGTATAGTGATTATACCCGGGTTGTTGCTGTTGCACATATCAGGTTTACATCATCACACATGGAAGCCCGGTTAGAAGGATCTCTGTGTTCGCGTAACCGTTGCTGACCTACGTTATTGACGCTACGCTATTGACGCTACGCTATTGACGCTACGCTATTGACGCTACGCTACTGACGCTACGCTACTGACGCTACGCTATTGGCGCTGCGCTATTGACGCTACGTTACTGACGCTACGCTATTGACGCTACGCTATTGACGCTGCGTTACTGACGCTATGCTATTTGGCGCTACGCAATTGACGCTACGTTACTGACGCTACGCTATTGACGTATTTCAAAAGATGATAATGAAATAGTTATTTATGAATTTCTTAACAATATGTGCGATTGTCCATTTCTGCATATTTTGTGTGATTTACCGTATGCGTATGTGCATGCGTACGTTTCTTGGTGGACTATTCGTGTCGACACTCCTATTTTCCATAAGACCATTTTATGTCATCATATATGCACTATTACTATTATAAATCCGCGTAAATAACCATTTCAAAGATAGGAAGGTATTTCTAATGTAGTACATGTTTCATCGACCGTTCTACTCGTGAACTAGCGAAGTACAAGAAGGTCGTCGTCGTACCCCAAACAAGAGTTTTGGGTTATGTTTCACATTGTTGTCTTTCGTTCGTCCAGCGAGGCAGAAGCCGATCGCTCCCCCGAGTATTGCGACAATGCCGATGCATGACGCGACCACTCTACGGTAGTCGACCAAGGACCAGCTCTGCGGGCAACGCGCACGAATTGGCATTCACAGTAAGGAAAATGAACCAGTACATTTATTTACCCTTTTGCACACAACTTAGTTAGTGTGATACGACGACCGCAGTTATGGTCCATTGATGCAAAGAGAATTGTTGACGTGTAGCATGATATTTTGCAATCATACGCATCAAATTCATTAAGTGTCGTAATGTCTAAAGGTGCTAATAACTGCACTTGAATATTTTGGTTAACATTGGTTAAGGTTAATTCAGTTTAAATCAACAATATACTTTAAATGATATAAATTATGCATATTTGCACTTCATACCACTGGGTGTTCGTCGCGCAGTCGCTAGGTAGCAGCACATGCAGGAATGGGCGGGTTAAACGTGAAGTTTTGTCGAATGCATATAATAATTATGAGGCTGTCATCCTCTAACATAAGAAATGTGTTTACCTAACCTGAAGTGCTTCCGAAACGCATTGGCCTTCTTTGGGCATACGAGAGAAGACAACAGCATGCCCGTCAATGTCGTTTTCGATTATTCCTAGACTGATAGTAACGAGGCCGCACAACTGTCATGGAAAAACAAAACATATAGCTATTCAAATGCATTTGTAGTTGCATAACCAGATGCATTTGAATCAATCTTGGAAAGTATTTGCATTTAAATGCAGTCATATATGGCTGCACTTCCATAATGTCAAACATTTGCATTTAAATGCGCTGACTCGCATTTGAACTAAACCTGGAACATACATCTGCGTGTGCGGCCGTTGGTGTATCGATGGATACACAGAGGAGCGTGGACAATGTATTCATGGATACAAAGAGAAGCATGGACAATGTATCCATGGATACAAAGAGGAGCATGGACAATGTATCGATGGATACAAAGAGGAGCATGGACAATGTATCGATGGATACAAAGAGGAGCATAGACAATGTATCCATGGATACAAAAAGGAGCATGGACAATGTATCCATGGATACAAAGAGGAGCATGGACAATGTATCGATGGATACAAAGAGGAGCATGGACAATGTATCGATGGATACAAAGAGGAGCATGGACAATGTATCCATGGATACAAAGAGGAGCATGGACAATGTATCCATGGATACAAAGAGGAGCGTGGACAATGTATCCATGGATATAAAGACGAGCATGGACAATGTATCGATGGATACAAAGAGGAGCATGGACAATGTATCCATGGATACAAAGAGGAGCATAGACAATGTATCCATGGATACAAGGAGGAGCATGGACAATGTATCCATGGATACAAAGAGGAGCATGGACAATGTATCCATGGATACAAAGAGGAGCATGGACAATGTATCCATGGATTCAAAGAGGAGCATGGACAATGTATCCATGGATACAAAGAGGAGCATGGACAATGTATCCATGGATACAAAGAGGAGCATGGACAATGTATCCATGGATACAAAGAGGAGCATGGACAATGCCGCCATATTAATACCCCATACATGTCGTAATTGACTATTCCAGGAGCGCGGCAGACATCATTTCATAGTAGACTGGGAAAGTACGTGCATAAATAAACTAACAGTTGTGTGCATGTGTAATGCGTGTTAGCCCCTATCTAAGTGGGCCGACGTACGCGTGTATGTGTTCACACGGAACACATTCGTTTTATTGATGTACTATGTTTATAGGGCGAGGACACGGTAATGAGACGAAGACAATATTGACCAAACAGCAGACTACATCAGTTGCGACAGTGAATGCGACAGTGACAAAGCAAGGAATCCTATAACAGCACCGATGACAATACCGACAAATAATACGACACTGGGTTATCAACGTTGACAATTTTACTAGGGCAACAGTGAGTGACAAAGACGGGAACACCATACACATGAAAACAAGACACCAACAATAACACAGACAAAGCTGTTTATATACGTAGAAAACCAACACAGCCATACGTACACTCTTGAGAACGCAGAACCCCATCAGTATGTGCGTAACCTGTTCTTTGTCGTTATACCATTTATAGTAGTTGTTTCGTCGACTTTGTATTCTCTCGGGTGAGATGTTGCTTCCCGTCAACTGAATTACATCCCAGGATTATGCATACAGATTTAACAAGATTTAGCAAGATTGTCATCCAAAGCAAACCCAATCCAGATGGCAAAGGGACTAAAAGACAGACTTATCGGAGTTCGACGATTATTCACCTATTTGTAAGTTGTAACCCACCCGTCCAAGATATTTGTCAATTTTGTTTTTAAACATATTCACGCTACTAGCATTTACACAACCCGTAGATAATGTGTTACATTCATTTTCTCCTACTTTCTGATATTAAATCTACACTGTTCCTTCACTGACGTTACTTCATGTCCTCTAGTTCTTCTTCCTTAAGTGAGAACAACATTTTATTTCAATGTTATCATGAACATCCAATATCTTTAAAAAACGTATATATATATATATATATATATATATATATATATATATATATATATATATATATATATATATATATATATATATATATATATATATATATATATATATATATATATATCTCTTAATCTCCGTGTTACTGGTATTGTTAAGCCACATCCCTTTAAGTGACTTTCATAACACCGTTCCTTCAGTTCTAAGATCAGTTTTATTGCGTTCCTGAGAGGAAAGTGAAGTTCACGATACAGTTTTTCTTTTAATGGTTATTCAACGCATTTATTACGACAGCTGCTTAACATGACTATAACATGAATAAGGTCGAAATGGTTTCACATAAAAACCGATTGTACGAACAAAGGTTTGATGATGTTGCCCAGTGACGTGTCTACGATCTTGCCAAGGGGAGACCAAAGCGTGGCAAGCTTAGTCATGCATTGCTATACCATACGACCATGTAGTGGCGCAACGGGTGATACATTGCTTTACCATACGACCATGTAGTGGCGCAACGGGTGATACATTGTTTTACCATACGACCATGTAGTGGCGCAACGGGTGATACATTGCTTTACCATACGACCATGTAGTGGCGCAACGGGTGATACATTGTTTTACCATACGACCATGTAGTGGCGCAACGGGTGATACATTGCTTTACCATACGACCATGTAGTGGCGCAACGGGTGATACATTGCTTTACCATACGACCATGTAGTGGCGCAACGGGTGATACATTGCTTTACCATACGACCATGTAGTGGCGCAACGGGTGACACACGAAACAAATCACACCAATTTACGCTAACGGGGACGTGGCCCAATGCCCTCTCTAAATATGCCATTGGCACTGATGTTGACAATTAATTAACAAGGTTTACCGATATCTCCATGTAGTCAAGGAAACAATGTTATCATATAAAGCCTGCATTATTTTATCTTAGATTAGCACACCAAGCTAAACATGTTTCAAGTCCATGACCCTTTTAATCAACGTCAGACCTGTTATTACAAAAATCAGCACACCTTCTCTAAATATAGACACTAATTTGTTTTTCGACACTTACGATCGGCTGCATATTTCTTCGGTATGGTGATATAATTATTTATGTGACTTGTTTCATACTGTCATTGCCGATATCCTCTGGGATACCCCCAGTCTACCTCGTGCAGTTGTATTCCATGCGGATTCTGTCATGTGATGACAGTGCGTCATTTGTATTAAGTATTGTTCCGGTCACGTGATGACAGTGCGTCATTGGTTTCCTATATCGTTCCGTTTAAGTGATCTCACCAGACGAGAACACATTTTACTTGCTGCCCTCTTTTAACTACGACAACTTTCGTGTTTGGCTCATTCGATGTTAGTCTTATATGATCTACACAAGAAAATATGTATTTTATCACGACAGTTTTTTCCGAAAATGTTAAATCAATCCGTTAAATACACGATACTTCCTTATTTGCTAGGGAGAGCTCACCGCAGCCTGGGAGGAAGCTGAGAGGAGGGAAGGTGACAGGTCGTAGGGAGACAGGACGTAAGGAGACGGGAAGGAAAGGAACGAAGGAGACAGGACGTAAGGGGTCAGGACAGAATGTGATGGAGGGGATCGAACGGAAGAGTTATTCTGCAGCAGTGATAGACAGGGTGAGGAAGAGAGCGAGGGTGTTTGTGGGGGATTCGATAGTTAGGAAAACCGACAGAGTCTTAAACAACGGAGATGATGTGGTGGTCTGCTTGCCTGGAGCCAAAATAGAGGCGATAACTGAGAGGGTAAAAAACATCGTAGGCTCGGGTAAGGGTGGATCTGTTTTAGTACACGTAGGGACAAATAACGTAGAGAGGGAGGGTACAACTGCCATAGTTAGGAAATATAGGCAGTTGGTCAGAATACTAAAACAGACGCGGGTTGAGCAGGTAATACTGTCAGGGATTTTACCTGTAATGGGCAGGAGGGGTCACAAATATCGAAATTGTCGGAGGATGGCAATTAACATGTTAGTCCAGAAGCTATGTAGGGAAGAAGAAGTTGGATTTGTGGATTTATGGGGAAGTTTTGTTGGGAGGGCTGATATGTACATGAAGGATGGGCTTCATCTAAGTGGAAAGGGGGCGGCAGTATTCGCGGACAAACTTTCAGCAGCAGTAGATAGTGACTTGGGTACAACGACAAATATTTTTGGAAGTAAACATTGTTTAAACTAGAAGTGCAGGGGGGTTACCTAGAGGTGTCTCAAGCAGAACAAGAGGCCACTAGCACAGATAAACCAATATCAAATCATCCGAAAAACATCTCTGAAAAACGTTATAGATGCGTATGTTTAAATGCAAGGAGCATAGTAAATAAGAAAAACGAATTAAACATTATGGTAGAAGATATAGACCCTCACATAATTGGTATAACTGAATCATGGGCCAACATAGATATAACAGATGCTGAATTAGGACTGACAGGATATGTAATGTTTAGGAAAGATCGAATAGGAAGAAGGTGCGGGGGAGTTATTTTATATGTTAAAGAATCTATTCAGGCTTATGAAATAAAACTAGAAAGGGAAGCAGATTGCGATGAAGCTGTTTGGTGCAAAATTGTTTCAGGAAATTCAAAATTAACTATTAAATTAGTTTACCGAAGTCCAAACATAAACGAAGAGGACAACACAAAAATAAAAAACGCTATAAAGGAAGTTAGTAAAGGGGAATGTATCATAATGGGAGACTTTAACCATGGACACATACAATGGAATTGTCTAGAGAGCACAGGGATTGAGGACCAACAATTTATATTTTTAATCCAGGATAGCTTTCTTACTCAGCACGTACTAGAACCAGCCAGGGGATAAAATGTATTAGATATAGTTTTGTCATCACAAAAAGAATTAGTGGACAATGTAAAAATATTTGAACCATTGGGTAATAGTGACCATAATCAAATACATTTTGACATCAATGTAAAATCAGAAAGTAAAAATAAGAAAACATACAAGAGAAACTTCCCCAAAGGTAACTACAAAGATATGTGAAAATACTTAGTAAAGCTAGATTGGAATAACATGCTGATGAATAAGACCGCAATTAAATGTTGGAATATTCTAAAATATGAAATTGAGAGTATCATCGATAAATTTGTTCCCTTGCAAAAACAAGGAAAACGGTGTAGAAAGAAACACATGTCAAAAGAGGCTATTAGAAAAATAATGCTAAAACAAACTATGTGGAGGGTTTATAGGCGTACCAGAAAGGAAGAAGACTATGCAAATTACAAAGAGGCAATTAATGCAGCTACAACTGAAATCAGACAATCTAAAAGAAGCTATGAGCAAAAACTAGCATGTAACATAACAAATTACAGCAAGAGTTTTTATGCATATGTCAGGAGTAAACAAAACGTACAAGACAAGGTTGGACCTCTAGAAGACAGTGCTGGAAATATAATATCACAGGGGTTTTTAATGGCGGAAGACCTAAATGGTTACTTCAGTTCAGTGTTTACCAAAGAAGATATTAGTTCATTACCAGTTGCTGATGCTAAATTTCAGGGGGCTAAATCTGACTATTTAGGTTCGTTAGTTGTAACTCCAGAAATGGTAGCTAAGAAAATAAAGGCAATGAAGGATAACAAATCACCGGGAGTGGATGGGATTCCTCCAAAATTACTAATGGAAACAGTAGAACAAATCAGTATACCACTTGCAAGAGTATTCAACTTGTCATTAAAAGAGGGAGTTGTTCCGTTTGAATGGAAATAAGCAAACATCATACCATTATTTAAAAAGGGTTCGAGAAATAAGTCAGAGAATTACAGACCAGTGAGTTTAACGCCAACTTTGTCAACCAAGGTGTTGAATGCTCTGCTGACACAGAACATATCCACGTCAGCATATGGGAAAGTGTGCAACGAGCTGCAATATTCCAAAGACATACCCAGAAAGACAAAACAGGCAACAACTGCTAAGCTAGCAAACAATTAGCAAGGTATGTACTTCATTCTTTGTGTGCATTTCTGCCAGGCTTGTTAACAAATGCAAATGCATTTGAATGTGCATTTGAATGTTGAGCATTTGAATGCGCATTCAAATGCCTCCATAAATTTTTTTATGCATTTGCATTTGAATGCGTACCTTAAACATTTGCATTTGAATGCGACCCACAAACATTTTATTTCAAATACACAACCAAATGCGCAATCAAATGCATGCATAATTCTTTGAATAATTATTATTGTTAGATTCACTTTCACAACATGCCATTTTTAAAAGTGCTCTGTAGTGAGCAGTATCCTCAGCAGATTATGAAATCATTGTCTGACCTGTGAATCCACTTTCACAATGTGCTCTTTGAAAAAGTGCTCTGTAGGTCAACTGGTCAATACCTGAGCTGTTATTCATACAACATGAAAATACCAACTGGTCTATAGGTTGATAGCTTCAGATATTACCTGTTCACTGGAACAAATCAAACAATGCAGACAAATGACTCCCTTGTGTTGTGTTGGCACTGTTGGGGTGGGTTGGGGTGGGTTGGGGTGGCAGGTCATTGGGGGAGTAAACATTAGCAATGCCAGGCCTGAATATTTACAGCCAGATAGATTGATTAGTGGTAGCTGTAATTATCCACCTGGTTATTTCCCCAGTGACCCCATCAGTGGACAGTCTGTTGTCTTGGGTTCCCTTTCCAGTCTGGCCTATCTGAGGGATTAGCCTTTTATGCCTGCCATGGTTCCCAGTAAACTGTAAATTGTCTATTCCCCCTCCCATTTCCATCACCTTTGCAGGGCTGAAAATGTGTGACTCAGTGTATAACTGATACATGTTCATGTAATGGTACTTAGTTAATGGTTACAATGATGTACTACTGTATTTATAAAATAAAATAATAATGTGTTTGTATACATTACATTATGGTTTAAAAAAAGTAAAATTTTATTATAAAGCCAAAACATTTAAAATTAATTCAAATGGAATTGCAAATACATAATCAAAACATTTGAATTTGAATGCGTTCCTGAAAAATGGCATTTGCATTCGCATTTGCATTTGACTCAAGTGAAACATTTGCATTTGCATTCAAATGCGTTGACATGCATTTGTTAACCAGCTTGATTGCTGCTGACTGACACATTAATAATACATGTTGTGTATTATTCAGAGTGTGACAAATTGCATTTTAACCAATCTTCTGAGGTTTTGGGAGTGTATTTCGCCCACCCCCACCCCCGATTCCCGCTGGGTCATCGCAAGGGTATCACAATTTTACAGAAGTTGGCACCTCTGCCGGTTCATACAATCTCACTGAATTGTAGGAAGAGGTACGCCTAGTCAATGTTGGCACTGACACTAAGATGTGGTACGTTTCTCGAATTTCTAGCGATTACAACTAATGTATATCATCAAATAATGATACAATCAGATTGTTTCAAGTATTATGCTTTTCAAACAGTTCCGCATAATCTTCGTCAAAAGCTACGTTCACTGACATTGTTACATTCTACGTCTGTCCTCGTGTTTAACGGAACACGTCATAAATGTCAATCATATGTTAATTCATAATCAAATAATTATTACAAGTGGGTGGCAGCAGTGATTCGCAAATGCGCAACATGGAAAAAAATCATGAGTAAACCGGATATTGCCCCGAAACCTAATTTAAAATATAAAAAAATATGGCTATCGCGTATATATATATATATATATATATATATATATATATATATATATATATATATATATATATATATATATATATATATATATATATATATATATATATATATGTATAAATATCGACAAAAGTACATCATGACATTCCACCATGTTCTCATTAATACATTTAATCCTATCTCATCCGGCATACATACTTTGCACAGGAGAGTTCATTACATCCGAAGGTATAGTCAGAATGAAACAGGTTAACTGACCTGCATATTTGTAATGCAACTAAAGCTTTCAGTCTACAGACATCCAGTTGTATTCATTCAGTTATTCAGCTCATTAGCAGTACATATCGAAAAAAGTAACAAAACGTTACGTAATCTATTCTAAAAACTAAGTGAAACCTTAGACCATAACATGAATAAAATGCCATAAATGCCATTCCATTATGATTTGCGCGACACATTTAAAGATGGCGTTGTGCAGGAATCAGTCATTACGGGGGATCGTCTGATGGTGAGACTCGAACCTCTGGAAAGGAGCGACGGCGTCTGTTTGCCGTCTGGAGCGACGGCTAGCAGGTGGGGGTCGACTTGTGCGTCTGACGTTATCTCTTGTCTGTCACCCCGGCTCGCGTCGCATTGTTTGTAGATGATGTGTGCGAACCATATCGCCTGACACGTCACGAACATCTGCAGTCAACGCAGCCACGCAACGAATAACATGCAGAGTAGCATAATAACTATTTTTCATTTCGGCGTACTTGTTCCTCAACGAAATAACATGCAGAGTAGCATAATAACTATTTTTCATTTCGGCGTACTTGTTCCTCAACGAAATAACATGCAGAGTAGCATAATAACTATTTTTCATTTCGGCGTACTTGTTCCTCAACGAAATAACATGCAGAGTAGCATAATAACTATTTTTTATTTCGGCGTACTTGTTCCTCACCAACATGCAATGGAATGCCACAGGGAGTGAGGCGTGGCATGAAATGTAAGAGTTATTGTATTACTGTTATTATTGGGATTCACCTACTATTATGTTTATATTTGTTTTGTCTGTTTTATATGTTTCATATATTAATAATTTGTCATACTGGTTTGGATAAATGCATTATAATATTTTGCTACACATGGTGGAATAATATCACCCTTCTTCTTCACCTACATATGTGTGAGTACGCCTAACTTTAAGATATTCTATTAGTTTCGTTCCACCCCTGTGTACTGCAAAACAATTCCCTGACTTCAACATGAGCTGAAGCGGCTAATTCGGCAATGTTCAATTGTTATCGTTCACAAAAAGAGCGACAATGAGCTTTATAAAGCATTGATTAATATGTGCGTGCGTGCGTGCGTGCGTGCGTGCGTGCGTGCGTGCGTGAGTGCATGCGGGCGTGTGGAAATCGTGCAAAGTAGGCACCATTGCATGAATTTGGCAAAATTCACTAACGTTCGCCTCTCACAAAACCTCACAACCACCGAGGAAAACAAGACAGGTGCTGACCTCAGCGGGTAAAAGCGACACTAATAGGAGTATGATGACTTTCGTGCAGTCGATGAGTTGTCGCCGGACGCTCGGATAGCACACCTGTAAGTGAATCAAACACATATATAACTTTACTTACAAACACCCTAAAGATAAATGCTACTTCTGTCTATGTCTACCCACCTCAGTAGCGTATCTGGAATCTAGTAAAGGGAGATGGACGTGATTAACCGCGAGATAATTATGTGGATACAAATCCATATGTAGCGCGTAAGGTGGTAAGGCAGCATGGAAACAATGCCAAATAAATTGTCATCATTGTTTATAAAAACCTGGGTTCCAACATTGGGACTGTGTGTGTCTCGTGACTCGGTTGTTCACATTAACGTCGGCCCTGTCTCGTAAAATAACCCTGGCAGTGACCACCCTCAGTTTCAACATAGATAGGTCTGCTTGGTAACAATGTTCTCTCTAGTTGAACCATCTCATTATTTTTTAGCCGTTCTTGCCATTCTTAGCTCTCTGGTGCATTCACTAATGTGTTGAGAATTATTATTATCATCATCGTGTACAGACTAATCAGTTAATAGGACGTTGCTGAGAGCTGGGAAAACTAGGACAGCGAAACGACCAACCTGCAGGTTGGTGCCACCGACAATCGTATGGTGTATACAGTTCTCGGCGTCGACGAAGCGAGCCGTCTGTAGCGTTAAGGCGGAGGCTGGAACGACACTACAGCACATCAAGGGAACACGCTGATAATGTAAGCGGTATACTTTGATCCAGTGTGTAGCATTCTTCTCGAAGTCGTGTATGTCTTCACTGCCACAACAGGAGAACTGCAGAACAGGTGAAGTGTCTGAGCAACACAACGGAAGTGTAGAATACATCAGAAGCACATGGTACACATTTTCTATGTTTAATCCTCCCTCCGCAATTGATTTAGACCATCGCGAATCAGGTTCTTTCAAAAACGTCGTTGACGTTCACATAATATGTAGCATCTGAATAGTTTAAGTCATACGCACAGCCGGTTCGCACCACGGTTGGTGCATAAGGCGACCAATTGATCATTAGACAGGTACAATAATAATAATTAAATATGAGAAACAATTCATCCGGTGGTAATTGTGACCTGGAAAAACTGCTGCTCGTGGATAAAAAGTGTGGTGTCGCCAGTTGTTTCGTGCTGCTTACTTTAAGCATAGTGTGATCCCACGCTATGTCTATTCGACTTGTTGGAGGTCTATTGATACCGTTTTGTTGGTAGATGCTACCTGAAGCATACGGCAGCATACACACTATTGCATCAACGCTGGAACCCTGCAACGCTGCGGTATTATACTTTATGCTTGTTTTTCATAATTGCTAATGGGACGAATTGCACAAAACCACTTTAAAACACACGAAAGACAATTTTCTTACCGGTACCATGGGTGTAATTGCGCGAATTCTTTATATATTTCATATTGTCGTTTTATTTCTTACAATAAAAACAACGCCTTCCCATGTTGTTAGCGTGTTAGTCTTTAGAGCTTTGTAATATGATACGTTTAGCAACTCGAATATTTCATTATTATGTCATTAATAATTTGTCAACATATGGCTGCATAGTCAAATAGTTGTTAATTGACAGAAAGACAAACTTTCTGAATGAATGCATGGCGATATGCAGGAAACATTATACAATGATACAATGACCTCACCTTCTCTGTATCCTTGTCGTATTGTTTGCTGCATAAAACTCGCCAACGAATTGTTTAGCTGTAACAAACAAACCCGGTACTTCCAAGGTCCAACATCACCACAATATATATATATATATATATATATATATATATATATATATATATATATATATATATATATATATATATATATATATATATATATATATATATATATATATATATATATATATATATTTCCTTGATTCATACCATCTTGATTAAATTAAGCATAGCGTGTTACGATATCATTCTTTAGTAGTTGCATGATATCATAAAACATTATTATGAAACCTCAGTTTCACATCAAAGCTCATCGAGAAGTATGTCGCATCGCAAATCAGACAGTAGATGGATACAAACGATCTCTTCGATGTCTTTCAGAGTGCGTATCGTCCTGCTCACAGCTGTGAAACAGCCGTTGTTCGTATAGGGTCTACATGACGACATTCTGAATTCGCTGGATAATCGGAAGACCGTGATATTGGTGTTGCTCGATTTGAGTGCCACATTCGGTACGGTCGATCACCGTCTGGCTTTCGAAAAACTGCACGAAATTAACATACGTGTCAACGCACACCGCTGGATACAGTCGTATCTTTCGCAGCGAACGCAAGATGTTAACGTCGATAACGGCATCTCAATAAGTGTTGATTTATGCTTTGGTATACCGCAGGGTAGCGTGCTGGGATCCTTGTTTTTTTTTCAATCCACTGTCTGGGGCTCAACCATATCTTCGAACTTCACCAACTCCGTTACCACATGTACGCTGACGATACCCAGCCTTATGTTGAATTTCCGCGCGATCAGCCAGCACATGATACAAGTGCCACTGACCGCATATCGCGATGTACCGCCGATGTAAAGTCATGGATTGTGTCCCACAACCTTCTTCTTAACGAGAGTAAAACGAAACCGTCGCCATTTCCACTGTGCATAATTGCAAACGTGTTCAACCTCCTGTTGACCTAGTCATGGATGTATGTGGCTGCTCTGTCACGTCTAACCGTGTATCTATGACATTGGTGATGTATTTGATGACACAATGTCAATGGCAGCGCAGATACGCCGTGTTTGTCAAGTGGCATACTGTCACATTTGCAGCATCGCAAGGATCAGGAAACGCTTGTCCACCACGGCTTGTAAGACCATCATTCGTGTTTTTGTTCAACGCTGTGCTTTACGGACTGCCCGAGACGCAGCTGGTTCAAAACTCCGCAGCTCGGCTGATTACTGGAACCCCCAGGCGAGATCACATAACAGCAGTTTTGTTCAATTTATATTGGTTGCCTGTTCGTCAGCGAATCGATTTCAAGCTTCTTGTGTTTGGGTATCGCGCTGGGCATAGTCTCGGCCCACTGCATCTGTCGTCGCTAGTGACTCCATACATACCCACCAGAACGCTGAGATCCGACAATCAAGATATATCGACGGTATCATCTCGAGCGGTCTGGTCGCTGGGCCTTTTCCGTGGCAGAGCCGACACTGTGAAACGTCCTACGTCACGCAATCACTCCGTTGAGGCGTAGGCTATTGATATTGTTAAAAACACAGCTCTTCCGTGAAACCTCCCGAACACTCTGTCGATATTGTAATGACTGAGACATTTTACTCAGTTAACTCATTATTTAATTATCTTGTTTTTATTTAATTTATCTGATTAACTTATGTGTTTATCTAATGCATCAACTTAGCTTTAGTTGTTAATTTAACTTATGTATTTAACGTATTTATTTAACTTTTTTTATTTAATTTATGTTTACTTATCTTTTAAACACATTTTATTTTAGCCTTTCGATTTATTTTTAATTATTTATTATCGTCTTGTTAACGCCTTTGAACAGGTTTTTTTTAACCCGGAAACATGGCGCGTTAGGAATGTATAATAATAATAATAATGATAAAGTAATAATAATAATGATAAAGTAATAAAAAAATAATAAATAAGAAGTTATGCTGTCATAATAACATAGCTACTCACCAAATCGAGATAAACCATGTAAGATATGGCAAGAGTCGATTGGACGAGCAGAAGAACTGACATCGATATAAAATACTGCAACAGAATAAACACAGCACATGACGTTAATACAAATCTTAACATATGAAAATTGTCGATGTATTGTATTAAAATATAATTAATCATCTTATGTCAGCACAGACAGTGGCAGTTTGAATTTTGTATCAGACGGTATGAAAGGAACTTTCAAGAGATGTCGTATTACGTGTTCAGAGAGGCAGTGTCACTAGAACACAACACAGAAGGAGATGGTGTCACCCGAATATTAAGAACCGTGGAAAAATATACGAAAGCATGCGACGTGACATGGTACTCCATCTCCAAACGTGTTACACGCTCGGGTAGACAGCCTCGGCTAGGCGGACTTACACAAAGCAGATAGGCGACTGAGTGCCGAAGGAAGACGACGACGCCGTAGAAGCCCAGCACGGCGCTGATGGCGCCGACACTGGCGACGTAAACTGGCGCGCGCTCCAGGAGTGACCGGGCGAGGACGGCCTCGTCTATGCGCTGGCCTCGCTCCGTCGGCAGGCGAGAGAAGACGGCCACGTGTTCCCCGCCTCCCACCAAACCGGCGTACGTCGTGCTGATGATGATTGTCGCAACACCGCATGCCTGTAGATGCCAACTTTTGGGTCTTGGTATATTTCTGGATGTGACTTTGACACGAGAGCCCATGTATATGAAATTGTCGACCTTTTCCAGAAAAAATATTCCTTTTGTGGTGGTAATGATAGTGATATTATTGGAGTAGTTGTATGCAATGTATGTCTTCGCGCAACCGTATCCTTGCACATAGAGATCCATTCGATTAAGAAACTCGTGTGCGTCTGTGAGTTATTGTGATAAATACAAATGTCTTCTGTGAATTCTAAATCGGTGACGGCATCAAGTCTACGCCATCCTCTTGAGAATTAGACTGCTAATTCCTCTTAATTCCGTCTATCGAAATGAAATGAAAATGAAAATTATCACGAAGACAAGTAATGGTGCAGGTCGTTATTCCTGCAGTTATCCAATCAGAATTTAATTGAAAGTAATTTCATTTTGTATCTCTGCACAATGTGTACATTTCCAACATCTTTATTTAAATATGCACGTTAATACGTTATATCGCTTGCAGTTCTTTTGTGGTTAGTTGCATTTTCCGGCCCAAGTATATGAATTAAGTTGGAAAACAAGATACGTGATTGACAACATAAACACCAACATATTATTGTACCAATCGTGAAGATAAGACGTCGTTCAGAAACGGCGTGTGTGTGCCTTTGTTAAAATGGCTTAGCCAGTAATAGAACATATGACTGTTCACCAGAAACACGATGCACGAACGATCGACCGGACGGACAATATGAACAACTCACGCATATAATTATGTTCAAGGAGATGATACTGAAGACAAATGTTGTTTTCGTACGTCGAGTGGTGATGCACAGGCTACGCTCGTCTCGCTCCGTTCGTTTGCGAACCTTTTCCATTCTTAGCTGAAAAACATACACAAATGTATAGGGTCAAAATGCGACACGTTGTGAACAAATGACTGATTAGTTAACGCTTCATTTTCCGTACGAGTAACGTCTTCGCTGTTATCGTGTCTTTAACTTTAAGTGTTTCCTCTTGTACAAATATGAGCCAAAAACGACAAACATTGGCTTATCCGACAGCCAAACACTTTACAAAATACAAAGCAATTAACATACCAAGGCCTAATCTTTGAACCATCGTCATCTAAACAGGACTACGCTGACATTAAAACGTCACGGAAATCGCTATTTACGTCATGCATGCATTGTTGATTTAGCGAGCGTAAAGTCAACAGGTTTCGTTTACATGTTTCTGTCAATTGCTTATATTTGTAGGGTATACCTTCAAATCACAGTGAGCTTGGGGAAAAAGCAGGTCCACGAAAGTGTGACTTATGCAAATATCAATAGTTGCGCATTTATCTGGATATTTTAGAGCCATATTAAATGTGTAGTTTGCCGAATATTGGATCATGCGTTCGCACAATGCTCCTACGGTACAGAAACCAGACACAGTTGTCAATAAGATGTTTTGATGTTCCTTTATATAATGTGGACATCTGTTTTTGGAAACGCAGCTATACACGTTCCGAATCGAATGCACATGCATACGCACGCTCACATTATCGCACACGCACTTACAAACGCAAAACTAATAATTTATTAATCATTCATTGAAGAATAATTACCAAGAGATTCGTCACAATGGTGATTGCAATATAACAGTTCGTGATTTCACAGTCAATTTAACTGTTTATGTATATGTATATATATATATATATATATATATATATATATATATATATATATATACATACATACATACATACATATACAATATACATACACATACAAACACACACACAAACACACACACACAAACACACACACACGCGCACGCACGCACGCACGCACGCACACACACACATATCTTTGTGAGGTTGTATGTAATTAGCTTGTTTACTTTAGTCACCTAACGATTGACATTTTGGTGAGAAAGAGTCGTGCTAGTGGCGTCGAATAGCGACCGATGGCTAATCTAGAGATCGGAAATTTATTTGTTTCCAACTGACTGACATATCAACGATATGTTATCATGTTTGGTATCGTTGGAAAGCAAGTTGTCTGCTGATATTGTTTATCATTGTTTTAGAACCTAATTATGGTGAAGAATGAATAATTTCAGATAGAGTCGAGGTTGTTGTTTTGTGTTGGTGACAGCATAGGGCCAGATAAACATCTTTACTTTCACACCTTCGAATAGTAGAGGGAGCTAAATGAATGTGGTTTTCTGTTACAAATCTGGTAGCAGATGCATTTTTATGTATACCATCGTAATGTGCGTATTGTAGAGATTCCTATGACATAATTTTTTGTAGGATATCATGTGATTTGAATGGTTGATACTGGGGTGTTTTAGTACAAACATTGCATAACTATTCACAAGTTAACTTGTAATTTGTATAGGCAACCAAGCCTTTCTGTGGTCGACGGGCTCTTGTATGCACCAACATAATTGGCTAATCCGTCGTGAGACGACGACTGCGATTGGTGAAAGTGGAAGAATAAAATAGTTACGGGCGTCGACGCAGTAGAGGAACTCCAGCCACGTGACAGTCAGGTTGCAAATAACATCTAAGAACGTACATGGTTCCTATCGGAATAACTCTACTCGCCCAACGATTCGCGGACGTTGGAGGATGCGATACACCGGCGGCAAAGAGTCGCTGAACCGTGGACGCTAACTTCCGCCGCCGTCCACCCTCGCTAGCCGCTATCAACGCCGACTACGCCGTACGCAAGACAGCACTCGCCGAGCACGCCGTACGCAAGACAGCACTCGCCGAGCACGCCGTACGCAAGACAGCACTCGCCGAGCACGCCGTACGCAAGACAGCACTCGCCGAGGACGCCGTACGCAAGACAGCACTCGCCGAGCACGCCGTACGCAAGACAGCACTCGCCGAGCACGCCGTACGCATGACAGCACTCGCTGAGCACGCCGTACGCAAGACAGCACTCGCCGAGCACGCCGTACGCAAGACAGCACTCGCCGAGCACGCCGTACGCAAGACAGCACTCGCCGAGCACGCCGCACGCAAGACAGCACTCGCCGAGCACGCCGTACGCAAGACAGCACTCGCCGAGCACGCCGCACGCAAGACAGCACTCGATGAACATGCGAGATGCAAGACAGCACTCGCCGAGCACGCCGTACGCAAGACAGCACTCGCCGAGCACGCCGTACGCAAGACAGCACTCGCCGAGCACGCCGTACGCAAGACAGCACTCGCCGAGCACGCCGTACGCAAGACAGCACTCGCCGAGCACGCCGTACGCAAGACTACTCTCGCCGAACACGTAAATATGTCTTGAAATAGGACTGTAAATCATTCTTGATGTGCGATTGTAACAATACTAGTTTTTCCATTGTGTGTTACTAAGCGGGAAATCTTTTACTATTTAACGTTTTTGTTGTTGTATTATCGTAGTTGCACATTGAACCTAACGAGTACATGTCCATATATATATATATATGTGTTGGTTTGTTTAGAAAATCAGTAAGGACGTGGTTAGAGTGGAGAGATGGCAAGGGCGGATAGTTGTAGCATGGATGATGGTGAAAAAGCAACTTGTGTGCATTATGTCTGTGTATGGGCCTCAAACAGGAAGGGCGGAGTGAGAGAAAAGGGCCTTCGGGGAAGAGCTGGAGAGAATGGTGAGATTGGTGGAAGCGCATGTGATGATGTGCATAGCTGGCGATTTTAATGACATGTGGGTACAGCAGAAACTGGAGAAGAAGAGGCGGTCGGGGGATTCGGATGGGTAACAAGGAATCGAGAAGGTCGAGAGCTGGTTATGAGAAATGAGCTGGCCGTGGCAGGAACATTCTTCAAGAAGCGGGAAAACCACAATATATCGTTTATATAAGGCGCCAACATAAAACAGAACTCGACCTGTTGGTAGTGAGGCATCAGATGTGCAGAGTGAATGACTGCAAGATCAATGTTGGTGAGCATGTGGCCACACAACACAAGCTCATGGTTTTTATTTTACGCAGAAGAGGAGAGAGGAGAAAGTAGTGGGACGAAAGACCATCAAATGGTGGAAATGCAGTGTGGACACAGTGTGGACACAGTGTGGACACAGTGGGGACACAGTGGGGACACAGTGGGGACACAGTGGGGACACAGTGGGGACACAGTGGGGACACAGTGTGGACACAGTGTGGACACAGTGGGGACACAGTGGGGACACAGTGGGGACACAGTGTGGACACAGTGTGGACACAGTGTGGACACAGTGTGGACACAGTGGGGACACAGTGGGGACACAGTGGGGACACAGTGGGGACACAGTGGGGACACAGTGGGGACACAGTGTGGACACAGTGTGGACACAGTGTGGACACAGTGTGGACACAGTGGGGACACAGTGGGGACACAGTGGGGACACAGTGTGGACACAGTGTGGACACAGTGGGGACACAGTGGGGACACAGTGGGGACACAGTGGGGACACAGTGGGGACACAGTGGGGACACAGTGGGGACGCAGTGTGGACACAGCCGTTCCATACAAAGAGAGGTTGATGTTAGACTACGAGAAACTTGGAACAACAGTAGGAACAGTGGAATAATATATATATATATATATATATATATATATATATATATAATCAGGCATGGCTAATTTAAATTGTTAATTTGTTAATTCAATTAACTAAATTAATTTAATTTATTTTAATTAATTAACTTTCTAGAAAATCACAACTTAATTTAATTTAATTAATTAACTTTACTGGAAGAGGTTAATTTAATTTAATTTAATTTAAAAAATAACAAGTAACTTTCAATTAACCTTTTCATTGGGAATGTTGTTTTATTGAATCCGGTGATGACTGCCACTGGCTTGCAGTCAGGAGTAAGAATTAGCTTTGATGATCTTAGTGCCCATTAGACACAGCCACTCCGCCAGTGACCCA
>OY759263.1:27149047-27174047 GCA_963662155.1 Lamellibrachia columna | reverse complement strand
TACAAAACGGATCTTCACAGCAACAGATAGTACGTATGCTCACAACGGAATACTGATAACATCCGGCAACATGAATTCGTGAGAGTATGGAATATGCTTACTGTTTGCGGATTTGATATGCCAATGAAATTCCCAGAAACATGCACAATAACTACAATCAAGAAATGTCAATACTGCATATATACGTTTGTATATCCCGCATACAGAAAGAAGAAGATTACGTTTATTAACACCCTGGCGATGACACAATTGAGATACACATGCACGCACACCCGCGTGAACGCATGCACAGCGATTGGATTGGATTCACAAAAGCTTGTTGAAGGAATCTTTATGCACACAGATATTACGAGGTGAACTCTCTACACTTCGCATTCTTAATTACACGTATAACGTCCATTCCAGCGCTACAATACATAACATATTAATTACACGTATAACGTCCATTCCAGCGCTGCAATACATAACATATTAATTACACGTATAACGTCCATTCCAGCGCTGCAATACATAACATATTCACAGCATGCGCATTGTATTACAATCAATCTTATTGTTTTTCTATGTGGAACGAATAGTGCCAATATATTGATCTTTCTGAAACGCCACTTGCACTGCTATCAAAATACACTGCTTTTGATAACTTTATGCTAGAGGAGATTCTTCCTGTACAATTCTTCCTGTACAATTCTTCCTGTACAATTAACTCAGTCTGATTGAAGTTACAGTGCCTCAGAGAACACTGTAATTTCCATTACAGAAATTCACTTACGATAAAAAATAATTTTTTTACACCCTTTACACCCGGAAAAGATAATAACAATTCAATGAACATCGTCGCAGTTTATTTTGCTGCTCCAAGGTTAGTGTTGCTAAGGTGAGTACTGAACAGTTAGTGTTGCTAAGGCGAGTACTGAACATGTTACTTTAGTTACGCAATTATTATGAGCAAATATCTCTTACGTCATGATTGAATGTTGTTGATTACAATTATTACAAAACTCGATTACAACATCAGTACAGTACATTCTTTTACTACTGATAACTTTATACTGTAATACATTATAACAGACTGGTCGAGGTGACAAGCTTGGTGTCACACTCGACCGACACTGTGACCTTCTCATTGACGATCACAGACCCGTGCATGGACACGTTCAGATTTAGACGACACGTTACTCGCAACCTTGTAGCACAACGCTACCTGTCCCCGCATACATTAAAAGAACACGTTAGTAGGTCAACATACATATCGGAATGATTAATGACGTACATTTGAAACAGTACTACCCGAAGCTTGAATTATTTGCATTACTTTCTCAGTTTTGTGTTCAGATGTTGCATGTTGTTGTGCTGTGTCTATGCACAACTGCTGCACAATATTTGCGTTCATACTTTAACGCTAGTATCATAGTGTATCGTGTGTGTATTTAATTACTTTGTTCTGTGTGTGTATGTGTGCTGTGTGCGTGCGTGTGTGTTTGTTTGTGTGTGTGTGTTTGTGCGTGCGTGCGTGCGTGCGTGCGTGCGTGCGTGCGTGCGTGCGTGCGTGCGTGTTCACTGCTTTGGCAAATTTCTCACCTCACAAATAGCTGTAATTGCATTGGTTCCTAGAACTGTATTCGCACTTGACCAGAAGAACTCCTCCACTGGGGTACTGCATGGCTGCAATCACAGGCCACATTGGATTGGTCTAACCTCTCACCACCTAGTGTCGACGTTCAGGTTCACTTAACGAGCACACACGTGACAAGTTAACTTTCATAGACTCCGAAAAAAATTACGCACGCACGCACGCACGCACGCACGCACGCACGCACGCACGCACGCACGCATGCACTGGCCTTTGCTTACGAAGCATAGCTGTGCATTTGATTGAAGTTGAAGCGTTTTCGTTTTTTGTGCCCGCCGCCTTTAAATACGACACAGCGGTCGGTACTCGACGTTAACCGAATTCTGAGAAGTGCGCAGGCGCCGATCGGTCGCGCTGGTTGACATGTCAGTCCTCAGTTAAACGGAAGTTTTACCGAAATATCTTACTTTTAGAACAAATTCTGAGAAAACAACTAGCGTGATATTCTTGAATTTACTTGCAAACGATGGCACTTTTCTTGAATCCTGGCCCAACTGGCCCAAGTGATTAGTTTTCATTATCTCTTTTAGGTGCACAGCCCCAAAATCATGACTTTTGTTTCAATGTTTTAATGAACGAAGTGCGGAGAACGCTAACATCAGTGAGGGTGAGCGAGATGTGCGCGGTGCGTAGACACAACTCTAGGTCGACGAACTGAGCCGTCGTCAGATCGGCTTTGTTCGCGCCGTCCGACTGGCGGCAACACGCTATTGGAACCAACATGGAGAACTTCCGGCGACTGAAGCACGTGACCTCTCTGTCCCAGTAAACGGACAGGTTCTGGAACTCTCTGTAGTCGTACAGGCCACAGCAGCCGAACTGCAACAACATGCAGCACCGAGCAGTCGAATAGTAGTATTTATAAGCCGACTACAAGTGATTACATCGACTTATGGACGTACGGTTAGATTGTGTGCGATGACAATATTTTGGATAATAGAAAACGGTTATAATGTAATGCCGCAGCCTGCCCACATAACATCAGTAAATGTATATGTGTACATTCAATACCAATACATTTATTACGAGTAATTTGTAACGCAAATCATCAGTGACATGGTAAGACTTCAAAATCACGAAAGAAAGAAATTCTACCGGACACTACGATGGGGGGGGGGGTGGAGGAGGAAAAAACCAAGGAAGATGTGGCTCGATAGCATCAAATAGTTGATGAATATCCAACTCAAAGATCTCCCCGAGGCAACCCAGGTCAGAGACTGGTGGAGACGGGTGGTTGATGAGTCACCCAGACGTGCATCCCTGCGGTCGGCTCGGTAAAGGGTTTCTTGAGTGTTTGAGTGAGTGAGTGAATGAGTGAGTGAGTAAATTAGTGAGAACTGAACAGAGCTATTTAACTGCGACTAATATAAGTCATTGGTGGATAAGTGACGTTAACGCGGTTTCAAAAATGACGTTTTTGCGTATAGGAATTTGTTGGTAGTCGAATTATAAACATGGTCGTTTTCTAAATATACTCGACGGCAAATAGATAACTCTTCTTAACTGTCTCTGTTAGAGAAAGGTCTAGCCTGCGAAATGACAAGTAAAGCCACTGACCCATCGCATCGCACCGTCCCAGAGAACAGACTTAGTGTCACGTGTAGATACCACGTGACAGTCTTCATCTAAAGCAACACCTCCTGTAACAGCGCACACGTCTTAACTTACGAACTGAGAGGCGTAGCTCCCCTACCCCATACCACGTGACAGTCTTCATCTAAAGCAACACCTCCTGTAACAGCGCACACGTCTTAACTTACGAACTGAGAGGCGTAGCTCCCCTACCCCGACTTAACGGCGTCATGTCCCTTACTCAATATATATGGATTATTTTCATCAGGACATCTGAGTGAATATCCACTGGGCTGTGGTACTGAAAGAACACCGTCAGTGTCAAAAGGATACCTTATTTGGGCGAAGTTCCAAAAGATATTGCTCAAGGTAACAATGGACATTTGTCTTAAAAATACAGTTTATTGATAAGAAAGTCCTGCAGTGACAACTATGGCATTTCGTTATGGGCTAACAACTGGATTTAATTTGGACTTGTCATAAAAAGGAGTTTCCATTGTCAAAAAGAGCAAATTGTTAAAACGTCTGGGGCAAGACACTGCTTTTTTCAAAACGTGATTGAAATTGTTTTTTTTTCTTCTAAATTGTGCCCTTTTAACCATTGATAATACCTTGTCAGCACATTTCAAGAAATTCACAAAGGATTTTTGTCCTGTAAAGTTATGCTTCTAAATATCCATTACACATATGATTTACATGATAACGCTTACATGTAATACAATGTCCAATTGCTGACATAGTGACAGGTAACACAACATCGCGAGTATAGAGTGGTAACGTAAACATTACATGTCAAATCTTAAAAACAGTTAATTAATCGAGCCACTTACCAATATACACCTTAATGACATGTTCCAGAAAGTTGGTTATGTAGGAAGATAACTGCAAAGAGAAAATCGACAACGATTCCAATTTATTATCTCAGCATCCGTACATTTTAGCAAGTGTAGTGTTTAGTTCGTGGTCCAGGTATAATCCCCTCCCCTAGATAATTTTGGTCTTGTCTTACTTCATTGGAAGTCCATTTTTAATTTGTACGCCGGTAGAAATGCAACAAAATCTTTGTTTTTAGCTTCAATGGCATTGATGAATTATCGTCATCAGCGTCTGCACATCTGTCTCGCTACGCGTAACCTCTGATGGTAGCATTTCTTTCTGCAAAAAGTATTCGGAACCGCTATTTTCAATATGGATTCTACATAGCTTGCTATGGAATATCTTGCTCCAGTGTCAACTCAACTGAATGTCTTGATGGTAGTGTATATGAGATGGACACACCGAAATTGCAGTTTCTCGGCAAACTGTCTGCTCCTAAGTGACAGGTTGACGTGTGTCAGAAAGTAGACGGACAGGCACCGAACATAGTTGCGATTGTCCATACTCAGCAGCAAAGGGTACCATTTATAACGCATGCTAGGTAAAGATCGAAGTTGTTCGCCTTAATAGCACAATGTGATTTCATGCAGCTCGTCCTGGTTCACAATATTTTACCTTGTCTTATGTTCACTGTAAATATCATTGACGTTGGCATCGGTCACATCTGGCACGACCCCCAAGAAAGGGTTTCCCGTGATTGGGTCAATATCTGCTTAGACGTCGTACAGAGCACGCAGCTTCCCAAGAACTCCCAAACATGAGTAGGTTGCGTTGAAGACACCCAGCCGCACAATGCCATAACTGAACTGGAGGGGATGGCGCGACATTAGTGTCTATGCTTCCGAGGTGGCCATTGCAACGCCAACTGATTTGTGTTGATAAAATGGACAACACAACAATTCACGAGCTGTCGTACTGTGGTGACAAACAGCTGATATATTAGTTTGTATGTTACAAACTTCTTGAAAAACATTGCGGCGGAACTGCCCTGGGGTGGGTTTGAACAATCTGGTCCTCGGACTATTTCATTCGTATTTTATAAACATAATGCTTGTTCTTTTCAAAAGGACTTCAAGTCAAGACGTCAAGTTCTACAACAAACTGATAATTAGAGAATGTGTAGAATGAATCTGTCAACTTGAAGTTCGTAAACGACCCAAGTGCAGCCGTGTGTGTACAAAGTGTGTACAAAGTGTGTACAAAGTGATGTCGCTGTGACGAAGGGACACCACAACATGCAACAATACGACAGTTTGGTCGCCACGTGCAATGTGTACGTCACCCGTTAAAATACCGCAGGCCAAGCGTCGCGGAGGCGTCGCTTGTAATAAAACGTATTACTTTGTAAGTGACGTCGCCCCGTCGCCTCTGGTTTGATATGATATCGTGCTCGTTGTGGTGACGGATATCACAGGCAATGGACGTGACCCTTTCTTGAGTAAACACAGCTTAAACGTCCATGTAATCCATACCTGGTCTTTGATCGACAATCCCTTGAAGACAACTAATAGTGAGATGAAACTGATCACGTAGCTCGCAACAATGTACTACAACAGGTAATTTTGGCATGAAAGAATAATTGTCGTTATTATCTTGTTACCGGCAGTGTGTGTGTGTGTGTGTGTGTGTGTGTGTGTGTGTGTGTGTGTGTGTGTGTGTGTGTGTGTGTGTGTGTGTGTGTGTGTGTGTGAGTGTGTGTGTGTGTGTGTGTGTGAGTGTGTGTGTGTGCGTGCGTGCGTGCGTGCGAGTGTGTGTGTGTGTGTGTGTGTGTGTGTGTGTGTGTGTGTGTGTGTGTGTGCGCGCGCGCGCGTGTGTGTATGTGTGTGTGCATGTGCGTGCGTGCGCGTGTGCATGTGTGCGTGCGTGCGTGCGTGCGTGCGTGCGTGCGTGCGTGTGTGTGTGTGTGTGTGTGTGTGTGTGTGTGTGTGTGTGTGTGTGTGTGTGTGTTTGTGTCCGTGTCGGGCCACTCACCACAACGAGCCCAGTCACCGAGTTGACGAAAGTTGCCGTGATGCCGCATGCAGCATCACAAATGAGAGACACACCAAAGAAGGTGGTAACTCTGAGGATCGTATTGACGGAAGGCAAAATCTCGGATATGTCCGTCCGCTGAAAGATCAGAATGAGAACACTTGGACCATACCGCGATCAGCGCTATTTATTATGACAAGTATCAGAAACTACTCATTCTCACAGATATGTGAATGGAACACATTATGTACAGATTGTGTAAATACTAGCGGCGTGACTACATCTAAAAAAATTGACAAATATTTAAAATGGCGAATTACACGTATAATGAAGAATTGATGGACTCTCGATAAGCCAATGGCTTCCTTGTCCTCTTGCCATCTGGGCCTTTGTCTTGGATGGCAGTCTTGTTAAGATGTTGTTAAACTCTTGTTAAACACTTGTTAAAAATATTGTTAAAATATTGTTACAATATTGCTAAAATATTGTTAATGTCATCATTCTAACATATCACGCCATTTCTCTAGACTAATGTTTTAAAAGATTGAAAAGCGTGGAGTGTACATATATTTTGTCAATTTTGTCAATTTTGACTGTTATGGATGTCCACATACATTTCACTGTGACATAAAAATGTGATCAAATACAATGGCGGAGCCAGTGTTTTAAAAAGGGGTGTGTGGCTGATTTTATGGAGTGACCGACTGGGAACAAGGGTGCATGAGGGTGAGGGGGTGTCTAGCTGAAAGGGGGGGGGTGCCATGGATGCCCGGGCAGTATTTCTTTCAGCCGGCTGTGTTCATGAAATATAATAATTCATACTGGGGGCATGTGCTAAATAAAATCGTAAACATGTCGTGGGGCCAGCAGATACGTATTCAAGCTGAACACCAATTGTTGGCGTTGGAGTAGGAGTCAAATATTCACTGCTCCCCAACTCATCACGTAAGATGGTGATGTAGATAATTGCAATTCGAATTCGTGCCTTTGCTGTTATTCAGCTAACACAATTCCATTAAACTTCACCTTAGCGTCAATCGTTTGGGCGTGTGGTAAGATGGTCAGAATTGAGATCACTTCTTTGAATCCGCCAGATATCAAATAGCTTCCAATAGTCGTCGTGAAGATACCAAGCGCCTGCCGTGAGAGAGGCACGTGAAACATGAAGTATGGGTTCGTGTAAACGACAACCCAAGAAGCGGTTTTCGGACATCGGATACTCAATCCAGAGGACCGGGATTTGAATCCTCGTATCAAAGTGTAGTCTAGCAGCATTACGGTTGAACATGGAAATAAATAGTTCAAACCAAATTGTTTTCAGTATAGTTGCAAAATCCTCCATTGAACAGAATATCAAAAGGTCCACTGTTTCCCATGTGTACTTTTGTCACAACGAGGCTAGATGCCTGAGAACTATCATAGACTGAAGGCCATAAAATCTTAATAAAACTACACATAGGTAGTATATGAATAGTTTCAGTCGGTTTAATAAAAGAATGTGTACGTTTGTTAAAACAATATTAATCGAAATTATTGGTTTTGAATGAGCGAGTAACTCAAGAAATTGAAAAGCCTCTAGCCGACTTTTAACCGGTTTCCTGCCATGTTTTGACTGTGTCAAGTCGAAAATATTGTACAGTTTTTATGTTAATTTTACCAAGCCTTTGCACAACCGAGCTAGCATATCGAAGTGGATATAATAGATAGGTTTGACTTTTCGTGAAATTATTCTAAAACGAAACGATCGAAAAATTTAGTTGCAGAATGAAAATGAAATACCAACATAATTTATCTGGAAAACAGTCGGCGACGCTGTAAGTGTTCTAAATTGAGTTGCAGAATTAAAATGAAATACCAGCATAACTTATCTGGAAAACAGTCGGCGACGTTGTAAATATTGTAAAATTGAGTTGCAGAATGAAAATGAAATACCAACATAATTTATCTGGAAAACAGTCGGCGACGCTGTAAGTAATCTAAATTGAGTTGCAAAATTAAAATGAAATACCAGCATAACTTATCTGGAAAACAGTCGGCGTAACTGTAATACTGTAAGTATTGTAAAATTCCATTCTAAACATATTTCCACCATTGTCTACAGCTGGATAATTGTGAAGAAATGATACTGGCTACTATGACTGCGACGACTACAAACTCAACGACTTGCAACAATGAAAAGGACACGTAAGGCTGACTTACCAGAATGACGCTGTTGAGAGAATACATGCAGGAGCAGAGGTTGCTCTTTGAAGGATATGACAAACAGCCATCAACGATGCCTACAACCCGAGCCAACAGTGTAACGTAGATACTTCGCAGTGAACACGTCACACGGAGTGAGAGCCAGACACGTCAATACTATTTGTGAATAGGAAACATGCACTCACCCATATCTTGCAGGATTTGTAAAACTGGGTCGACGTTTCGATGGTGAAGTCTATAAATAGAACTCATACATTGTATAATCCGTACGTTGAGCAAATATATGCTAAACGTTTTTGGGGCATGGATGTAATGTTACTCATACTACATAAAAATACACGTCATTCTCAAAATCCTTTCACTGGCTAGACATTGATGATTTACTTATTCCAAGATATACTTCTTACTACTTCGTATCACCCGTCGCCATCACAGCGATCGTGTGGAACAGCATGTTATGTTGATCTTAGGGTTTTACGTAAAATACATTTGGCAAATATTTGATCAATAATTAAAATGACGTATCATTTCATGTCTTCTTTTTGACAAAAAGCGAGATGTTTACCTAAACACTTTTACCGCACGTTGAACGAAATTGGACGAATGTAAGGCATAATTATATCACATAATTAAATCAGTTTGTTGTAATTAACAATTGTTTTATAATATTTGATTATTTGAAACTCCGTGTCAAAACATAGATAATTTGTTTGACACTTGTGGATGACTACCTTCAAAAGTTGACTTGATAAAATACCTACCTTCATAAGACGGACATCAATTAACGATATTATGTATGACGCGTGTGACGTATCACGCACACAGTACATACGTCATCAGCGGATTGTTGGCCCACCAGCATTTCGTAATATTTTATCCCAATAAATTTTTGTCAAGTATTTATAATATCGTAAGCCTATGCTCTCGCAGTGATGTTACATCTGTGATCCAAACACGGACACCTAAATATCAAAATTAATATTTTAATATGAAAGCAAGCGCCTGCAAATACGTGCATGATTAACGAAACGATGTTGACCTATCGTATAAGCAACACTCATGCGCGATAATTCCATTTCAACTGTTGTTTCGAAAACGCTATGCAATAGTTTAATGAAGCATGTGTTTTAGTGAGAAAAAAATATGTACATCCATAAAGTTTTAATTGCTATTGCAACAACACATATAGCCAGATGTACCTATAGTATTAGGCTAGAGTGGCGATCCATGGTGGGGACTTCTCGCAATCGCAATAGGAAGTGTTTATTTGATCCAATGCTAACATGATCACAGTTAGCATTCAAAACAATGTCTTGTAAGTTACTAAATATCAATTCGTGTGTCGTATGTAAGAGGAATATCGCATTATTTCAAATGGTCGAGGAAACTGCTACTGAGACTAAATGTGATCGCTATCATAGCATTCACATACAACCGAACCTTCCGGAGTTGACCTGTCTCGATGGCAATAGACCGTTAACTGCATCAGAACTCGGTACGATGGAGACATCTGATATACAAATGGCGCACCAAAGACAGAGCAAGATTCGGCCACGACCAGCATCCCGTTGATCACATCGTCAACCTCTGAGAATGGTGTATTGACTGGCTATGTTTGAGAAATATTCATTGAATATGTTTGCAATGACCAGATATGTGAGATCCTATTCTATACAACAACATTAAATGTGAGGGGCTACCTGACCAACAAAATCCTTGAGAAGATGAACACAAAATAAACCACATAGTATGTTCACTCACATCACATTAACAGAGATGGATGAGAGAAGGTGCTGGTCAAATCTATTCGCAAAAGCGACTTACTTCTGGAACTTTCAAAGTCGGATTGGCCGATGGCTTGGGCTGCGTATCCCATGAATCAACGTGGTGGGCGACATCACATTCGTGGTCGCGAAGGATAGAGAAGACCGGGTTGTTAACAAGCAAAATTCACAACGCAAATATAAAATTACTTTTAGCTAGTTGTCATATGTGGTCAGCTAGTGTTTCAGCAATTGCACTGGCTGGTGATGACATGTGTCAGCCGGAATGAGTCTACAACAGTTAATGTCACCTCGAGTTACTTGTGAGAATTACTGTTTATCTAAAAATCAATGATCATGAAGATATAGTGACATAAACATGTTAATCGAACTGAAGCAATGACGTAGGCCTAGGACGTATGAACATTAAACGAAGAGTGTATCTTAGATATTACGAGACGTACTCATTCGAACAGAGGAATACAATTCATTGGAACGAATTATCTACAGTGTATATATATATATATATATATATATATATATATATATATATATATATATGTATATATTTGCAGTGTAAATAGGTGTAAAATGGCTTCCTTATCTACATGTCATAGGCAATTTGTTGTTTAGATGAAACTCTTGTGATTATTTATTGTCTTGTTTAGTCATTAAAACACATCTTCATGTTTACTCTTAATCTTATGCGACAGGTCACGTTATACCTGCATTCGGGTGGAATTACGGAAGAAGAGCAATGGAATCTTCGGAATAACTTGTATTGATGCTACCACCTAGCAGAGCCTGTACATATCGCAGGAAAAAATATTTATAACTAGTTAAGAATTTCTCACACATAAGGTACAAGTAACTGTGTTAAGCAAAATGACATGAGTTAAAGTACACATGTAGACCATTATCTGATTTAGGTGGTCTCACTAGGTGCGGCTAACTCAGCCTATTGTTATTTTATATCTGGTTTGTTTCTGTATATCCTCCTATATTCCACATTGCTCTTTGGTATCTCTGTACACCGGCAATGGAATGATACACGTTTCGCTGTCACGATTACAGTGTTCACGGTTGTGTACGGGTCTCGGTACTTGATGACCATTCAAGGTATGTCTTCCACAGTTGCTAATTAGCACCACCACTCCACCTGGTGGATTGTTTGGCGTTGCAGAATGGTATTTGTAGGCATTTTTGTCGCGTGAAGTGGCTGTTGACATCACTGAGAGATAATTGGGTGTTTCAATTATTTTAGTTGATGTTATTCTATTACTGGTGTTGCGTGTATAACATCTACTCGAACCTTGCCAATAATTTAGTTGACACAGTACGGGGCATGGCATGATATTCTCTGTTATATGCGACTAATGTGTCGAGAAAATAACACACAACATGTCTACATAAGCAGGGTTGACTGAATTACTTTAATTTTATACTTGAACAAAAGTAAAAGTAATTCACCTAAAAACTACTTGAGTAAAAGTAAAATTACTTTGTAAAAAAAGTACTTGAGTAAAAAGTAAAGCTACTTTTTAAAAGTACTTGAAGTAAAAGTAGAAGTAAAAGTACAACACTTAGAAATAACAACAAAATCATAAGTAATATTATATAAATTACACAACTTGCATCTGACAATTGTTTTGCTACCACTCTGCCTATAACAATGTGCTCCAAGACAGCCTTAGCTGGTCAATCGGTCTGCCACCATTGAACACGGTGCTCACTTGGATGCTTGGAAAATTACATTATCTTTAATGAGAGCTCACAACATCAAATAATTTCAGTTAAATACAGAACTTAATTAATGATCAGGCACAATCTGTCTACTGGGGTATGGGAAGAGCTAGATTGCACAACAGGATATGTATACGCAGGTGTGAATGTATCTGAGTAGGTAGAGGGTCAGTCCAGTACTAGTAGTAGCCTCTCATGGAAACTGGTCAGAGGTAACACAATCTAGCACTGCCCATAGTAAAATTAACAAAGACATTTGATGCCATCTGGCTTGTGAATCCCCACCTTCTCATGTCTTCCCAAACATGTCTTATCAGTTCACACAAACATTGAAACAACAGGCTTTAGCAGCTAGCTGTGTTGGTTACCTGGTACCAACTGGGGCTAGAATTTATCAGAAGACAGACCAGTGCAACAGAGGAATGCTGTTGCTAATTGCAATTAAAAGTGACCTGTCATGGCCCCTGTCCCTGTCTTTGATATTATTTATGGGTCAGTTTGAATAAGCCATTGCTGGGAAAAGATGTTTAGTTCTTAGTAATCATTATTATGAATTTGTTAAACATCTCAATATGAATTTTATTCGTGAAAGTAAAATGCTGTTTAATGCTGACGTAAGCCGGTAAGGCCGTTGCTGACAATGCCAATGGCAATGGGCGATAATCGGTTCTCGCTCTCGATCTACGATGAGCGTTCGCTCACGAATATCAGAATTGTGTCGATGTATGGGGATTATCAAATACATTGTCGAAATTGCAAAATTTAATATTTATAAGAATTGGAAACTTACTGATTACTAGTTTATATGGTGCAACGGAGACATTTGCATCGTGGTTTGAGATGGCGTTCAAGCGTTCTGCGCTCGAAATGACATCTCATGCCAACGGCCTTGACCTGACCTATGCCAATATTTGGTAGAATTCGTTCACTGACGTAGATATAAAACAGTAGTTGCGTCGATTTCTCGAAGAGAGGTATGTTGCAAATATGATCGCGAACTGGCATGCGATTGAATGATATTAATAGCTTTTGGATTGGTGACTATGAACCGTTTTTGAAATGTCGTTGACGGTGGAGCGCCACCGCCCCGGCGGCAGCGGTTACGCAAAAAATGTAACGAAAATATATTGCGAAGTAAATAAAAGTAACGGAGTAAAAAGTCGCGCTACTTTAGATAAAACTACTTCGTTACAAGTAAAAGTATTTAGTAAAAATTCTACTTCGTTACACGCCAATTACTTGAAATAACTACTCAAGTATTGTAATGAAGTACTTTTACTTCGTTACATGCCAACCCTGTACATAAGACATACATACAGTTGAGCTTATAATACCAAGAATGTGTGACTTTATTAATGATAACTAGTGCTGTGACAATTCCGGGCAGTGGCGTATTTAGAGGGGTCACTGGGCTCTGCCCTTTTGGCTAAAGTCTTTGAATGTTTCCGTGTTTAACCTAATATATGTAGCCTAAGATAATGTGGTTTAACAACCCTAGAGACAAGGAGGCTAAGAGGAGATAACATTGAAGTTTTTTTAGATATTGAATGAAAATATGAAAATGTTGATAGAAATGTATTTTTCTCACTCAAGAAAGATAGTAGAATTAGACGACATGAGGTAACTTTAGTAAAGGATCAGTGTAGATTGGATATTAGGAAGTACTCGTCCTCACAGAGGACAATGAATGATTGGAACAGCGTGAATATTAAAACAAGGTTGACACGTTTCTCAGGATGGCAAGTTACACAACTAAGAAACATGTGATGAAATTAAACTTGTTAATGCGCCGCTACACGGTAGCACGGTAAACTAATGGGTGACTAAGCTTGCCCCCCCCCCCTTCCCCCGCGAGGCCTTACTCAGTCCGGGTGTGGAAGGATTATAACCCACACCCGCCCGCGGTGTCTACTGTGACCAGCGGCTTCAGTTCCACACCAGACCACCAGTCGAAATATATATTGTATGATAAACACGTGTGTATAAATATCCTTTATGACTTGGAAGTGAAGACGTTCAGAGTAATTAAATGTAAACGCAGAAATAGTCGAGGACATTGTCGAAGACAAGAAAAAGATTTTCATAAGTTCATTATTATTTCAGCAAAGTAAAAGAAGAGGTTTCGTACTTTTCAGTTACCTGATTTTACAACGCACACAATGAAAGAATAAATACAACACATATTACAATCTTAACACGTCCTTAAAACGTAGGAATGAAACAACCTGCTACATTAAGTAGCAGATTTATAAAGATGTTTGTTTTAAGTGGAGACTCGTTGGTTCAGTGATGCGTATCACTTCGGTTATACAGGGTGTACTCCTGATTCGGGCCGGCTGACGGTGGCTCCACACTGTGGTACCTCGACGACTCCCATAACCTGGAAGGTAGAAGAAATTCGTTGAACAAATGTATGAACAAAACTCCGATGTACTTTATGATGGCTTTCGTTGTGTTAGTGTTCAGCTCGTAGTTCCAAGTGGAACCACGTTACATGTTAACGTCAACAGCCAACGTACGACATTGAAGCAACGATTGGAACCCAAGAGCTTGTTCACATTCATTGGGCGCTGCTCAACAGAGTAACACAATACAACACCGTTGTGATGCGAAGATCAATGCATTGTTATAACTCCGGAGACAGCACAATACAAGACAGCGCTAAGCTAGAGAAGAGCGAACAATTCGCATTAGTTTGACCTGTATATACTATGTGGTCCATCCACAGTTTCACCGACTTTGTTGCCCAAGTACATATTTTCTCTGACATACTTTTTGGTCCATCTACACAGTTTCACTTACACACTTTGTGGTCCATCTACACAGTTTAACTGACATACTTTGTGGTCCATCTACACAGTTTAACTGACATACTTTGTGGTCCATCTACACAGTTTCACATACACATTTTGTGGCCCATCTATACAGTTACACTTACACACATTGTGGTCCATCTGCACAGTTTCACGTACGCACTTTGTGGCTAATTTACACAGTTTCACAGATAAATTTTGTGTTCCATCTACGCAATTTCACTTACATACTGTATGATCCATTTGCACAGTTTCGCTGACATACTTTGCGGTTCATTGACATGCTTTGTGGTCCATCTAGACAGTTTCACATACTTTGTGGTCCATCTAGACAGTTTCACATACTTTGTGGTCCATCTAGACAGTTTCACATACTTTGTGGTCTATCTAGACAGTTTCACATACTTTGTGGTCCGTCTATATCTTGGATCATCTACACAGTTTCACTGACATACAATTCACTGACATACCTTAATGTAACATACTTAAAGTGAACCGTCGTCACAGCAAGTTACATCCTCGGTGTCGGTCGAGCTGTTTTCGCAGGTGCGTTAACCGTCTTTGCTCGATCCCAGGGACCGTGCAAATGCGTGCACTCTTGTGACAGCATCTGGACGGTTGGGAAGGGAGCGTCGTCCTGTAGTATGAGCCTCAACACAGTGAGGTCATCGTTGACCTGTCGGGAAAACTGTTGTTGTTTATCCTTACAAAAAGTACGACCATTCAAAGTTGATATTTCAACAGGTATTTTAGAAATGAATATGATATTGTGATCCAGATATACAACCCTCTACATAGTTTCTCACGCGTAATTTCTCGTGAATCTATTCAGTTCGATTGACTTTACGATACACAGCTTCACATACTTTATGACGCACCAGCTTCACTAACATCTAACTAACTGGGGCATCATCATCATTGCCATAGTCGTCGTCGTCGCCGCCATCATCCAGTCTTCATCATCATCATCATCATCATCATCGTCGTCGCCATCGCCACCGGCGTCGTCATCGTCGTTAGTCAGTTGTTCTTGGGTGGAATTGAAGCAGAAACTACATTTTTCACGGGCGCGTTCTTGTTGTACACCAGAGAGGAATGCTCAGTGGGCTCGAGCCCTGCGTCTCAGGCGACCAGATCAGGGTACGTCAGGCCTTTCCTACACTGACCAGCTGTACCTCTAAGAGGTTCCCAAAACACCTGCTTGGAGACTGGTTGGTCGACTGCTCTCTTGCAGTGACCAGTACATCTTAGTAATCTCCTTAGCACGGTCGACAATGATGGTAGGCCGCCATACAACTGGGCGTTATTCGTACTGTTTATATCTATCCAATATCAAGCACGTGCCACAGAAGCTGGGTGCAGCATCCATCGATCCAATCTTCAAATGTGTTGGTGATGCGTCTGGTCTGCACAATAGGATGCTTTCAGCTTTCAGATCAAGAGCTGAATTCCGCACTAGTAATTTTTTATAATTCTGTACTGTTTCACTACCTACGTTGCTTGATTGATATACTGTATAATGCATCTTTAGAAAGATTTTTCAGTACGAAATAGCTGTTCGAAGTATTACACTCCTTTCATTTGTCGCATTTGACTCAAACGCATGTCTGGTTCAGTTCCGCGTTATATGGTTAGTAAAACGTGTTGTATTAGTGATTGAGTGAGTGAGTGTGTGTGTGTGTGTGTGTGTGTGTGTGTGTGTGTGTGTGTGTGTGTGTGTGTGTGTGTGTGTGTGTGTGTTCGTGCGCGCGCGTGTGTGCATATTAACATACATTTGTTTTTAATTACTTACTTGTCGCGTTCTCTTTTGACGACACTACGTAATAAAAATAACCCTTGTTCTACGAGAAATGTGTGCTAATAAAATTAATACTCTACTGGTCACTTTACCTTTATCGGGACGCGTATGTTTGAGGTTGTGCGGGGCTTTGGGACGTATACAGTGTCGGGGGCTCTTATGACGGCATAGAGCAGGCATACCGACGACACTGCGGCCAGGAGCTGCAGCGACGAAGGAGAATCAAGGTGACATTAACGAATGTCACAATGATGTTTGACATGATCTTGATGTTGATATTTAATTTCGTATAAAATAAATTAAGTAGACACGTTTTCCAAGAGGCCCAACAAACGCTAGAATGACCACCAAAGCCAATATATAATATAGAAGAATAAGGACAAGGACCCACCCCGTCAGTCGAAATGTATTCAAACTATTAGTACATTAATTAATCGATCTGACAGTCTCCATGCCCTACACAGCGTTCCTACAAGCTCACTGAATTGTAGGAAGAGGTAGGCCTAGCCAACGTTAGCCCTGGCATTAAGGTGCCGTTTTTCTCGATTTTCCAGCGATTACAATTAATGGGTTTTGTCAACTAATTTCACAAACCAAATGTCATACTGTCATACTAAAAATGTCATACTAGTTTGCCACTGATAACAGTTTTGCAAAAGTGTTCAACTTATCATTAAAAGAGGGAGTAGTTCCTTTTTGAATGGAAAGAAACAAACATCATACCATTATTTAAAAAGGGTTCGAGAAATAAGTCAGAGAATTACAGACCAGTGAGTTTGACGTCAGTGATTTGTAAATTATTAAATTCATCTCAACATAGATTCCTAAAAGCAAGGTCATGCTTAACAAATATGTTGTGTTTTTTTGGGAGAAATCAATAAGTGGATAGACGATGGATTGCCAGTAGATATTACCTACTTAGATCTTCAGAAAGCTTTTGACAAAGTGCCACATCAAAGATTACTATTTAAATTAAAAGCCCATGGTATCGGGGATGGCATACTTGACTGGATAGAATAATGGCTGACTGACTGGCGTGTTGTAGTAGATGGAGAAGTTTCAAACTGGAAATCAGTTTGAGTGGGGTACCACAAGGATCAGTATTAGCACCTTTCTTATTCCTAATATATATCAATGACTTGGATGACAATATAACAAGTAACGTACTCAAAGTTGCAGATGACACAAAATGTTTAGAAAGGTTAACACTGATGGTGATAAACAACATTTACAAAACGATCTAGACAGATTAGTGAAATGGTCTGAGAAATGGCAGATGTTGCTAAATTTTGGGAAATGTAAATGCCTACATACAGGGCATGGAAACTTGGATGTAAATGATAAAATGGGAGATACTGTTCTGGGTACTACTGTAAAAGAAAAGGACTTACAATAAGTGCTGATATAAAAGTTTCAGAGCAGTGTGGTATTGCAGTTTCAAAGGGTAATAAAATTCTTGGGTTGATTAGGAAAAATATAACTTACAAGGATAAAAAGCTAATTATACCTCTGTATAAAGCAATAGTTAAACCTCATTTAGAATACTGTATACAAGCGTGGAGACCATTTCGTAAGAAGGATATAGATACGCTTGAACGCATACAGAGGAGAGCAACTAAAATTATTCCAGAACTGAGAGACCTTAGTTACGAAGAAAACCTGAAAGAATGTGGTTTAACAAATCTAGAGACAAGGAGGTTAAGAGGAGATCAGATTTAAGTTTTTAAGATATTGAATGGGTATGAAAATATTGATAGAAATATGTTTTCTCTCTCAAGAAAGATAGCAGAACTAGAGGACATGAGGTAAAGTTAGTAAAGTGTAGATTGGATATCAAGAAGTACTCATTCTCACAGAGGACAGTAAATGAATGGAACAATGGAAAATATTATCTACAGATTGTATATAAGGAACATCGGATATATGCTAGCTGTGCGAATATGTTTAAAAACTAGTTGGACACATATCTAAGGAGGGTGTGTTACACGTAGATGAACACTGATTGACTCTCGATAAGCCAATGGCTTCCTTGTCCACTTGCCATCTGGGCCTTTGGCTTGGATGGCAAATCTTGTTAAATCGTGTTAAATCTTTATTAGAATATGCAACTTAGAGTCAATAAAAATAAAAATGTGTATGTGGTGCGTGCGTGCGTGCGTGCGTGCGTGCGTGCGTGCGTGCGTGCTTGTATAAAAGTGAGCTTACAAAGGTAACTGACACAAATAGTTTTCACACGACCACTGGCAGACATTAAGAAAGGTCATAAACTATATTAGTCAAGGTGACAGGTTTCACTTCGAACAGGAACTAATAATCAGCGTAGATGATGCAGGTGTCAGCGGAGACAGAACCATGACAGTCATTGAGCAGTCGTTCGCTGATTGCGATGGCTGGAAATGCATGTGGATTTTGATAAAGAACATTCCCATCGGACATTTAACCAAGAAAAACGATGCATCGTCACAGATATAAAACTACATATAATCATGCTTCTTCAAAAATAAAGCAGGTGAGCATACTGGTCTAACCTCTCACCTCTACCACGGTGACGGCGACGATGTATATTTTTAGCCACTTGGTTTTAGGCAGCACGTAGTCTCGTATGAGGCGGGCACAAGGCTGCGGCAGATTCACACCCGTCAAATTGGACATTCACCGCACGTCCAATAACAGTGCAGTGAAACTGGATTTTGTTAGCAAGAATTTGTATTTGATAATTTTTTTGTGCGTGCGTGCGTGCGTGCGTGCGTGCGTGCGTGCGTGCGTGAGTAAGTGCGTGCTCGTTATCGCGCGTGCGGTCATGTGTGTGCGTGACAAAAGGAACAGGACTTTGTTATGGCCGACTTTGTGCTGATCCAGCAGTTCTTTTAGAAATATATATACGATGTACACGTTGTCGCTAAAAATAAACATTGGTACTGTTGACTGTTTTGACAATACGATTATTCAGTATGGTATGTTTTGAAATAGTTATTTAGCTTTAGTTTTCCCTAGCTATGTAGGAATATTGGCAGATGTAGGACCGCGAACATTTTATATTTCAAATGCCCAATCAAATGCATTTCAGGTACAGAAGTAATTCTTTGAATAGTTATGATTGCTATATTCTACACCTGATATGCATTTTCATATGATTGCTCAATAAGTCTCATATTGTGTATTATGCATAGTTGTCTGATTCGTATTCATCATTAATAAATCTACATTTCCGTTGTCCGACTTGTGCTTTGTAGTGAGCAAAATCCATAACAAATTGTGCAACAACCGTTCACTGGCCTGTGAATCCATTTTCGCAACTAGTTATTTCAACATGTAAGGGCACGACGCATCGGATATGTTAACATTAGTTATTTCAACATGTAAGGGCACGACGCATCGGATATGTTACAATTACAGTGCTTATGTACATTTGGTACTGTAATCAATTAATAATGTCGTTAGGTTTTTGTTTCAAATATAACACTTAATATAAAACAAAACATCTGAAATTAATTCAAATGCCTTTACTAATGCATAACCAAAACGTTTGCATTTGTATTTGCATTTGTTTGAAACTTGAAAACTGACATGTGCATTTATATTTCCATTTGAATAAATTTAAGTTTTTGCATTTAAATTCGAATGCGTTGACATGCATTTGTTTTAACAAGCCTGACAAACACGCGATTATGTAATAGCAAACATGCACGAGGAGAATCATGTACTCAGACACGTACTCACCTTCATAATGATATGATTGGGGTCAATGTACTTAACACATCGTTTTAAGTTTGTGAATTTTGCTAAAGTTGCGTCCGCGCGCTGGTAGCCGGGCGCCATCTTGCAGCACGGAAGCGGAACCTGCAATAAGTATTCACACGTACTGGATATATAGTATTACTCTCCTGTTTAAGGGAATGCACACTGGCTGACTAAACAACATTGGGACACTGAATTACACTAGTGGTTCTGACTATCATTTACGCCACACTCCTTAAAGGTCCCTCCTCAATTCGATTTTTACTAGTCTCATTTCAAATTCATTTTACGAAATATCAAGCACACCTGGTATCCACTGCAACGTGCTCGTTTGTGTAAATCTTGTACATAGCTTGTTGTGAAATCATAAGAAACATAAATAAATTACTTAATGTTTGGTCAAACAGTAATTGAAGTGAAATTGGAAACGCTGAAAACTCACGAATTTCACCGTTGGTGAAATTACGTAACTTTGTCAAGTGATCGGCGAGAGGATGGAAAACACACCCATGATCGGCCTTGACCCGCAAAGTGTTTATCATTTTGGATAACCAGTATTTTAAGCCTTACCAGATCTAACGGCTAAATGTAAATTCTTTCGAAGATACGATACATAAATATGCATTTTGTTTGGGTGTTACTTAAACAATTCACACATTACATATTTGGACATCAACGCACCTGATTCGGCTAAATCTATTGAGGACGGAGTTTTAACAAAAGTTCATAGATATGTATATTTTTTAATGTGAATCATGCTTTGTGGAGCAACGCAAACAGGAGTTGTTGGCAGAGTAAGTTTGATAATGAAACACAAGACTCGACATCGCACCCATATTCACTAACTGCATATTCACTAACGGCATATTGTCACAAAATGTAGTCAGTACGCTGGGCGAATGACACGCCTGACATCAAATCACCGTTTGTGTTAACACGTACAAATAGACGGGGACAACGGCATATCAGTGAAATACCGCAATACCAGACTAAATTTTAAACAAAGATAAACATGCGACGATAAACAAAATATAAAACATGAAGTACGCTTGACTTTTGTATTTACCCTCAGTTGAAAGTTGACACCGTAGCATTTTACTTGACGCTTCCAGTGTTTGGAGTAGCGTTCGTAGTCGAGGTAATGGCGACTGCCACAACAATGGAACTAGACAACGTAAAGTACACGGACCTACAACATCATCCTGGGCGCGAATGTGTACACGGACCATACCAACAGATACATTATAATGAGTGCGTGTGTGCGTGTGTGCGTGTGTGCGTGTGTGCGTGTGTGCGTGTGTGCGTGTGTGCGTGTGTGCGTGTGTGCGTGTGTGCGTGTGTGCATGTGTGCGTGTGTGCGTGTGTGCATGTGTGCGTGTGTGCGTGCGTGTTTGTATATCTGTTACGTGTATTTGTCTGTCTGTATGTCTGTCTGTCCGTCCGTCCGTCTGTCCGTCTGTATGTATGTCTGTCTGTCTGTCTGTCTGTCTGTCTGTCTGTATGTCTGTCTGTCTGTCTGTCTGTCTGTATGTCTGTCTGTCTCTCTCTCTCTCTCTCTCTCTCTCTCTCTCTCTCTCTCTCTCTCTCTCTCTCTCTCTCTCTCTCTCTCTCTCTGTATGTCTGTCTGTCTACCTGTCTCCATTCCTGTCTCTCTGTCTCTCTGTCTGTCGGTCTGCTTGGCTACCTGCCTGCCATCTTTCTGTGATTATTACAATGAAACCCTGAAATAGGTGACTTTGTTTATAGAGGCGTTCCACAATCGTAGCATCAACCGCATTATTGCTGTGTTTGAGATAATGATATGTGTGATGGCGTTAAAAAACAAAATTATAAATAGGTCCTACCGCTCTCCATAGTGATCATTGACTATACGTACAAAGACCATGACGTGATCCCACAACGCAGGAGGTTTTAATGCAACGATTTGACAGTTATTGTTTGAATCCTCTGCCATCGTTGCCGAGGCTGTGCAACAGCATATAATAAAGGTGAGCGCATTGCAACCCGAGTTCATTCATCACATACGTACACGCGTACACGCACACACACGCACATATGCACACACGCATATATGTCATATATATAATATATATATATATATATATATATATATATATATATATATATATATATATATATATATATATATATATATATATATATATATATAAATATATATATATATATATATATATATATATATATATATATATATATATATATATATATATATATATATATATATATATATATATATATATATATATATATATATATATATAACGTATTATAATGTTGATATACGCAATAGACTATGGTGTTATTTGGCCAAATTAAGAAAGCAGGTTGTCTTATAAATGAACTGAACTCACGTTTGTACTTCTCGATCTTTCCAATCATGTATTCCTCCATGTTTGTGTCCACCTACATCAGATATGCTGCATGCTAACTCATATTTACTTAGTAATGACTCGCACTCAAACGGTATAAGAGGGAACATGAAATATCTGTCATTTGAACAAAAACTTAAAACAATAGTTACGGCTTGAAGACTTCTTACTCAGTTAATTTGTTTTTGTTCGTCTCGTTTCAGACTATTGATAGGACCATTGATATCGACTACGGCACGCTAACCTGATTGTATAAATTTGCTGTATAGTTTCGGGGAAGGCTTCGGACATACCATTAATTTGTTTACTGGACCTGGTCATTCGACGGAAAAGAGCAAACTCGCACTTTCCCAAGTTGACCAGGTCGAAGTCAGTTCTATCGATGATTCAAGCAAAAGTACGGACTCTACTAAATCAGTTGATGGGGAGTGATGTGGTTGGATATTTGTTAAAATCGGGTGTTTGTGTGCGTGCGTGCGTGCATGCGTGCGTGCATGCGTGCGTGCATGCGTGCGTGTGTGTGTATGTGTGTGTGTGCGTCCGTGCGTGTGTATGTGTGCGTGCGTGCGTGCGTGCGTGTGTGTATGTGTTTGTGTGTGTAAGCATCCATACAATAATGCATTTTAAATATGAACCTATGTTTAAACATTTTTTTAACACCAATATACGAATTCTGTATTGCTACGACTCACAAATAAACACTTACTTTGTTATTATAGTCAAACACGACGACTGTACCGATCACCAAAGGGACAAAAGCGATGGTTGCTAGAACACTGTGCTACAACGACAAAACCAACAGTATGTTTTACCAAACAGGATCACGATTATGCACAAACACATGTTTTACCTCTATGCTTTGCTGTCTGGTCTAGATACAGGATATAACAATCATACATACAGACATACATGCATCCATGCATGCATGCATGCATGCATACATACATACATACATACATACTTACATACATACATACATACAAACATACATACTTACATACATACATACATACATACATACATACATACATACATACATACATACATACATACTTACATACATACATACATACATATATACTTACATACATACATACATACATACATACATACATACATACATACATACATACATACATACATACATACATACATACATACATACATACATACATACATACATACATACATACATACGTACGTACATATATACATACATACTAGGTCGCAGTGTCTAGGCGCATCGCTCGTCTAAACTCATCAAACATCAATTGCAATGCTTTGTGTGTCGCAGTGTGTCACCGAATCGATGCGAGCCGAATGTACAGCGACAATTAGATGGAATCGACATGAACTCACCAATCGCAGCATGAGTGGCCGTCTGAAGAAGACGCAGAAGAGACCAAAGATGGCGATCCCGGAGAGCGTGGCTCCTCCCCCAATCAGGGCCACTATTAGCGTGTGTGGGAAGAAGGAGAGGAGCTTCAAGGAATCGATCAATTGCATTGATATGAGGATCCCCAGGACGGCAGCAGCCGCGCCAGCTACCTGTCACAAGATGAACTACACCGATACTTGGCTTTCCTTCAATGTTGGGAAGGCGACGATTATACGGAGTAGAGCCTCGTGTTTTGGCGAAAATCGGCCGCAGAGAGAAATCAGAAAGTGAAAGTTGGCCTTCAGGTATGAGAAGTGACGGTGTGTTAGTGAAGGAACTCGAGTAGTTAGACATTGCGATGGCCACCGTTATTATTAATAATAATAACAACAATAAAAGAAACACAGCTTAAAACGATCAAAAACAGAATATTAATAGATTACAGGTAGTATGTGTAAATTTTACCGCAGCTACAATTGTGCAGGTTCTTAATTTATTTTATACTGCCAATCTTGGACAGGGTCAGTTTGACACGTTCGATGACAGAATTAAATGGAATGTATAACGAGTTTCATTTGAACATTTATCGACTGTTTTAAGAGATATTGGAAAACTACACTGCTTTTATCAGAATTGATAACATTATAACATGTTTTTATTAGTATTTATAAAAGTATAACATTTATAATATGCTTTTATCAGTATTGATAAAATCATAACATTTATAATATGCTTTTACCAGTACAGCTGGTTCTCGTAAAAATTGCATATTTTACTTCATCACCAAATCTTGTATTTAAAATAATATATATTATTACAGTCAGTGGCTAGTATCTCGCGGGCTGGGGGGAGGCGGGGGGGGGGGGGCGGGCAAACTTAGTCACCCATGTAGAGGCGCAACGGAAAAATATGCGAGAAATATAAAAATTAGCCTAAATACGTCAGTGGTCACAGACATATAAATAAATATATACATTAGAATGAGACATATAACGATTTTCACCGGGTGATTTATTGATCTGTTAAATTCTCGTTTTACACCATGTCTGACGTTAAATACAATACAGATTAAAACACGTGGTACACCAGTTATTACTTAGATACACTCTGAGACCGACAAATA
>OY759263.1:26801547-27144047 GCA_963662155.1 Lamellibrachia columna | reverse complement strand
ACTGAACACTACCAGATGCCATTACAGCTATTTGTAGGGCGCAGTCTGGAGCTCGCCAACACAGACCTGACAGCCGTGCATGACATGTTCAGGGAGTCAGACAATGTGTCTACTTCAGGAGTAGTAGATGAGATCGAGTGGGATGAGTCTGGGACAGTGGACGTAGGTGAAGTGCCATGTCCAATCTCTGACCAGGCATTGCAGAGATTGCAACAAACAGTTGATCCGCTATCTGACTCTCCAGAACTTGGCATTGATCTGTACATGCAAGCCTGTCACTTTCTAGCAGACAATGTGTAGTATGAAATGCATCACTACTATTTCTAGGTCACTGGGGCAATGTGTCAAATTAACAATTGAGTAGCCGATTCAACATATGTTCCTTAACAATAGTTATCAGTCAATCTACACCTGGTGGTTAAAGGTGTATAATTATACACTGTGCATGCCGGTAGAAGTCATAAATAAAGAGGTATGGCAATGATCAATTTCCAATAGCTTTTGATTACTTTTTGAATAATTTTTTTGTGACTTTAAATCCAATTATATAATCTACAAAAAAATCATAACAAACCATTATAGTTAAAAAGTAACACGGTACCCCCAGTTTTTATTATTTAGATTATTCTACAAACAATTTGCCATACCTAACTGCAAAAATAACACTCTAATAACATTATATTAATCAATAGGTTTACTTTACACTTTAGCTAGAAAGAAACATGTTATGACAGTGAAATCTGATGTGATGTAAACACCAGAAGACGACAGATCTGCACATGGATTCGTCACACCATGTTAGTTTCATACGTAGATCTGTCATTCAATAAGTGAAACCACTCCCGTTTCATTTCTGCCCTTGAGGTATAGGATGTGGGCAGCTCTACTAGTGGCCCACACATATGGACCCTAGACAAACGGGACAAACCTGTTGCCTGGAAAAAAGCTACCTTTATATTGTCCTGTGGCATCATCTCAGAGCCAGTGACATAGAGCAGGAAGTCAGCCAGCTCCTCGGGCTCCATCGCTCGGACTATGGAGCGGAACATATGGAGAGCCCGCACGTCTTCTGCTCTCATCATAGCTTCATTTTCAGCAATGATGCATGCCGTGACTGCTGCTGCAGTTGGTCGCAGTTTAACATACATAACTGTCACCTTCTCCACAGTCAACTGGGAGAAGAACAAGGCAGCAAATTCTTCTGGAATCCCCTGCCTCATCCTCCTAATGAATTTGGCCGGCCTCTCCACCAGCACCTCGCGCGCAATTGTGAGGAGATCCTCGTTCAATGTGCCGTTTGTTGGTTTCGCTGTAATGAAAATATAAAATTAAGAAAACTACTCTCACACAGAGAATAATGCACTGAATACTTGTCTTCGAGAATCAATCTGTACAGGTGTACATGTGTATTTGATTACTAGTTGCCACATAATTGAATCATTGCACATTTTGGCTAAATAATCATATTCAAATAATTTCTATAAAAATTACTTTTCTTAAAGACTCACACCAGTTAATTATTATGTAGACTATTAATAATATTCACTTAGAAAACATTTACATAAAAATAATTGTAATCCACAAATTCACTTGAACAACCATGAGTTGAACATTACATATAACAAAATCAAGACACCCAGTGGAGAGATTTAGTTATACGTCTGTTACCATGGGAATGGTCTGATGGAAACAAGTTCCATATTTAAATTGGTATTGTTATGTCTTAGCCTATTTATGGCACCTACAAACCTACCTGCATCCCATACACAGCATAGAAATTCAGGAGTTCTTCCTGGTCACTGTCACTGAGGTCGCTGAAGCCTCCCAGTGCACGTGTCAGCAGTGCCATGTCGTCTTGACACAGGTACAACATGAAGTCTGGCAAGAGTACCTCATCAGATACCTCGTCCTCTCCAAAGGCAATTTGGAGCAGGGTGCAGCGACATAGCCGTGGAGGTACCTGACGCAACAAGGCAACAGTGTGGCAAAGAAGACGACCAATTTGAATAAACTTCTTCTCATCTGCCCTTGATCGATGTAGGGGCAGATACGGAATTGTCTAATCTTCACCGGTGAAGTAGGACCGAAAAACTTCTGCCCAAGTCATTGTTAGAAATTCCTTTGTCAACCCTCCAAAGTCCAGGCCATCTTCTCCGATAAACGAAACTTTCAATCGCTTTGTCAGAACGGTTGGGGTGTCGTACACATGTAGAAATATGGATGGTATGTCATTCCTATGAAGAATGACTTCTTCATCCATGTACTGAACAAGATCTGCGACTGACTGAAAGGCTGAAACAGTAATCAGTGAAATGGGTACATTCCGAGTCAAAGCGAGACACAGCAGCTCGATAGGATTTTTTTGCATAGCAAGTGCAATTTTTTTCTGCCCAAACTGTAGAGTGGGTCTTACCGAGTAAAACATATATTGAACCTTTTTCTGCCAGACCCGCATTTCCATGGTAAAAAAAATGGCCACCATTTTGAACAAATGTTGGCAAATTGAGAATCGATGCCATTTAAAAAAAATATATCATTATAATTTACTTAATATAACTTACAGGCAGTAACTTCACTCCACAGTTTATCTTCTTGCTGTGGCTGCATCTCTGCCACTGGATCATGTGCTGTCCTAAACTGAACCTGTGTAAACCAAAACTGGACATTTACAAAAGTTCTTACAAGAAAAACATGCACATTAAAGAAAAGTTTCATAAATAATGCAGTTTCATGCTTCAAAAATATCCAATTGTACCTGAAAAATACAATGTGACTGTGCCAATACTGACATAAAAAATGACTGATGTTCTGAGTTACCACGATGATACCACAATAAAATGTTTTCACTATTGTCAAAATGTAGTCAATATTTCAATGACACATCTCAAAGGTTTATTGGACAGTTTCAAAATACACCTGTAATAACAAGTTGTGAGATGTCATTGTGGTAATTGATACTTACAGTAGGAGTTCCAGCGTCAACGAAAACTGCATGTGATGTAAAATCTGTTGTCTGCAAAAAACATATACATGTCTAAAATTTCTCGAATACATTGGCAAAATATATGTGGGAAAACTTTTCAGGTGTATCGAAGCGAATTACATAACATACATACATTTTGTGGGATACATATACGACATACAGAATGGCACAAAGTGACAAAAACAATTAATCTGAATAATTACCTGTAGTGCTTTATATATGCATCATAATTATATTAGCAAAGCTACATGTTCTAATATAAGCATCATTCAATGTAATACAACTATATATACCATGGTCTTACTTAAAAAGTGGATTTACAGGTCAGACAATGATTCTAAAACTACAGGGCACTTTTTCAAAGTCTGACAAAGAGCATGTTTTGCAACTGTATTTATAATTCATACAATGTGAATGTTAATTTAATTAATTATGAATTTATTAATGAATTTGGGCATTTGAAATATAAAATGTTTGGGGGCTGCAATCAAATGCATGCTCTCTGTTGAGTCTGCATTAAATTTGTTAGCTATTGCACGAATAGAACAATTTTAAAGTAAATGTTTGTGGTATGCAATCAAATGCACTGAAAATGTAACGTGGCTACTGCATACCATCCAAACTGTGCATTCAAAAGCATAAATAAACCACCACATACCATTGCTAGTGAACACTATTTACTAACAGACAATTATGTTTGTTTGCATGTATACCAGACAATTACAGTATGTTAACTTACTGGCAATAACCTCACGTACAGACTAGATCTCTTCATTCCACCCATTCCTTAATCCTCTGTGGATTGTCAATATTTGGTGGCAGTGTCACCAACCTGAGGCCTTCAGAGGCTGGACAGCACCTGCAATGTTAATTAAATGCAAGAAGGATACATAAGATGGCAGGCCGATAGGGCCATAAACGCGAAGATACTTACGCGTTGAATTAGATAGTAACGCGTTGATATATCAACCAATGACAACGCGAAGATAGTTACGCGTTGATATATCAACCAATGAAAACGCGAAGATAGTTACACGTTGAATTAAATAGTAACGCGTTGATATATCAACCAGTGACAACGCGAAGATAGTTACGCGTTGATATATCAACCAATGAAAATGCGAAGATAGTTACGCGTTGAATTAAATAGTAACGCGTTGATATGTCAACCAATGAAACTGCGAAGATAGTTACGCGTTGAATTAAATAGTAACGCGTTGATATATCAACCAATGACAACGCGAAGATAGTTACGCGTTGAATTATATAGTAACGCGTTGATATATCAACCAATGACAACTCGTTTAGCTACGCATCATGAACAACAAACGGCGATAATTTACAGTAATACGTACGAAAATAGCTGGCAACATACTGCCCAATGTAAGCATACAACGTTGGAAAACTTACACAAATGGCTGTCGTTTGTTGCTATCTTTATTCAATGTAACATATGGGTGTTGTACGTTTTATGTTAATAATCGTTATCTTAAAAAAACATTAGACCCCGCAATTCAAGTTACTATGTTTCATATTAAAGTTATTATGTTTCATATTCATATTCTCTGTTTGTTTTATATGGTTTCAAGTAATTCAAACAATGGAATGCATTGAAGTGGATATCACTTTACTTGAAACTGATATCCTGTGCTCAGACTGGGCAAGCTTTGACAGTTTGGTATGCAAGAAATGAAAAATTGTTCGCTGGTCAATAAGGGTCTACCAGCCTCCAACGGAAATTCTGAATTGGTGAAAAGTGAATAACTCAGCGATGGATATTGGGCGATTGCAGACTTTAGTCAACCGACCGCATACCATCGTTCGAAACCTCCAAAGTGAGAATGAAAACACGCCGGCCGGAGCTACCGTCCGTAATGGGAATGTTGTAGAAGCGTAAGTAGGCCTAGCTAGGCTTGTTATAGTAGACCCGTCTATATTCTTTATTGACGACGATCACGATGTTACAGTTACCAGTTTCTATTCTAGACTTGTATTGACCCCCTATACTCCACAACCAAGCATTCGAACGCCAATTATTTCAACATTAGTTCATAGAAACCACGTATGGGTGTACAACACACTCATACACATGTGTACGTGCATGTGTGCGTGCGTGCGTGCGTGCGTGCGTGTGCGTCATTGCCATATAACGGAATATTGCCATTTGTGCCTTGTGGAGCTAAAATATCGTGTCGCTACCCGAGTGTGGCAACGGCCCGTATGGTTTACCGGCATAAATACTGATTCATAGTATCATATAGTGTAATTATTGTACTGCCGCACTGCTTTGGTTGTCTTTTTCCACTACTCCCTAGTTATTGGTGGACACCCTTATCTAGGGCATGCAGCGTCATAATTACCCAGCATACATTGCATGCATGAAGTTGGGGAACGCCGGCAATGGCTGATAAACGTTATCGCGTTGCGTATAAAGTAAATTTCAACGATTCCGAAACATTCCACCAGCATGGACCAGGACTGGTCAAATTAATCGTGGCCGGAAAACGTGGACAGTTTCTGTTGTTGTTGTTGCGGCAAGAACAGGAAACATACATTTCCGAAGGAAACGACACCGAGTCGGAGAAGCAGGTTTGATAATAAAAGTCATTATTGGTTGTTTCATCTTGCTTCCGCTGTACTGTACTGATTATTTTTGGGTGCGCAAAGAATGGATAGTTTGTCGGAGAATTAAGCAGTGACTTAACTTATAGGATTAAATCAAGTTTCTCCCTTGTCTAAAATTGGTAATTACTTGCTAAGAACAACACTGTTTTTTTATATTCAGAGTCGGTGACAGTGACAGTGTTCAATCATCAAGCACAAATTGCAGTTTAGTCACAATGTAGTGTATGTTTTACAGTGTAAACCGTGCACTAAAAACAGTGTCACAGATGAAGTATGCCAGTAAATGAAGGCTAAGCTTATTACTGATTAAACAAAAACTGCTTTTGGTAACAATATTACATTATAAAATGTGTGTATTACAGATCCGACGTATGCACAAACTAAGATTAAATTTAGTTTGAATGCGAACCAAGACAGCTTTGTGGAGCAGCTGAAGGCGGCATTCCCACAGATTCAAGGGGGATTTGAGTTGTGCAGGTATCATCAAACATTATGTGATAGCATTATGAATCATATTTAAGTAATTCAGTTGTTTTGTTGAAGATGCTACGTTAGATATAAGAAATACACGTATTTGACTACCATGCAAATTGAATTAATAATGTTGTAATCAGTATCATTGGCCTTATGCGCTAACTACAGTATGAAGAGGATAAGACTAGTGAGTATGTAACCAATATTTAGCATAACAACTTCAGAAGAGTTAAACATGCATGTTACTAAGTAGGTGACAGTAAGCATATGTTAAACTGGTGCACGCCTAGTTGCATGTAAGCTTTGTTCAGGTTAAAATGACTCGATGAAGTACTCAAGAAAAAATACTGTACTATCCTTCTTGCATTTAATTAACATTGCAGGTGCTATTGACAATCCACAGAGGATTAAGGAATAGGGTGGAATAAAGAGATCTAGTCTGTATGTGAGGTTATTGCCAGTAAGTTAACATACTGTAATTGTCTGGTATACGTACAAACAAACATAATTGTCTGTTAGTAAATAGTGTTCACTAACAATGGTATGTGGTGTAAATAACACCAACAATAATTGTCATTTATGTTTCTTTAATATCAACAACAATCACAATCATCAGTTGAAGAAGTCTCGCTAGCTGTTTCATTCACAGTTTATGTATCTGCCAGAAAGACAATGGTTGAGAAAGTGTCAAATTCAATCATATAGTTTAAACATAAAAAATATCCATATAACTTATAGTGACATTCCATGCTTTTCATACATTTTTCATTTATTTATTTTCAACAGCGACCAGGGCCATCAGCTGAAGAAGTCACTCCTGTGGCATCTACTTCCACAGCAGGTGATGTGTTTGATGAATCACAACAGGTGAGAAATTGTCAAAATTAGTTTTTATATGTATACTTGTATAGCATTTGTGTAAATGTCTTCATGTGCATATATGATACCCACATATGCACAGTTGTTGTCACTTTGTGCATATGTTTAAGTACATAACTCTGTCTTGCAGTATTCAGAATCAGTAAGTGTTGTTACTTGATATTTGTCATATATTTAAATATAATTTTTTCACATAAATTTTGTTGGGTTGTTCAAAGCCATCAGATGAAGAAGTCCCTCCTGTGGCATCTACGTCCACTGCAGGTGATGTATCTGCTGAGGCAAACCAGGTGAGAAATTGTCAAAATTAATTGATGTGTACAGTCGAACTTCACGTTGCGGTCAACTCGGTAATAAGGTCACCTTGTAAATATGGTCATCGTGGGATATTCCCAAATGATATCCATATCCATAACAGTAAAGTATAGGACATTAGTCCCACTAATACGGTCACCTCGCTAATCAGATCACTTTGGCCCAGTCCCGAGGGTGACCTTAATAGTGAGGTTCAAATGTACTTGTATGGCACGTGTCTAAATGTCTTCATGTATTTATGATGTAAATTTGTACATAAGTTTATGTACACACATTTGTCTAACAGGATTAATTAAATAATGCATCTTAACTGTTTTTATAGATTGAAAATACAATGTTGTCATCTTTTTCATGGATTCGGTTTGAAAAGCAATGACTAGCCAATGACAAAGGAGAGTGTATTCTTCAAATTTTGTTGTATATTCTTAGAAAAAAACTCCCTATGGCCATGTGCAGGTAGATGTATTCAATTGACAAACCAATTTTCAATGCATTTCATAGATACCAAGGTACAAGAAACACCTTGAAAAAGCAAGATGGCCACCATTTCCATGGGAACGACCCATCATAAAACAAATCTCCCAGTTTTACTTTTTAATTATTCACATTCCCCGAGACATTCAGCTTTCTAAGTTAAAAAATAAAGTAAAAAAATAATAACCAGGTCTCCCTTAAACATGCTAATGAATGCATAACCTGTGCATATAAAATTAAGGAAAATGATATGGTAATTTATATATAGAATACATTTTATAACACATTTAACAAGATTTAACAAGATTGCCATCTCGAACAACAAGTTCCAGATGGCAAGTGGACAAGGAAGCCATTGGCTTATCGAGAGTCCAACAATTTTCTCATCTATGTGTAGCCCGCCCTTATCAGATATCTGTCAATTCTATTTTTAAACATATTCACACTACTAGCATTAACACAATCATTTGGCAGTTTGTTCCTTTCATTTATCACCCTCTGTGAGAAAGAGTACTTTCTCATGTCCAACCTACACTGCTCCTTAACTAATGCTGCTTTGTGTCCTCTGGTTCTACTGCCTTCTTTAAGTTTGAAGAACATATTCCTATCAACATCCTCATAACCGTTCACTATTTTAAACACTTCTATTTGGTCTCCTCTTAGTCTCCTGGTTTCTAGTGTTGTCAAACCACATTGTAATAAGCGACTTTCGTAACTAAGGTCTCTTAATTCTGGAATCATCTTAGTTGCTCTTCGTTGTATTCTTTCTAGCTTATCTATGTCTTTTTTACGATATGGCCTCCATGCTTGAATACAATATTCCAAATGTGGTCTAACTATTGCTTTGTACAGGGGTACAATTAGATGTTTCTCCTTATATGTGATAGTTCTCCTAATTAGCCCTAGAATTTGATTTCCTTTCGAAGCAGCAATCCCACATTGCTCTGAAACTTTCATGTCAGCATTAAATGTTACTCCTAAATCCTTTTTTTGTGTGGTTCTACCTAGTACAGCATCCCCCATTTTATATTCCTCGTCCATATTTCCATGTCCTATGTGTATACATTTACACTTCCCAAAATTGAATAACATTTGCCATTTTTCTGACCATTTAACTAATTTTATTAGATCATCCTGTAAACTTTGTTTATCTGTATCATTAGTAACCTTTCTGAATACTTTTGTGTCATCTGCAAATTTGAGTACTTTGCTAGATATGTCATCCTCCAAATCATTTATATATATTAAAAACAGTATAGGGCCTAACACTGATCCCTGTAGTACCCCACTCAAAACCGATTTCCAGTTTGAAATCTCACCGTCTACTATTACTCTCTGTCTTCTGTGTGTAAGCCACTTTTCTATCCAGTTGATTACATCATTGCCTATTCCATGGGCTTTTAGTTTAAGTATCAATCTTTGGTGTGGCACTTTATCGAAAGCTTTCTGAAAATCTAAGTAGACAACATCCACTGGTGACCCGTCATCTACCCACTTTGTAATTTCTTAAAAAAAACAAGAGATTGGTTAGACATGACCTTGCTTTTAGGAACCCATGTTGAGATGTATTTATTAAATTATGTTTTACAAGGAATTCCACCATGTGGTCTCTAATTAATGTTTCGAGTAATTTACATATAACTGATGTTAAACTCACTGGTCTGTAATTTTCTGGATTGTTCCTCGATCCCTTCTTAAATAGTGGCGTAATGTTTGCTTCTTTCCATTCTGATGGAACTATTCCTTCTTCTAGTGACAAGTTATACAATTTGGCAAGTGGTGTACTAATTTGCTCAACAATTTCCTTAAGCAGTTTTGGTGGTATCCCATCAACTCCAGGTGATTTATTATCTTTCATCTTCTTAATTTTGTTTGCTATCATTACAGGAGTTACAAATAACTGCCCTAAATGTTCTGATTTATTTCCCTCAAATTTAGTAAATGGAACTGGAAGTGAGCTGATATCTTCTGTGGTACATACTGAGCTGAAATACTCATTCAGGACCTCTGCCATTTGAAACCCCTCTGAAATTATGTTTCCCCTGTTGTTTTCCAGTGGTCCGACCTTATCTCGAACGTTCTGTTTACTCCTTACATAAGCATAGAAACTCTTGCTGTCATTTTTTATATTACCTGCCAATTTTTATTCTTTTAGATTTTCTAATTTCAGTTGTAGCTAGGTTAAGTGCCTCTTTGTAATTTGCATAGTCTTCATCCTTTCTGGTACGCCTATAAACCCTCCACATAGTTTGCTTAAACACTATTTTTCTAATAGCTTCTTTTGACAAGTGTTTCTTTCTAGACCGTTTTCCTTGTTTTTTCAAGGGAACAATTTTATCGATGATACTCTCAATTTCATATTTTAGAATATTCCAACATTCAATTGCGGTCTTATTCATCAGCATGCTATTCCAATCTAGCTTTGCTAAGTATTTTCTCATATCTTTGTAGTTACCTTTGTGGAAGTTTCTCTTGTACGTTTTCTTATTTTTACTTTCTGATTTTACATTGATGTCAAAATGTATTTGATTATGGTCACTATTACCCAATGGTTCAAATATTTTTACATTGTCCACTAATTCTTTTTGTGATGACAAAACTATATCTAATACATTTTCTCCCCTGGTTGGTTCTAGTACGTGCTGAGTAAGAAAGCTATCCTGGATTAAAAATAGAAATTGTTGGTCCTCAATCCCTGTGCTCTCTAGAGAATTCCATTGTATGTGTCCATGGTTAAAATCTCCCATTATGATACATTCCCCTTTACTAACTTCCTTGATAGCGTTTTTTATTTTTGTGTTGTCCTCTTCGTTTATGTTTGGACTTCGGTAAACTAATCCAATAGTTAATTTTGAATTTCCTTAAACAATTTTGCACCAAACAGCTTCATCGCAATATGCTTCCCTTTCTAGTTTTATTTCATAAACCTGAATAGATTCTTTAACATATAAAATAACTCCCCCTCCCCTTCTTCCTATTCGATCTCTCCTAAACATTACGTATCCTGTCAATCCTAATTCAGCATCTGTAATGTCTGTGTTGGCCCATGATTCGGTTATACCAATTATGTGAGGGTCAATATCTTCTACCATAATGTTTAATTCGTTTTTCTTATTTATTATACTCCTAGCATTTAAACACACGCATCTATAACCTGCTTCAGACATGTTTTTCGGACATTTTGTTATTGGCTTATCTGTACTAGTGGCCTCTTGTCCTGCTTCAGGCATCTCTAAGTAACCCCCCTGCGCTTCTAGTTTAAATAGTGTTGACTACCAAAAATATTCATTATGCTACCCATGCCACTGTCTACTGCTGCTGCTAGCCCTTCCGCAAATACTGCTGCCCCCTTTCCACTTAGATGCAGCCCGTCCTTCATGTACATATCATGCCTTCTATCATCCACCATCGCTACCGGAGAAGAAATACGAGCACTGCCACTATAACAGTATGTATTAAAGTTCTACTAAGTTAAACATTATTTGGTTCTGCTCAGTGTATACAAAACATAAGTGAATGTTTGTTACATCATATAAACATTGTTTTTGAAGTTATTCGTAGAAACTACGTACATTGAAATACTGTATTTGTTAGTTTTTCATTTATTTATTTTCAACAGCGACCAGAGCCATCAGCTGAAGAAGTCACTCCTATGGCGTCTACTTCCACTGCAGGTGATGTGTCTGATGAAGCGCAACGGGTGAGAAATTGTCAAATTTGTTTATGTGTACTTGTATAGCATGTGTCTAAATGTCTTCTTGTGTATTTATGATATACACGTATACACAGTTGTCACTTTGTGCATACACACTGCTAAAAATAATTTTCTTGTTTTAATATAAAAAAAAACTTTGGAATGTTGTATCCAGCTTATTCTTCTCTAGACAGCCACCAGATTACATTATGCAAATAATCAAAAGTTTGAAAGTTATACAAGTATATTTAGCCAAAAAATAAGTATATTTTCCGGAAATTACAAATAAATAAAAATGAAATAAAACAATTTTTGTTTTAATAATATTTTCTGGTGCAGTGTAATAGACAGCATACTTAATTTGATTCTGCAAGAATTATAATGATATCTTTGTTCAATAAAACATGGCATCGATTCAAAATTTGCCAATATTTGTTCAAAATGGCGGCCATTTTGTTTGTTACCATGGAAACGGGGGGTCTGGCAAAAAAAAGTTCAATATATTTTTTACTCAGTATGACCCACTCTACAAATTGGCCTGAAAAAATTACACTAACTATGCAAATTTAAAAAAAATCCCACCGAGCTGCCATGTCTCACCTTAACATAATAAAACCTTTTAGATGGCAGATTTTCTACAGATGACACAGCATAAAGGAGCAAGTGACAATGGATTAGTGTTTTATTATGAGAAAAGGGAGTAAGTGTGTGACCAATAGCATCATGTGTTATTGCGACAGCCATGCAATCAGTCTGCAGCTCTCATACCCAGTTAGGTTATTCCTTGTTAAATCTACCAATTTTCAGGAAATGGAGCAAGTGACACAAAGTCAACAAATAACCATGTCACAACAAAGTACTAATAATTTTTATAAATACACTTAGTCAAATAGTCCAAAGAATGGTGTACAATTACTGTTCCGTAATATGCACAAGAGAGCAAACCAAAATATGTTTTGTCCGATATTTAAAAAACCATCGTCACTTGCTCACTTTTGTCATTTCATGGCAATATATTGTAAAATGCAAGGTCACGGATTTAAACACCAAACACACACAAAAACACACATTACAGCCCTTGTACCTCTACAGAACGGGTGACCTTATAAGAGGGCACTACTGGCACAGTGAAGTACAAACAAATGCAAAACTGAATTGTCATAGTAACAATTAGTTGAAATTTGAAAAGTATTTGAATTGTGTACAATTTCAAAAACACAGTAGCAATGGCATGATTTAGATGTCCATGGCATTCTGCACACATCAAAGAAGGAACAATACATTGCCAGAAGATACAATTAGTGAAATTCCTAGTATGTGAAAGCCAAGGCTTGCATCCATAGATTTATTTTATTACAAATTAGCTTTCATGAAAGTTAAAACAGTCAGAATGATGACATGTTAATGGGTATTTTCATTTCTATTCATGATCAAGTTGACAAATTGAAAGTACTGAATATAATAACAAATGCAAACTGCCATTTTTTAAACAGCCAGGCTGCTGCACATAAAATGTACTCACTGTGTTTATTGCGTGGCCGTGCCATATGTCCAATTGCTATAAAAGAATATGTCTGGACAACATTCTTACCTTTTGTCTCATGGAATGAACAGGATACAAATCAAATCATCCAGAAGTCTTCTTTATCATGTATTTCCTACTAGTTGTATAAGCAGCACTACCACCCTGGTACTAGATTATCCAGATGTGGAAACTAACTGGTGACCCTCACATAACCCTCATTAGTAGACCCTTAATGATACCACTGGGGCACTGAGAGTGTGGTCTCATTGCATGTGTGTCACAAGTGTTATGTCATAGGAGACTGACCTATATATTTTAATCCCAAGTCAGGCATACATTTACAGAGCACACCCACTGACAGTATTTTAAAATCAAAGTGTGCTGAACAAAGATTACACTTATGCTGAATACCCGATTAATACATTTTTTTATCATGTGTTCTTGATTACTGTAAATTATGCTTGGATCAGATTTAACAAGATTTAACAAGATTTGCCATCCAAGCCAAAGGCCCAGATGGCAAGTGGACAAGGAAGCCATTGGCTTATCGAGAGTCCAACAATGTTCATCTACTTATAACCCGCCCTCCTGAGATATGTGTCAACCTTGTTTTTAAACATATTCACGCTGCTAGCAGTTACACAATCTGTAGACAATTTGTTCCATTCATTTATTGTCCTCTGTGAGAACGAGTGCTTCCTGATGTCCAATCTACATTGATCCTTTACTAATTTTACCTCATGTCCTCTAGTTCTGCTATCCTTCTTGAGTGAGAAAAACATATTTCTATCAATATTTTCATACCCATTCAATATCTTAAACACTTCAATCTGATCTCCTCTTAACCTCCTTGTCTCTAGAGTTGTTAAACCACATTCTTTCAGGCGTTCTTCATAACTAAGGTCTCTCAGTTCTGGAATCATTTTAGTTGCTCTCCTTTGTATGCGTTCAAGCGTATCTATATCTTTCTTACGATATGGTCTCCATGCTTGTATACAGTATTCTAAATGAGGTCTAACTATTGCTTTATAAAGAGGTATAATTAACTTTTTTCCCTTGTATGTTATGTTTCTTCTAATCAATCCAAGAATTTGATTACCCTTTGAAGCTGCAATACCACACTGCTCTGAAACTTTCATATCAGCGCTTATTGTAACTCCTAAGTCCTTTTCTTTTACAGTAGTACCCAGAACAGTATCTCCCATTTTATAATTTACATTCAAGTTCCTATGTCCTGTATGTAGGCATTTACATTTCCCAAAATTGAACAACATCTGCCATTTCTCAGACCATTTCACTAATCTGTCTAGATCGTTTTGTAAATGTTGTTTATCACCATCAGTATTAACCTTTCTAAACAGTTTTGTGTCATCCGCAAATTTCAGTACGTTACTTGTTATACTGTCGTCCAAGTCATTGATATAAATTAAGAATAATATAGGTCCTAATACTGATCCTTGAGGTACCCCACTCAAAACCGATTTCCAATTTGAAACTTCTCCATCTACTACAACTCGTTGTCTTCTGTCAGTCAGCCATTGTTCTATCCAGTCAGTTATGCTGTCCCCGATACCATGGGCTTTTAATTTAAGTAGTAATCTTTGATGTGGCACTTTGTCAAAAGCTTTCTGAAAATCTAAGTAGATAATATCTACTGCCGATCCCACGTCTATCCACTTAGTGATTTCTTCCAAAAAACATAACATATTTGTTAAGCATGACCTCGCTTTAAGGAATCCATGTTGAGATGAATTTAATAATTTATGCTTAACGAGGAATTCCACCATATGGTCTTTAATTAACCTTTCTAATAATTTACAAATCACTGACGTTAAACTCACTGGTCTGTAATTCTCTGACTTATTTCTCGAACCCTTTTTAAATAATGGTATGATGTTTGCTTCTTTCCATTCAAACGGAACAACTCCCTCTTTTAATGACAAGTTGAATACTCTTGCAAGTGGTATACTGATTTGTTCTACTGTTTCCATTAGTAATTTTGGAGGAATCCCATCCACTCCCGGTGATTTGTTATCTTTCATTGCCTTTATTTTCTTAGCTACCAAGATATTTTACATCGTATCCTAGCTCTAGTAGTTTATTAGCACCTGTCCATCAGAAATAATTAATGCAATAGAACCAGCGTATATTTTACTCCAAGAGTCAATAGCGAAAACGTATGTTGGAAATTTCACTCATATCGTGATCTGATAATATATCAAAAATATTTCAGTAAAATGATAATCAGTAATATTACATTTAAATATTATTTTGTAGCAGACGTGTTAACAATTGCAAATGCTTTTGAATGCACAGTTTGGATGGTATGCAGTAGCCATGCACATTCATATGTAGTCGTTACATTTTCAGTGCATTTGATTGCATACCACAACGTTTACTTTAAAATTGTTCTATTTGTGCAATAGCTAACAAATTTAATGCAGACTCAACAGAGAGCATGCATTTGATTGCAACCCCCAAACATTTTATATTTCAAACGCCCAAATTCATTAATAAATTCATAATTAATGAAATTAACATTCACATTGTATGAATTGTAAATACAGTTGCAAAACATGCTCTTTGTCAGACTTTGAAAAAGTGCCCTGTAGTTAGCAGAATACTCAGCAGATTTTAGAATCATTGTTTGACCTGTAAATTCACTTTCTAAGTAAGACCATGGTATATATAGTTGTATTACATTGAATGATGCTTATATTAGAACATGTAGCTTTGCTAATATAATTATGATGCATATATAAAGCACTACAGGTAATTATTCAGATTAATTGTTTTTGTCACTTTGTGCCATTCTGTATGTCCTATATGTATCCCACAAAATGAATGTATGTTATGTAATTCGCTTCGATACACCTGGAAAGTTTTCCCACACATTTTGTCAATGTATTCGAGAAATTTTAGACATGTATATGTTTTTTGCAGACAACAGATTTTACATCACATGCAGTTTTCGTTGACGCTGGAACTCCTACTGTAAGTATCAGTTACCACAATGACATCTCACAACTTGTTATTACAGGTGTATTTTGCAACTGTCCAATACACCTTTGAGATGTTAATGCATACCTTGTGTCATTGAAATATTGACTACATTTTGACAATAGTGAAAACATTTTATTGTGGTATCATCGTGGTAACTCAGAACATCAGTCATTTTTTATGTCAGTATTGGCACAGTCACATTGTATTTTTCAGGTACAATTGGATATTTTTGAAGCATGAAACTGCAAAAGACAACATCTTTTGTTGCTGGTTGGATACAGCAAGATAAAAGGCTCTTTATGAAACTTTTCTTTAATGTGCATGTTTTTTTTGTAAGAATGTTTGTAAATGTCCAGTTTTGGTTTACACAGGTTCAGTTTAGGACAGCACATGATCCAGTGGCAGAGATGCAGCCACAGCAAGAAGATGAACTATGGGGTGAAGTTACTGCCTGTAAGTTATATTAAGTAAATTATAATGATATATTTTTTTTAAATGGCATTGATTCTCAATTTGCCAACATTTGTTCAAAATGGCGGCCATTTTTTTTTACCATGGAAATGCAGGTCTGGCAGAAAAAGGTTCAATATATGTTTTACTCGGTAAGACTCACTCTACAGTTTGGGCAGAAAAAAATTGCACTAGCTATGCAAAAAAATCCTATCGAGCTGCTGTCTCGCTTTGACTCGGAATGTACCCATTTCATTGGTTACTGTTTCAGCCTTTCAATCAGTCGCAGATCTTGTACAATACACGGATGAAGAAGTCATTCTTCATAGGAATGACATACCGTCCACATTTCTACATGTGTACGACACCCCAACAGTTCTGACAAAGCAATTGAAAGTTTCGTTTATCGGAGAAGATGGCCTGGACTTCGGAGGGTTGACAACGGAATTTCTGACAATGACTTGGGCAGAAGTTTTTCGGTCCTACTTCACCGGTGAAGATTATGCAATTCCGTATCTGCCTCTACATCGATCAAGGGCAGATGAGAAGAAGTTTATTCAAATTCATCTTCTTTGCCACACTGTTGCCTTGTTGCATCAGGTACCTCCACGGCTATGTCGCTGCACCCTGCTCCAAATTGCCTTTGGAGAGGACGAGGTATCTGATGAGGTACTCTTGCCAGACTTCATGTTTTACCTGTGTCAAGACGACAGGGCACTGCTGAAATGTGCACTGGGAGGCTTCAGCGACCTCAGTGACAGTGACCAGGAAGAACTCCTGAATTTCTATGCTGTGTATGGGATGCAGGTAGGTTTGTAGGTGCCATAAATAGGCTAAGACATAACAATACCAATTTAAATATGGAACTTGTTTCCATCAGACCATTCCCATGGTAACAGACGTATAACTAAATCTCTCCACTGGGTGTCTTGATTTTTTTATATGTAATGTTCAACTCATGGTTGTTCAAGTGAATTTGTGGATTACAGTTATTTTTATGTAAATGTTTTCTAAGTGAATGTTATTAATAGTCTACATAATAATTAACTGGTGTGTGTCTTTAAGAAAAGTATTTTTTATAGAAATTATTTGAATATGATTATTTAGCCAAAATGTGCAATGATTCAATTATGTGGCAACTAGTAATCAAATACACATGTACACCTGTACAGATTGATTCTCGAAGGCAAGTATTCAGTGCATTATTCTCTGTGTGAGAGTAGTTTTCTTAATTTTATATTTTCATTACAGTGAAGACCAACAAACGGCACACTGAACGAGGATCTCCTCACAATTGCGCGCGAGGTGCTGGTGGAGAGGCCGGCCAAATTCATTAGGAGGATGAGGCAGGGGATTCCAGAAGAATTTGCTGCCTTGTTCTTCTCCCAGTTGACTGTGGAGAAGGTGACAGTTATGTATGTTAAACTGCGACCAACTGCAGCAGCAGTCACGGCATGCATCATTGCTGAAAATGAAGCTATGATGAGAGCAGAAGACGTGCGGGCTCTCCATACGTTCCGCTCCATAGTCAGAGCGATGGAGCCCGAGGAGCTGGCTGACTTCCTGTTCTATGTCACTGGCTCTGAGATGATGCCACAGGACAATATAAAGGTAGGTTTTTTCCAGGCAACAGTTTGTCCCGTTTGCCTAGGGTCCATATGTGTGGGCCACTAGTAGAGCTGCACACATCCTACACCTCAAGGGCAGAAATGAAACGGGAGTGGTTTCACTTATTGAATGACAGATATGCGTATGAAACTAACATGGTGTGACGAATCCGTGGGCAGATCTGTCGTCTTCTGGTGTTTACATCACATCAGATTTCACTGTCATAACATGTTTCTTTCTAGCTAAAGTGGAAAGTAAACCTATTGATTAATATAATGTTATTTTTGCAGTTAGGTATGGCAAATTGTTTGTAGAATAATCTAAATAATAAAAATTTGGGGTACCGTGTTACTTTGTAACTATAATGGGTTTTTTTTGTAGATTATATGATTGGATTTTAAAAAGTCACAAAAAAATTATTCAAAAAAGCTATTGGAAATTGATCATTGCCATACCTCTTTATTTATGACTTCTATCAGCATGCACAGTGTATAATTATACACTTTTAACCACCAGGTGTAGATTGACTGATAACTATTGCTAAGGAACATGTATATATGTTGAATCGGCTACTCAATTGTTAATTTGACACATTGCCCCAGTGACCTAGAAATAGCAGTGATGCATTTCATACGTGTTACTACACATTGTCTGCTAGAAAGTGACAGGCTTGCATGTACAGATCAATGCCAAGTTCTGGAGAGTCAGATAGCGGATCAACTGTTTGTTGCAATCTCTGCAATGCCTGGTCAGAGATTGGACATGGCACTTCACCTACGTCCACTGTCCCAGACTCATGCCACTCGATCTCATCTACTACTCCTGAAGTAGACACATTGTCTGACTCCCTGAACATGTCATGCACGGCTGTCAGGTCTGTGTTGGCGAGCTCCAGACTGCGCCCTACAAATAGCTGTAATGGCATCTGGTAGTGTTCAGTTCTCACGCCATGATTGTTCCACTGTGCAACAAAGGCCTGCAACTCGCGATTAATCCAAGGCAGAAATACATAACGCAGTGCCCACAAGTGCTGCTGATTATTGATGTCAAGAGAACCTTGATCTTCAAGGAAGTGAAAAAGATCATAGTATAAATTGGTGGCCCCATTCCAGGTGTCTACCCAAACCCGTTCGATGCGCTGATTGTGCCACTAGTTCCTCTTATTGCAGATCCTCTTCCTCGCAGTAACTCCATCAAATCACATATGTCATTGTTTTCTCCACCATGGTCAACACGCACCCTTGAGGGTAGACCAAAATTATGTGCTTGTGGCTGTGAGAAAGTGCTTCAGTACTGTGCATTTCTTGTTGTAGGGGAGGCGTGCAGGAAAACAAGCAAACGACTGAATCCATCAATTCCTCCATGAATCACGAATTTCCACCTGCAAAAGTAATGTTACATAAAGATTTATCTCTTTCAATTTAGAATTACTGTGTTACTTTATTTAGTAGCAGTAGTGTACCAATGTATTGTGTTCATGATGTTATTTAGTAGTTAGTTAGTGTGTGTGTATATCATTTATTCGTACACAATAGTTTAGGTACAATTGAATAAAACAAAAAACCATTGGCAGCCTGCTTAACAAGTGCAGAGTGCGTTAATCATGTTGTTAACATCGTTTTTTGTAAAACCGGGTAAGTCAATCTCGTTATTGGATACACGCAATAATTCGAGTATGCACCAAGCGATTCCTGTCAGCTCTGGCTGACTGAAAAGACATTGTCTAAGTACGTGGTTCACGTTAATATCTAGTACATATATATATAGTAGCAGTATTGTACCAATGTATTGTGTTCATGATGTTATTTAGTAGTTAGTTAGTAGCAGTAGTGTACCAATGTATTGTGTTCATGATGTTATTTAGTAGTTAGTAGCAGTATTGTACCAATGTATTGTGTTCATGATGTTATTTAGTAGCAGTAGTGTACCAATGTGTTGTGTTCATGATGTTATTTAGTAGTTATTTAGTAGCAGTATTGTACCAATCTATTGTGTTTATGATGTTCATAACAACTCAAATTGCCACTGTTTGTAGTTGTGCATTTACAAGGATAGTAATATACGATGCCATGCTATTAATCAGACAAGGTCTTGACTAATACAACACTTTCATTACACCATTGTACGGTTTTCCTGCTATATATAAACTAAAATTGCCATTTGGTTCTTTTATGTTGTCCATATTTCTGCCATATGAATTTGCAAGGTGTACTATGTCATGCAATGACATGGCATTAGCTAGCAATTTTTTCGAAAAGCTAAACGTGATAAGAAAGCAGCATTTTACTAAGTTTTAACCATGTCATTAAATGATTTTTTTAACTGATTAGGTTATGGTTGCCGTCTATGTGCCATACAGAGTTAGGGCCAGCAACAGCATATGTGCGACACTGAATAGTCATTGTAGCTCTGAGAGCAATGCCTCCTTCGTCCACACGCATCATGCTATCTCGCACCCGCCACCTCTGCACATTGATGTCCTGCGAGAATAGTCTTGGTTTTACTGCATTTGGACCAATTCGCTGATTCTCACCAATGCAGTTCTTCACAGTTCGGTCTAGCTCATCATCAGACATGCGAGTGAATCCTCCCCTGAGGCTCAAGCCAAATGTTCTGAAATTTATTTACAACTTTTTTTTATATCGACATCATAATTACGTAGTACACAAGTCACAGAACCACACAATTATAAGTTGAATGAAGGACTAAGTAAGAAGCATGACATATTGTTCAAATGCCACCTACTACTTTAGGCATAATACAATGACTGGCGCATAAAATCAGAGAGTTCTTAAAGGTTTCACACTGCATTTCCAATAACAAAACATTTATTGAATGGTCATGCAGAATTTTAAAGTGAAATTACTAATTTTGCTAAGACCTACTATTTGTTTTTTTTTAAATAATAAGGATATACCCATGCATTTTGTTTTTCTCAAAGGTGTATATGTTATTATAATCCAGTGTGACATGAACTGATATATGTGCTTTATGTCGGTATCCAATTGGCACAAGATAGCTTTTTATACAAATATAAGTCAGAAATACCATATGTAGTAGGGAGTAGGTTTTGGCAGTAGTTATTTTGAAACAGATTCACTGCTAGATAATAATGTAATTTCAAATACTAAACAAAATGACTCTGAATATGACATTAAGTTAACGTGATAGTGGCTTAAACAACTACCCCAAATACAGATGATTCTTGGAAATACATATCGGAAACAAATTAAGGATATAGTCAAACTAATATTAGTTACCTTAACCTCCGTTTAACAGTCCTTAAAGAGACGCTAAGCAGCTGACTCATGCGTGGTGCAGTAAACCCACATTGGACCAAGAAACTAAGCTGTTGATTAGTGATGGCAAATCTTGGGGCACCTCACGTTGATCTTGGTGCCTCCGTCCGTTCAGAATGGTAACCGCTCCGCACTGCAACATACATGCATAACAGCATGCTGTTATGCATGCAGATTATCAACCACTTGAAATAATGAGTGTGATGATACGGTTGATATGGAAGTGAGCTTACATAGCAATTACTTCCGGAACGATACACTGCTTCACGGTACGATACGTATAGCGATACAGAGTTCACGATACGATACATATCGCGATACAGACTGCACTGACTAGAATAATACAACAACAGTAAAACACGTTTATTTATCACGTGGACAAAGTAACACCCGTTTATCGTTCCGGCTCTAATGGCAAAGTAGTTTCTTTAGATGATTTAGCAGTTTTGTGCCGTTTCAATTCACGAAACAATATGCATAGCATTTAAGTCTGTGAGGCCATGCAATGCACATTGAGTAGTTTGTGTACGATATAAAATTAACTTAATTTGCTGTCTTACCTTGGTCTTCACCATTTCCTTTCTTAAACTCTTCTATAATTGGCCTCAGCAACTCCAGTAATTGCTGGGCAGCATTCTCTTGTAGCAATGTTCCGTTTGCCCTCCTTGTATGCCTCTCTAGTGCTTCCAATCTTTAAGAGAACAACTTACATTTAGGAATATAATATAATTCAACACGTAACTATCTTTGCGTTGCCATTGGTTGATATATCAACGCGTTACTATTTAATTCAACGCGTTACTATCTTCGCGTTGTCATTAGTTGATATATCAACGCGTTACTATTTAATTCAACGCGTAACTATCTTCGCGTTTTCATTGGTTGGTATATCAACGCGTAACTATCTTCGCGTTGTCATTGGTTGATATATCAACGCGTTACTATTACCGGGAGTGGATGGGATTCCTCCAAAATTACTAATGGAAACAGTAGAACAAATCAGTATACCACTTGCAAGAGTATTCAACTTGTCATTAAAAGAGGGAGTTGTTCCGTTTGAATGGAAAGAAGCAAACATCATACCATTATTTAAAAAGGGTTCGAGAAATAAGTCAGAGAATTACAGACCAGTGAGTTTAACGTCAGTGATTTGTAAATTATTAGAAAGGTTAATTAAAGACCATATGGTGGACTTCCTCGTTAAGCATAAATTATTAAATTCATCTCAACATGGATTCCTTAAAGCGAGGTCATGCTTAACAAATATGTTATGTTTTTTGGAAGAAATCACTAAGTGGATAGACGTGGGATCGCCAGTAGATATTATCTACTTAGATTTTCAGAAAGCTTTTGACAAAGTGCCACATCAAAGATTACTACTTAAATTAAAAGCCCATGGTATCGGGGATAGCATAACTGACTGGATAGAACAATGGCTGACTGACAGAAGACAACGAGTTGTAGTAGATGGAGAAGTTTCAAATTGGAAATCGGTTTTGAGTGGGGTACCTCAAGGATCAGTATTAGGACCTATATTATTCTTAATTTATATCAATGACTTGGACGACAGTATAACAAGTAACGTACTGAAATTTGCGGATGACACAAAACTGTTTAGAAAGGTTAATACTGATGGTGATAAACAACATTTACAAAACGATCTAGACAGATTAGTGAAATGGTCTGAGAAATGGCAGATGTTGTTCAATTTTGGGAAATGTAAATGCCTACATACAGGACATAGGAACTTGAATGTAAACTATAGAATGGGAGATACTGTTCTGGGTACTACTGTAAAAGAAAAGGACTTAGGAGTTACAATAAGCGCTGATATGAAAGTTTCAGAGCAGTGTGGTATTGCAGCTTCAAAGGGTAATCAAATTCTTGGATTGATTAGAAGAAACATAACATACAAGGGAAAAAAGTTAATTATACCTCTTTATAAAGCAATAGTTAGACCTCATTTAGAATACTGTATACAAGCATGGAGACCATATCGTAAGAAGGATATAGATACGCTTGAACGCATACAAAGGAGAGCAACTAAAATGATTCCAGAACTGAGAGACCTTAGTTATGAAGAACGCCTGAAAGAATGTGGTTTAACAACTCTAGAGACAAGGAGGTTAAGAGGAGATCAGATTGAAGTTTTTAAGATATTGAATGGGTATGAAAATATTGATAGAAATATGTTTTTCTCACTCAAGAAGGATAGCAGAACTAGAGGACATGAGGTAAAATTAGTAAAGGATCAATGTAGATTGGACATCAGGAAGCACTCGTTCTCACAGAGGACAATAAATGAATGGAACAAATTGTCAACAGATTGTGTAACTGCTAGCAGCGTGAATATGTTTAAAAACAAGGTTGACACATATCTCAGGAGGGCGGGCTATAAGTAGATGAACATTGTTGGACTCTCGATAAGCCAATGGCTTCCTTGTCCACTTGCCATCTGGGCCTTTGGCTTGGATGGCAAATCTTGTTAAATCTATTTAATTCAACGCGTAACTATCTTCCACTAGCTGTCTGTTCTCACGTTACATCGTCCCCCTGCAGCCCGTCTCTCTCTCTGCCGACTTCCGTTTGTTGATGCACATTGGCCGAGACTGGCGCGCCGTAAATACTCACCTGCCGATAGACAGACGCGGCGAGAGTCGAGTTTCACGGGAGGCACACCTAGCTAAGTCAAAGCTTAGCATGCGAAAATTTATTAATTGCAGCGTTATGGAACACAATGTGCTGTTATATAGTATATATTGTATTTATAAGTAGAATGTATGTTTCAATTTTGTTTGGCTTTTTATAGTTTGTAGAACATCATTATTCGTATGCTCCCAAGAAACACGGTAACATCTACAATGCAACAGTATATCTTGCAATAAACTATAATTATGGGACATTAAACTATTTATTTCGCAAAAAAGCTATGCCGTCCAATGCCCAAATCTTAGATACGCGGTATATCATGAACCTAACTAATCTTTACCAAAATAGCCACGCGGTGTATTTAAAGAGTCCACACCTGCGCTCGATGTTCCGTGCGCGTAACAAGGACTGCCACAGTAGGGCCCCAAAACCCATAGGCCTATCGCTTCTTGCGCTGGCGCCGGTTCTGGTTACGCTATAAACTGCTCACTCGTCGAACGCCGCCGAAGCCGGGTTATATTCGCGCGACAACGTCAACGCAGCTACGTCCAAATCCGGCGGACTTGTACGCCAGTCGCCGGACCGCTTTCTCCCGGAGCGCGTCTGATGGTCGTCCAGATCCGCGCAGCCTGCTCGGTGCCGCGCGGGCGGTGACGGACGAATAATGCAGGCGTGGAAGCGGCTGGATATCGCTGTCCGCTACACAGTAGCCGACGCCCTCTTCAGCGGCCTGCTGGTCACGCCGCTCGCTGTCCTCTTCACGTTCGGGACGGAGGCGATCGTCCGTCGCGTGTCCACTGATCACGCCCCATTGGCAGCGTCCCTTCTCCTACTCCTCGTTGCTGTCGCTGTTCAGTTCGTTGCCGGATATCACCAGCGAGATCTCGCCGCGTGGATCTCGAGGCAACCGGAAGTGTGCGCGGAGGCAGCGACGCGGGTGTACACGTACGTGTATGCGTTCGCGAACGTCTGCCACTACACGGCACTCGATGAACTGTTTGACGTCTACACCTACTCGGACGACGATGGCGGCCTCTGGACGGCGCTCAAGTTGCTCGTCTCGACGGTTATCGTTCTCGCGGGACTTCGCTGCTGCCGAAACGTGATCGGGCCGCCGCTATATGTTGCCATGGATACCGAGGGTTCCGACAGTGTCATTGAAACGACCACTCTATTCGGAGTGCAGGTTTGTTTGCAAGATTAACAGGTTTGAACAATTCCAGGTCGTCCAGTTTCATCAGTGTGCACCGTTACTTCAATCCTCTTTATAAGCAGATATAGAGTCATTCTCTTTAAGAAATGTGTGTACAGATAAAACAATATGTATCCTAGGGAACAGGCAGGCAGGCAGGCAGGCAGGTAAGCACGCGGGCGGGCAGGAAGGCAGGCAGGAATGCAGACAGGCAGGCAGGCAGGAAAGAAGGTAGGCAGGTAGGCACGCGGGCGGGCAGGCGGGCAGGCAGGCATGTGTGAATGTATTGCTTAAACACGCCCGCACGCTTTATGTATGCACTTCTTAACTTTCCCAATATGACCCATTTTTTATTTTTCTTGGCAGCAACAAAAGACAACCGATGGCGCCTTGGACGTTATAACAAGCATCGTCGTCATAGAAACGTCCGTCGTTCTGCATTGGATTGCACTATGGCGGATGTATGACGTCATAGTATTCCCGCAATACAATTGGCTGTCAACACTTACATCATGGATAGTCGGCTACACCGTTGTCACATCCGCAATCTACTGGCAATCGGACGCCATCGAAATGTCAAAACGCCTCGAAGAGGACCCACTTCCAGTGAAGCGCCTCGTTTTCGAAGACGCCTACATCATGGCTGCAAACGCCGGTTGCGCCCTCGTGTGGCGCGGTTGGTGGCTGTTTTTCGAAGGGATCATCTATTATTTCCCCGCCTACTGTCGCGACGGTGTGTCTGATTGCTCCCTCGGTTACGCCCACTTCCTCCCGTTCCTCCTCCTCTCCCTGTGTTACGCCTCCGCCACGCTCCTCTCGAAGGGTTGCGAACGGGACGGCGATGCGAAAGGCGGGGAAGGTGTTCGCTTTCCCGTCCAGTTCTTCTCCGCCTTCTTCAGGGACGATATCATCAAAGCGAAAGAGGCGGATAGCGACGGCGGGAGGCAGAACAGGGACGCAGATCGCTCCTCGTGCCGAGCAGGGAGACAGAGAAGGTTTTCCCCTGCCCGGGAAGACACCAAGTACCCGCACTCCCGCGGCTTCTCCCCGAGACGCAGCAGTCCCGGGTCTAAGCTTGTCGACCGCAATTCCTTCACCCGCAGGCAAATCAGATTCGACGAGTAATTAATGCATCATTAATATAATTATATAAATATATCTTGTGTACCGGAGAAGGACGCTGAAACACTAATTACCTTCTGAGTAGCCATAGCCAAAAATCATATATTATACGATCATCAACACCAGATTACACTAAAACAACAGTATAATTTGATATAGTTTTCTTTACACACTAAAGGCTGAATGATAGGCGTAGTGCATTGAATGTGTTTTATCCGATTACGGATCCCATCCCTGAAATTGGCTATGAGTTTGTGTAACACCACGTTACCTCGTATGCTTCAGGTATTTGCTAAGATCTGGGTGGTCACGAACACGTGGTTGTATCGTACAAACATGTGAGCAGTAAAATGCTGCTCACCAGTTCACCTTCTCAGATCAGTTAGGAATTCAAATGACACTAGAACTCCTGTCAGTCTGTCAATAAACAGCTTCCTCCGTTCTGCACGGTTCTTGTACCATGTTGTTCTTAAAAGTTCCTCGAGGCTGGTGTTCTTTTGTACCATGATGGCTGCTGATGTTGTTGAACCCACCTGTCTCTTTTCTGTCATCGTCATGTTTAGGGCCACTTTTATGACAGAGTCATCTTCTCTTCTCATCACATGACCATATCACTTCAATTTATTAATTTTGATCACTTCTATAATTGCGGCCATCTTGGTCTCCCTGTGGAGATGATCAATCCGTGTCTGCTCCATTTGGTGACACCCTGTGTCATTCATTTGGCTTTCGTGTCTGCTGTAGTGATTCGGCTTTCAAGTATCTGCATCAAGGTCCAACATTCACAACCAAAGAGGAGAATAGGTCTTGAAATGATTCTGTGCATGATAACTCTCTTAAGCACTTGTTTGTCTTTCAACAATCGCTACATGCATCCTGCATTATGTATGTAGTTGCTGATACGTTTGTTAGTCTCTTCTTCAAGTAGTTTCCTGTTCCATTAACATAATGGCCTATATTGAAGATCCGGGTTGGGGCCGTGAACGTGGAGTGGGTAACACGGGGGAATATTCTTCCAAGTCAGAACCACGGAGTATTCATAAATTCGCACCACATTACACATTGTTTCATATATATTTCGAGGAATCTTTCTTCGCACTCACGAGCTTCGTTTTGTTGGCACCGCTACATAATCACAGCAAGATTGTATTCCCTGTAGGCAAACCCCTAACGAGAAACTTTAAACTACGACCTATCATTATCGTTTTATTTGATATTGAAGTATTGATATATATATTGTGTACGTTTTGCTTGCTTAATTCACGGCGCAGAAGATATCCTCTTGTCACTTCTCCTTCTAATATTTAAGTCCGTGTTGTAACCATTCAGTAATAGTAAATCGTGTTAAATGTATTCCAGATGAAGTGAAATGTATTCGTCATGTTCACTAATTCCTTAGCGTGTTGTTTCTATATTCTCTAATTGGTTTGTACTGAATAAACCATATTCACGTCCGTTGCTTATTTTGTTGCTATCATTTTATTTATTTTTTATGCCTTTTACAACTTTTACTATTTTACATCAACCTAACGCTAGCTAGAGCTTCCCTTTGGGTTTGTCAACAAGTTTATAAGTATTGCCTACTTCGCTGAGATGACCATGTGCTAAGTCCCCAATTGAATCGCTCCACCGGAAGCGGTCAAGCATCCAGGACCCCCCCAGTACTAAGGCGGGGTGGGGGTGGTTAGCTGCAGTTCAATCTACTAATATTTCTAAATTAGTCTCACACAAATATAATACAATACAACATAAAACACCTTTATTGCGCTAAAATCACCGGGAAACCCAAGCTCGGCAGCGCACAACAAACACGGATTAAGCAGTTTCTAATCCTTAAGCAGTTTCAGTTGTAAACAGTTGGATTAGTACGCTGGGGAGCCATAGAGGAAAACAATAGTTTGATTGTCCCGCATGATTCCCATTTGAAATGTGTAGTTCCCAGAACGTAGTGCGTCTCACGAGCTTGAAAAGCACAAAGAAAAGTGTTCGACGTTTTGCGTCGCATACGTGATTTGTGTATGAGTTGGTTAGATTCGATGCGTTTCAGCATACTAAACGCTAATTAAATTATTATCTTAATCATAATATTCACTACAGTCCTTCCAAAATCTTAACAATAGGCACACGAGCACCGACAAGTATTGCATGTTAATTATATCTAAATGCACAATTAGTATGTGCAATTTTTCTACTACGTGTTTAATGATATCTTCATTGTCCCCTTGTCATCTGGGTGTTTTGCTTTGGATGATAATCTTGATAAATCTGATTAAATTATACAAAGGTGACACAATTCCTAGACAATTCCATTACTCTGTATCGCAGAATAACAGATAATCACATGTTGTATTGTTTACTGTCATTAAGATAATAGGCATGTAGTGTTTATTGTTTACTGTCATTAAGATAATAGGCATGTAGTGTTTATTGTTTACTGTCATTAAGATAATAGGCATGTAGTGTTTTTTCCTCGATACTCAGTGTATCTACAGTAATATGTAGAAAGAAAGAAAGAAAGAAAGAAAGAAAGAAAGAAAGAAAGAAAGAAAGGCAAACACATTTCTACAAAGTTCTGTTGGGCCTATAAGAGACGGTCAGTTAGTGTAATGTACACAAATTTCACAAGTGAACGCCGCTTTAGTGTGTCCGAGACAAACGACATACACGGGAATAAATACACAAGAATAAATACACGGGAATAAATACACGGGAATAAATACACGAGAATAAATACACCGGTATAAAGTGGTCGCCGCTATGCCGGAGGTTGAGCGTACTCTAAATGCCTTATATGCCGAATATCTTCAAGTAAACAAGTACAAGTAAATATCTACATAGTCTTGTTATTCGTGTTGACTGTTAATGTATTTGTTTGCGAAAACACAAATGTCATTGTACAATATATCGAAGTAACTAACATAGGCTTATGGGCCTTAGTGTGTGGAAAAGCTATAGGCCAATGTGGTGTTCGTTTCAGATGCTTAAGCCCCCAGCACACTAGCCAATTTTCTTCGGGGGATAAATAATCTTCAGTTGTCGGCTAGTGTGCTGCGAATTCCGACAAGATCGGGGCTTGTCGGATAATATCTGACAGTGCTAGATCTCAGGGCGTCCTGACGGGCCTTGTCGGCTAGTGTGCTGCAGACTCCGACAAATTGTCGGGGCTCGAACGATTAGCGACCAATAGGAAGCGTTATTACAGTCATCCTCAGTTAGACTTCATGGTGTGTTACACACGAATGTAGGGCACAGTAATTTTAGATATGTGAAATAAAAAAACATATCATCTGACTTAACTGCATTTGAGCAGGCACATCGGCAAGTTTGCTGGTAGAACATGTTTACAGTGCAACTGTGGTTTTTTAGATGATTTCAATAGGCGGAAAAATTTTGTTTGTTTGCTTTTCTGCATCTCTTTATCCTCCATACCATAATCAAGACGAACAAAGCTACCTTCTGTCTTCTTCTCCGCATCGTCGCCACGTGTGGTGTGAGCGGCACCATGTTTGCGTAATTCCAAATTCGCCACTAGAGGCGTGCTAGTCGCGACAAAATATCGGCTAGTGTGCTGCGAGCTGATGGCCCGACACATTTAACCCCGATGAAAAATCTGCAGCCTCCCGACGAAAAATCGGCTAGTGTGCTGCGGACATTAGTTAGCATACGTTGTGAATATAGGAAAAACGAAGTCAAGTGGAGAGAGATTATAAAATGCATATTTTAATCAATCGTACGTAAATAAACCATTTGTCAAAAGCGGGCACATAATATTATCACAGAATAGTTTCCATAAGTCATATTAAATGCGTGCATTTCAAAGCGGTGTAATAAAGGTACCTTGCTTAAAACATACTATTGTTGTAACAAGCAACTATCCAAAGTTCAATCATCGCTGCGGCTGGCGCAAACGTGAACCAGCAAATGTTGAATGAAAAGTTCCAACATAACTGTCATCCAAACAACAATGGCACACACCGAAAATACTTTCTATATTAAGTACGCTAGTCTCACTTTTCTGTAACTTACTTAACAATATCATCCATCAAAATTATAAGCATCGTGATTAGTGCAGAACAAAGGAAGTCAGTCGCATTTAAGTCTCATAATAATCTAATATTATACAATTCGTATTCATCAAAACGCTCTTAATAAGACATATTAATAACCATTACGTTTGTAAGCAGATCCATCAAACTATAGAATGTCAACGACTGGGTCGAGGACCATAAGCAATCGTAGAAGCAGAATCACAAATCTAACCCTTTTCAGTCAACATAATTACAAGTATTAATATTTTCACACGATTGAATATATATTTTTTTACCAAAAAAATATATTATTATTTGGCCGCTATAAACTGTGTCCTTTAAGCAAGTATGACAAGTATCCAGCGTGTAAATCCGCCTGTGAGCTTGCACCAAAGAACATAAATGACAAGAAGGCCGACTTGCGTCAAAATGTTTAACATACCCGATCCACTGTTTAATGCAAATGTTGCTTGGTTCAGGGGCCGGTTTCACGAAGCGTTCGCACCGTACGAACCTTTGTACGAAGGGATTACGTAACTTGGACCAATCATGGAAAACACGCATAGCTTTGCTAACAACTGTACTTAACTACGACGATGTCACAGTGTAAACACTCGACACCAGATGGCGCTGTTTCAAAACCGTTACATAGGAGTCGGCCTTCTTGATAGTTGCGTTAACTGGCTGCACTAAGCAGAAGACAATTGAACTACACGGGCGGCGGCACCACCAACGTGATGACGTCACTGGACTCCTCACATGGGGGCCACCGCCACTTTGCTGACGCTCGCCGTAGATCCGACGCCAGCCGACTGTCGCTTGCGGCGATACGTGCGGTAGATGTTCGCGTGTTGTCCTGGGGCCTGCACGCGGTTATTCTGGGAACAAAGCAGGCATATCAAGTACATTCTACACTGACGGCATACCCGTGCTACTTGGGTGACACCAAACTCCTCACCAGTGGCGCCACTTACCATTTCACTACTGCCCCAACTGACATTTGTATTTTGATGTGCAGATTCTGCAAGACATCTCTGAATTTCAATTGCATACAATTGTGGATAGTGTTTGCATTGACAATTTTGTATCAACTCTGTGGAACTCACTCCTTGCTAGCGTTAAGTATGTAGTAAATATAACAACATTTCGCCTTAAGCTAAAACTGTTTACACTTGGAACTGCTTATCGATTAAGAACTGCTTAACCTCATTTGTTTTGGTGCACTGCCGAGCTTCGGTCTCCCGAGGATTTTGACGCAATAGAAATATTATATATATATATATATATATATATATATATATATATATATATATATATATATATATATATATATATATATATATATATATATATATATACACCTTTGTGAGTATTCGTAACACAGTTTCAAACAAAAACGAACGTAATTTTGTTCCTATGATGTTAATAATATATATATATATATATATATATATATATATATATATATATACATATATATATATATATACATATATATATATATATATATATATATATATATATATATATATATATATATATATATATATATATATATATATATATATATATATATATATATATATATGTATATATATATATATATATATATATATATTATTCTTATCATAGGAACAAAATGACGTTCGTTTTTGTTTGAAACTGTGTTACGAATACTCACAAAGGTGCACAGTGCATAATGTCGTAAAAACAATAAAATTGCCCAGCCAACCAATCCTATATTCCACTACGCAACTATCCTATTTAAATTTATAATGAATGTGTGGCAGTGGTGATATGCTGAGTGGCGCCACTGTTGGGGAGTGTGGTGATATGTTGAGTTGCGCCACTGTTGGGGAGTGTGGTAATATGCTGAGTGGCGCCACTGTTGGGGAGTGTGGTGATATGCTGAGTGGCGCCACTGTTGGGGAGTGTGGTGATATGCTGAGTGGCGCCACTGTTGGGGAGTGTGGTGATATGTTGAGTGGCGCCACTGTTGGGGAGTGTGGTGATATGCTGAGTGGCGCCACTGTTGGGGAGTGTGGTGATATGCTGAGTGGCGCCACTGTTGGGGAGTGTGGTGATATGTTGAGTTGCGCCACTGTTGGGGAGTGTGGTAATATGTTGAGTTGCGCCACTGTTGGGGAGTGTGGTGATATGCTGAGTGGCGCCACTGTTGGGGAGTGTGGTGATATGCTGAGTGGCGCCACTGTTGGGGAGTGTGGTGATATGCTGAGTGGCGCCACTGTTGGGGAGTGTGGTGATATGCTGAGTGGCGCCACTGTTGGGGAGTGTGGTGATATGCTGAGTGGCGCCACTGTTGGGGAGTGTGGTGATATGTTGAGTGGCGCCACTGTTGGGGAGTGTGGTGATATGCTGAGTGGCGCCACTGTTGGGGAGTGTGGTGATATGCTGAGTGGCGCCACTGTTGGGGAGTGTGGTGATATGCTGAGTGGCGCCCCTGTTGGGGAGTGTGGTGTAACACATTTGAAACTAGAATGCATTCAAGGTCTTACTCGCGTTCTTGCGTGACCTGAACCATGTACCTGGTGACTGTTTACACGTCAACGCAACCAATCCGGGCAAACACAATTCTTCTTGTGTATCCGTAGCCTTGGTTAGGCCGTTGGCGTCTCCTTGCAATCTCTCTAGCCACTTCGAGTCCACCATCTGTCCAATGCTTCCTGTTGTCAATCCATCCATTTGGTCTTCTACCTCTTCTATCTTTTTCGTGGTATTTCTCCTTCTATGCTGCTAAATATCAGGCACTGCGGCCTTCATTGCAAATGACTGTACTTTTACTACGCTACGTTTAATGAAACATGGCAGACGTTCTTCTTCCTTTATCCATACTTTATATCTGACCTAGATATTAGTATTTGTCTGCGTCCAACTTATCCTGAACATTCTGCACCATCCCCACTTCTCGACCGCGTGCATACGTTTCTCGTCGTCTTTCTTGAGTGTGCAGGACTCACAGCCAAAGTGAGCCACTTTCCAAACACAATATACAGCGTTAACAATTAAACACACAGTGCGGTATTCAGCGGTGTCCATTTCTTCGAGGATAGTAGAAAGTCTTGTAAATGTGGCATTGGCATGCCTTTCGGTTCAACACCAACTCCACATATATGGGAAGCATTCAGCCACGCAACACTTATTCCGAGAAGATTATTGTTTCACACAATTCCACCACCTTCTTTAATTTGGTATACAACTGAGCGGACTGGACAACAGGGAGTGAACGGCATTCTCCTGCCTTCGAAACGGCAGCAACACGACTCGAACCCTTGTCATCTCGGTTGATTGCCCAACGTTGTAACTTGTAACCACTATGCTACTGGGCCCCACTGGATATCGCAAAGCTGAAAAAGCTACTTACGTCTTTACGGTACCAGTGCAAACGCTCCGCGTCCTTCTTCTCATTTCGATAATCCTAAATCCAGACATCAACAGGCATTAGTTAAAATGCATAATTATGGGAGTAGTGATCATTCCATCGATCATGCCAGTTACACTAACTTGAACAGGCTTCATTATTTTACACGATGTCAATACCATTATTCATAATAACGCGGTAATTAAAATTCAGTGTTTTATTTTGAAGAAACTATGGATCCGCTAAAACCATAAAAAATTTTTTTTTCATTTATTTAAATTAATTTTCCTTTAATTGCAGAAATACAGAATTACAATATGTTGTTACTTCCTTAATTTTAAACACACAAATATATTATGGATATTGTCCCCAGAACCAAACGCGTATAATGTATGCTATATAGTAGTATATCGATATTTCAAGGGATTCTCAAGTTCCGCTCACCAGACAAGCAACGACAATACACATGGGTACATAGAGTAGTAGGCTCAGGACAATTGTCGCCAGAACCAGATTGTTCCTGAGAAGCAGCACTAAAACAACAACAATACGCACGTATGTATGAATAACGTAGAACTAATCGCTTGGATAAGTAAACATTATAAAAAATAAGTTCAACTTTCCAACTTGAGAAATCACCGCAAATACAATTATTTCATTACGAAAGCAGCCTTTTTGCGTTGCAACCACAACGTCTCTCATGGCACATGAAAACAGGTTTCTGGTCATGCAATTAGAATAGACAACGTGAACCTGTCGTGAAAAAGACAACTCGTTTGGCCATGCATCGAGAACATAACGTGAATACACCTGTACACGACCTTTCTGGTCATACTGGTGAGACAATATTACATTGAAAACATATGTTCTTGAATAATTTACAGTTATTAGAAAATAGTAAAAAAATAAAGTTAAAGTTGCACTGAACTGTTGTTGATACAGTAGTCGATACCTTTGAAGTAGAACCGCGAAAAATTATTGCGTGTTAAAAACTTTGGTGACGTTCGTAAGAAAGAGGATTTGTTTCGGGACAAAAAAATTACGAAACTTGTTCCATTATAGGAGGGGATATATGGTAACTTAGCACGTTCGGTCAGCAACTGAGTGTTAACACTAAAATGATCACCAAAACTCACAGAAAGCGTCGACGCTAAGATTGTTCACAATCGACCAGATCCTGTCTCCTAATTTCAGAATCTTCTTTTCACACGTGCCCTGAAATGCAGATACAAGCATCGTTACACCCAATGGCTATCGTGGAAGAATGCAGACTTGAAACCAGCTATTTGTATGCACGCAAGAGAAATATTAAAAAAACTGGAATTCCTAGGCCAACATGCACATCGAAAATGTTCAGCAGGTGGCGATAGTGTACTAAAAGCTTCGTTTTCTTCGTTTTTTGAGCACATTTACAAGTAACCAGCTTTGCCGCCAATTACCAAGCCAGCTGACTACCACTCCTTTCATGACAAAGTGTTCAACTTTCCAGTAATATTATATTCTACAAGATATATATGTTCTACAATTCAGCTCTATAATTAAAACGCATTTAAATGCAAATAATGTTAATTTCTTATTGTAAATTATTCAAATGCAAATGAACCGATACGTGACTGTATTTTAAGACAAAGTTGTTGAATCACACGCTGTTGTCACAAACACGATCGACATACTTGGCTGCAGAAGCCCTGGACACACGGTTTGCCGTCGGGCAAGTCCTTAGCCTCGGGGTAAGGCTTACACACTCCGACGGTCTTATTGCGGCAACACCATTTGCACGAATTCTCCACTACAACATATGCCTCACCATGATCTCAACACCGCCAATATCACTGTAGCAAGTTTGGTGAGAGACAGTTAAAGTTGTTGTTGGTCGATTTACCAATGGTGGTAAACGCGCAATATGTGTATTTTACAGAATTCCATAACTGTCAGTAATGTTAACCATCACGTAGTACAAACTTAATAATAATAATAACAATAAAATGACTTCTTTGGCGCCAATATACTCGGAATTTCCGAGCTCAGTGGCGGATCAAAACCAAAGGATTAGGCGTTCTCGTGTCCATGTACAATGTAAAAAGTCGTCAACCGATGAATGGAGGTGCCAAGAAGCTAAGGAGGATAGGCAATTTTGAAAAGATAGGTTTTCAGATTACGGCGAAATGAAGCTATATTTCTTGCTGATTTTACGCTGTCGGGGAGTGAATTCCACAGAGTTAGTGCGGCAACCGAGTAAGCTCGAGTACCAGCGTTTGTCGTAACTCTGGGAACAGAAAGTAAAACAGAACCAGACGACCGAAGCTGTCTGGGCTGTCTTGCTGGAGTGAGCATTGAATGTAGATATGCAGGTTGTTTGGTTGAAACTTACAGTATTAAGCAATATACTTTTAGTAATATATTGCAAATTATAATGTGGATAATATCAGCAAAGAAGATAACAGTTTATATTGCTAGTAACAATATTACATTTGCAATACACGTAGACACAATAGATCTTGGCAATTCTTTCATTTACTGTGTTACTTAAAATAGGGTGTGTTCATGGATTCGTTTTGAAGAAAATACAGTTTGGCTGACATGGTTGGTATATTGTCTTTGCAGCCAACTGTGCATCAGGCAAACACGGTAGGTTTTGTTGTTGTTGTTGTCTAGTCGCTTACCTGTGTCGCATATGCACGACGTCAGCCCCTTTGTCTCGCAGAAGGGCACGCATTTACCATCTTGACACCTTCCACTGAAATATATTACATTATTTTAATACGTACAAATGTACGGAGCAATGCTTTGCAAGAACAGCGTGTTGTGGACATTCACATATGTGTACGAACAATTTGTTTATTCCGCGTTGGTACCGTTGCATTTACGAAAATAGTTATGTATATTTATGATGTAACATTGGGATACTTAACACGCCACAGGCTCGGAGAACATATATCGAAGTAATATCGATAACTATCAGTTAAAACCACGTGTCTTCTGTACGTCAACAACTGTATTATCCTTTTTATACTACACACGGTCTATTTCGCATATTCGTGTTTATTAGAATGTGATAGCAAGTGGTTTCTTCACGCGGTGTATCTAGTAATTATTCAGCAACACCTGTACAACCAACATGGCAATTAAGACTTCACATTTTTTTATGTCTTTCCACGTGCGAATAGTTTCATTAATGCATACAATGAAGTGTGCACTGGAAGATTTCCCGTGTGAAAAATACAGAAACGAAGCCAACTGTAATCACCTTTCTATGCATTCCGTCCCGTCGGGCTTATTACGAGAAGACGCCGGGCAGCTGGAGTGATTGCCAGTACAAATAGTCAAAGAACACACAAGAAAACATATTCAGTTGGCATCGACTACTTCGCTCGTTAACGAGTGGATGTTTATGATCTTTACAATATGGCCCGACGAAGTCATTATATATATATATATATATATATATATATATATATATATATATATATATATATATATATATATATATATATATATATATATATATATATATATATATATATATATATATATATATATGTATATATATATATATATATATATATGTATATATATATATATATATATCATATTCTTAATAACCGACAAATGTAAATACAATTTATGACGTCGTATACATTTATCAACACCTTGCGTTAATCGCACTACAAAGTTATAATTATATTTATTGTTTCCACCTTAGTAATATTAAAGACGGATAGAGGTATATAGACAGCACGTTCTCGGAGGAATATAAACTGGAAATTAAATATTCAAGCATAAATGCACACGTAAATATGCATAAGTCGTTCAGAAAGGATATGTACAGTAGGCGCTTCCTTCGCAGGACGTGTTCAGGTTTTCATTATCTCGACACACGGTCCTGCTGCTGGCGAGCTGGCAGTTCTTGCAGCACCTGGAGTTGGCATCACTGAAGACAAGAGATGGATTGTTCATTTGACGTATATTAAAGGACTTAGAATAAAATAACCAATGTCCATGAAATTGTTATTAATTTCGAAACCGTAACTGATTTCAGCCTGGGCAATTCACGCACTTGCGCAGGCACGCAAGCACGCACGCACGCACGCACGCACGCACGCACGCACGCACGCACGCACGCACGCACGCACGCACGCATGCACTCACGCACGCACGCACGTATACACAAACATATACAAACTTCAGGCACAACTAACTTCATGCGAGTGCACATTACGAAGTAAAGAAACAAGTACAATTCTGCCCATGTCGCGAGCACAGACTCACCTGCAGACCGCCTTGTCCTTGAACCGGCACTTGCTGTTGCAACACGGGTCGATGCCTTTAAGACCGTCCACCCCACCGTCGCATTCCTCCTCTCCTTCGACGGCGTGGTTACCGCAGTACGCATTGCTTCTCTCTACCGACAGGAAGCGAGGCAAACGGCCATAACAAGACAGGGAGAAACAATGTGGGGTGAAACGTAACGTGCCAAACGGGTTGAAATGTTAGAGAACCAACGACAACTCGTATTACTAGTGACGTGTGGCTACCCTGGGAAATAACTGCATAAACCCTTGTGTAGCCGTTTGCTAAACTCACAGGTTTGGGTTAATCGTAGGAATTTTAATGTATTCAACTTGTCATTCGAATATCGTGTTAATACACATCAGATATTTCGTGCATTAGCTGTTCAAACAGTCAAATAGAATTCCTAAAATTAGTTGTTACATCAGCCGCGATTGATTAACGGTCAAAAACAAATTGTTGTGATGATCCATTTCGCCATGTGATCTGGTGGATCCAACAGCGGTGATGACAAAACATGACCATTTGTTCAAGACACTGCTGACAATGATCGATTACTACGGTTGTAGCCAGTGTGACATCAATGGAGGATACACTGTCAAGGTGCAACAGAGACGACGCCAATGCCAGCGTAGACAAAGACAGTCGCCAAAGGGCAGTGTATTTAATAACGATTCAATCGAGACCCAGAACGTCAGTAATATCTTCGTCATGTTTTTTTGTTCACTGACCTTAACACATCTGAAAACAATGAGCCACGTTGGCACACTTACCCGTAAAGCAATAACGTATCTTTTTCTTCAAAACGGCCAGGATGTTCGACTTACTGCAGGTAGAGAATTTCTACAAGCAACAACAGCAAGCCGTCTTACTATTGTACTAATAACTGTAATGATTAAGTAATTAAGAACACGTTTACAGTTGGTTACTAGTGTAGCTAAGTCATTTTAATTTTATGTTGCTACAGTTGTTGTTGTTGTTGCTACAGCTACTGTTACTGTGCCGCCGCCGCTGCCGCCGCCGCCGCCGCCGCCGCCGCCGCCGCCGCCGCCGCCGCCGCCGCCGCCGCCGCCGCCGCCGCCGCCGCCGCCGCCGCCGCCGCCGCCGCCGCCGCCGCCGCCGCCGCCGCCGCCGCCGCCGCCGCCGCCGCCGCCGCCGCCGCCGCCGCCGCCGCCATCAACGTTTTTAAAGGCAATCCACGTCTCCGAATATGGACTGTATATTTCGGGGACAGGACCGTAGATTTGTTACGGGTGTAATTTGTTTCATATACTGGTAGGGAGCATGGGACTGTAGGATTCAAGCGAGAGACCTTAAACGAAAGCTTAAAAAATCGCTGATTACCATACCTCGTTATCCTAAATACAATATATAGAAATAACTGGTAAACACTGTACAATGCTGCGTCACACTCTGATACTCTAATACTGCTCGACGGCGGATCTACTCACGTCGTTGTTTGCCTCGTAGCCAGACACCGAGTATGGGTACATAAGGTATTTGCCCCCGTTCTTCTCGCTCGGAGAGCACTCGGCCGTGTCGTGGTGACTGCCCCAGTTGTGACCTGGTCAAGACAATGTAACAATCATCAGTTAATTTTCAATAACCTTCCAGGTTCAATCTTTAATGACATTCAGCAGCACATATATTGTCAGTATTCGTAGATCAGGTATCTTACTTTAAAGAAGGATGTTGATCTCGCAATACCGAAGACGCAATTGAAAAAGACACATCCACTTAATTTTAGAAAGAAACGCGATTACGACCGTTTACCGTTAACGATTTGGACTATAGCAATGTGGTACATTAAACTTTTCTGTCTGGAGTAACTATTGTACATCTAGCATATGCAGTCAAACATTATTAATTGACTTTCCTCGATAGCACTACTACTCGACCAGAGTTGATTGGTCGTTTCTGCGTTGCTCCGTCCAGGTCTTTTTATTAGAATAATTCAGACACATCGTAACAACCGCAACCAGTTTGGCGATTATATAGTTGCATTTGCGTATATGCAAATAAGTGGCAATTTTGGTAATGTCACCTATTTGTGAACTTACCAAATTCTGTTATCCGGAACGCAAACCATGAGCAGCGTGTATGAAAAAAGACATAATCTTACTACACAAAAATTACACCATCATATCAAGCATGCAGCGTATGCAACAGAATTATTAGTGATTGCAAAAAATAAACGACAAATGTACAAGCATATAACGTGCATTGCACTCACATCGTTAAATATACAGTATATTTCTTTCATGCTGGCAAAGTAGGCCTAGCTAACATAGGAGATCGGTTTTCGATCACTGTAAAGTCGTACAGAACGGGACTCATTGTTTCAAGTATTGGATCTCCTACACGCCAATCACTTATGGCTCTAATAACCAAGGCAAATGTTGGTTCTCCTACACGCCAATCACTTATGGCTCTAATAACCAAGGCAAATGTTGGTTCTCCTACACGCCAATCACTTATGGCTCTAATAACCAAGGCAAATGTTGGTTCTCCTACACGCCAATCACTTATGGCTCTAATAACCAAGGCAAATGTTGGTTCTCCTACACGCCAATCACTTATGGCTCTAATAACCAAGGCAAATGTTGGTTCTCCTACACGCCAATCACTTATGGCTCTAATAACCAAGGCAATTGTTGGTTCTCCTACACGCCAATCACTTATGGCTCTAATAACCAAGGCAAATGTTGGTTCTCCTACACGCCAATCACTTATGGCTCTAATAACCAAGGCAAATGTTTGCAATGGATACATATAAACATGTAATGCAGCTTTATCGGCGAGATACATTTTTATTCATCTTTATGCATCTTTCTTGCTGCCAGCTACAGTTGCAGCCAACTAGCATCCAATTAGCATCCAATTAACATCCAATTAGCATCCAATTAGCATTCAATTAGTCTTGGTACAGATCAAAATGTCAAGAGTGGCAAGCATAAGATACAAACTTCCGGGCAAACACCTACGCTGCTTGACGAATTCCTACATTGATAATACGGAGTACACTCAGTGAAGCAAACACTGTTGTTGTTTACTCCAAATCCCACTGACCATGAGCCGTGACCAGGTCCGCCTCTTGGGTCAATATCCTCCTGTTGCCCCTGCTGAGCGTCGTGGACCACGCTGTGTTGTAATAGTGAGGACTGCTACCTGCAACACCACCCACCGATGTGATCATTACAACTGTCAGAAATAATATGTCAAACTGATTATACACGAATATTTGAAACATCGTGTAAGATATATACATATTATGTTCATAAAAAAACACCCAGGTTGTAATTACTAAGTTATTAAGCTATGTGCCACTGCATCTAGAGTTATGAGATAAAATAATTTATGAAAACTCTGTACAATCTGTATCACAACACCAAGAACATAATTACGGAACGTAGCACAAACTGTAGAACGATAGCAGAACTATTATGAGGCACAATGGAGTCTTAGAAGTGGAAGTAGATTTCACATGAATAATTCCTCATAATTAACCGATATCTGACTAAAGCAGACCACACATAGGCAAACAATTGTTGCACGTTCGATAAGCCCATGGTTTCCATATCCATTTGGCATCTGGAACTTGGTGTTTTGGATGGTAATATTGTTAAACCATGGGCAGTCCCTCAGAATGATGATGACGTCTGCCAATGGTCGGTCGTTGGTCCAGGTGTGAATCAGCAGCCACATTCGAGATCTCAGAGCAGTGCGGGCATGAGGTGGAAGTGAGGCTTGCATGTCTGAGTTCCTCTCCTTCTCTTTCTTCTCTGCCGTTTCTCCACCTCACTTAGTAGGCAGTCTGTGTCGGAGCAGGCCGTCGACGGCGGATTGTCCAGGGCCAACTTAGACGTTCAGCGGCCTGGTCCTCCCAGGTTCTGACGTGGCCTTTCTTGTGGACTTACTTATAACATTTAACTCCAAACAGCCCTGTCTTGAGCTAATGCAGGAGTGGTTTATTTTCAGAGTTTTCCTTCTCTAGAATTAGTGAGTCCACAGCAGGTATTTTCCATTTCCCTGTGTGGGGTCTTTTACTTCCCCTGGCATAGACACCAGATAGAAAGGACCAACGGCTTTTACTCACTCCTCCGAAAGACACAGACAAAGTGGGGTAAACGAAGTTGCCCAAGCTTCGAAGCGGCGGAGGTAGTTTTGAACCCTAGGTCCCTTCGACCGAAAATTCCGACACTCTACGACAGGTGGTTTTTGAACACCGGTCCCCTCGACCGAAAGTCCGACGCTCTATCACTCGACCACGGCGCCCCAATTATGGAATATAGTTTTGCTAAATATTGTACTAATAATCACCGTCACATGAATTATTCATACGACAAAGTGGTCACGTGTTTCCGGGTACTATTGAAACAGCACTGGCGTCGCCACCTACCCGTGGAACATATGCCGCCAGGGTAGCCAGCTGTGGGCGAGGCGATGTTACCCATTCCCAATACACCGTCAAAGTCCAAATGCGTAAATAGATGAGCCAGACAATACGATTCCCAGTTTGGACCATTGCTGAACACCTGCAAACATAATCGGTTTATATCAATTCGAATTAACAATATTACCAGAAGATTGCTTCCACGCAGAATCAGTTTTTATACGATGTTGTATTCCGGTAATTACCATGATTTATTAACTATATGTTTCATATCGAATCGTGTTTCGCTCATAACTTACTTGCAATATTTTATTCCGGTAATGAATATTTGAAGATATATGTTAAAATATATATTAAGGGGCGTTGTGTTTGTCACACACACACACACACACACACACACACACACACACACACACACACACACACACACACACACACACACACACACACACACACACACACACACACACACACACACACACACACACACACACACACACACACACACACACACACACACACACACACACACACACACACACACACACACACACACACACACACACACACACACACACACACACACACACACACACACACACACACACACACACACACACACACACACACACACACACACACACACACACACACACACACACACACACACACACACACACACACACACACACACACACACACACACACACACACACACACACACACACACACACACACACACACACACACACACACACACACACACACACACACACACACACACACACACACACACACACACACACACACACACACACACACACACACACACACACACACACAACTATTACCATTTCTACGAACAATCGAATTACCTTTTGTATATAGTTATTACATGCCATTGTTCCCAACGTCATGTGTCCTTTCTGCGATTGTCCCCAAGTTACGTAATACACGTCGTTAGACGTTACTTTAATGTCGCAATTGTTATAGTTGGATTCCAAGGAGCATTCAAGATATTGACTGGCAACACCAAGTACATAGGTGGATAATGTTGTGTTGCCTGACAAATTTTTAATATTGCATTCATGACAGTCACTTACAGACTACCACGTTATCACGTTCGGAGGATAAGTATTTAATTATATTAGATTATATCCAGCGCACCCCGAGGAACTTTGCCGCGTCCCACGAGCCCTTCGCCATGTTGTAGTGTTCCACGCCGGCCGCCACTTGGGTAGGCACCTTGTGCACAGTAATCTGTGAACAAATCCTCCAGTCAGAAACATATTGTGACAAACCGATTAAAACAGTGCGTGCGTGCGTGCGTGCGTGCGTGCGTGCGTGCGTGCGTGCGTGCGTGCGTGCGCGCGCGCGTGCGATTGTTATGACATCTGACGTGTTTGGGGACGACTATGTTGAATATTATTTAAAAAAAATTTGAAACCAGATCTACCATGCTTTGAAAAAACAACATAATTCAGTTTTCATATGCTTCAAATTACATATAATCATAAATGATCTATATGCTTATTTGCACAGAGACAGGAAAGACTCAAGCCAGTAACTATATATGGGTAATTAAAAAAATCCATTCGAAATTCATCGTTATGTAAAATATGTGGAAAACATGAGCCTATGATTGCACATTTCGGACAAGTTCGTATTCGTCAGGTGGCGCTTCAGTCGTCATAGCAGAAAGTTGACAGCATGCACTGAACACTGATAAAAACAAGCGATTTCTTTGGAAATGCACCGACGTACGACACTAGAGGATACATCAATTAACCCCCTGAAACCAATCGCGTGCAGTGTCCTACATCGTTATCTTGAGATTAGCCCTTATATAATATAAAAGCAACGAAACTGTATCTGACGCATTTAATTTTTGTGATTTCGCTGCAACAGAAAGCTAGGTCAGACGTCCAGGAAATGGACACAAAGGAAGGAAGAAAGGTGAGAAAAAGATGTTTGAACTTGCGTCTCGGATTTCGAAGCCGATGTTGGCGTAACCGTCGCCGAAGTTAACGGCCCGGTAGAGGTCGTCTACTCTAGCAATGACGCCGACCTGGAAACAAGAACGAGTTTGCGCGAACTAATTTATTTCCACAAAATGAGTTAGTTTGCTCGTGTCTACCAGGCACAGCAACTATATAACACACGGTGCGTGGAGTCGATTCATATGCGTTCATTTAGAAAACATAAACGTGTAAATTAGCTCGACGGGAAAGTATTTCCATTAGCCATGGTTATTGTGCTCAACATAAAATATATACAGCTAGTTTTACATAACGTATTTTGAGAACTGGTCATTTGCTTAATTATATTATGCTCGTAACATCGGTAGCATACATGGCTACCTACAAAATAAATCTTCCTCAAAGTTAACTCAATTTACGGTGGTAAAGATGTGATTAATGATCTTAAAATTATTGAATTTCATAGATCAAAGGTTAGATGAATCATTTGGGATTCAAATTATGCATCTAATAGAGTTCACGACGAATGAAACAGCCGATAAGCAACTGACGCAGCATCTGGCGAGTACACCCACGATGGACCTGATAGAGCCATCTAGCGAGTAGACCCACTAAGTAGCTGACACCGCCATCTACCGAATACACCTACCATGGAGTTTGCAACGCCATCTTGCGATTACACCTACCATGCAGTTGGCAACGCCATCTTGCGATTACACCTAGTATTACGTACCATGTAATTGACAACGCTGGAGACGGATCCACGGCCCGCGTTCTGGAAGAAGTGGTAGTCCGCGACCAGACTCAACGGACACGTGTTGTAGCCTTTGATGCCCGTTGCGCGCTTGTGTCGTTTCCGATCTGCGCACGAATAATACAATAATAAAGGTAGAGGCGTGTTCTTATATAAAGCTTTACACTTCACCCCTTTCTCTGGGAAGCACTCAGCCACACAGCAATTACTGCGCAAACGCTATTCGTTTGCATAATCACCTCTGTCTGTAGCCAGGTACTCATTTATACACACAGTAAGGGAACTGTGCAATGTGGCGTGAACGAAATTGCCAAAACTTCGAAATGGCAGCAAGATGACTCGAACCCGATTTCTCTTGGTTGAGGGTCCTACGCTCTAACCACTGCGTCACAGCGCACCACAATAATGCTTTCTTAAGCACAACTGTCGCATTCTTCGTGCGTGGGCGGACGATTTTATTTATTTTTAAGCACATGTTTCAAAATTCGTGTGAGTCATGTGCAAAAATATACAAATGTTGAATGCTGAATAAACCATTAAAATTCCCTGGCTTAATGCCTATATGTCTATAGTTCACATTATTTTCTAGCATGTATTACGTTTCACAATTAGCTTATTTATGAATAATCCATGTAGGACACTTTTTGTAGCGTTTATTTCTAAAATACTAAAAGTAATAAAGGCCCGGTTTACCCTTGTCTGCACTTGGTTGCGGCCCGCCTTTGTAGGCGGCATCGTCAATGTCGTGATGGACGAAGCCACAGTAGGATCGCCTGGTGAATGCAAGGTAGATCAATGAACGAAGCCGCAATGGGATTGCCTCGTGAATACAAGGTCGATATATGAACAAAGACACAATATGATTTTCTGGTGAATACAAGGTCGAGATATGAACGAAGACACAATAGGATTTTCTGGTGAATACAACGTCGAGAAATGAACGCTACAGTAGGATAGTCTGGCGAGTACAAAGTAGATAAGTATAAGTATTGACACCATAATGTGAATTATGTGAGGTGTATTAAGATTAGATTGTAAGTGCAGACGCCTATATATCCCACAATTGTGGGGGGGGTGTTAAGAAAAACAGGGCCCACCACCTGTGAATAACTCTGTTGAAGGGAATAGAAACAACGATTGTTTGAAATAAAATTATATTACACCTTGCAGTGTATTTCCATTTCCACAACACCAATAATTTAATTAAAATTTAATTATTCCATTTCCACAACACCAATAATTTAATTAAAATTTAATTAATTAATAATTCCAAATAATACCCTGTCCTACCGGCCAGCCTCGATTATGCATATTTCCCCGGCGATTATCGGCAAGCTTCGATGTGACGTTTCTGATGACATGGAAGTACAGCGAGTCTGGGACTTCACATTCATTCACCTATGTTTACAGCGATAGTGGATGTTTCGAAGCGAGGGTTACAATGGTTTATTGTGCGGCATTCGATTATAATGAAAAACAGTAGTAAGAATAGAGAAACGTGAAGCTCGTTTAAGTTCCCTACGCAGCCGACTTTTTCTAAAGAAATAGCTCTCGAAATGAAACCTTCAAACTTCAAGCCGACGAAGCATAAACTTGTTTCCGGCCCGGAGAAGATGGCAGCCCTTGGTTACCCTGATGCTAAAATATATTTGAAAGACGATGATGTGCCAACATTATTCCCAAAAGTGGAAGCTATGTTGACGCCATCAATCCGTAGAATCCGAACGCAGGGAGCGATGCAGGCAGCGACACGTGCAGCGACGACCACGTCGCTCGGATCGAAGGCAAACGGGCCTCACAAACGGACTGTCACTGACACTGTCAGCGCGATCTTTTACTTACTAACATAACCATGAAAACGATCACCTAGATGTGGCAACAATAGTGGGGTGATGCACGGGTCTCAACCTCATATCTCCCACTTGCTCTGGGGGCCAACATACCATCTCCCATCATTTTAGAGCCACCCTCTCACTTTGAACTGGAGTGTGGAATGGGTCTCAAAGTCGCATCTCCCAACTTTTTTGGGTGTCAACCTCTCACCATGTTAGGGTTGTCCTTACACATCTCAGTTACTGCCACACACCCCTCAGTATTCGGTAATTACATTGCTCTGTCCAAGCTCACAGCCATGCAATGAAACATATCACCAAGTTGCTGATACATTTTGCATCACCAAGTGATGTTGCTTATAATTGTGCCCGGATGGATCCTACCTAGAATAGCCTCCAAGCGGACTTGCTCCAGTGCGCTTCATGTCGGATGCTTTGTACGCGATCATGCTGTAGTTGTCAGACGGCGCTAGGTGGCGCCACGATGGCTGCAATACATTTAATAATTAGTTGTACGTTGTACTGTTTTAGTATCAATCAACATATACAAACAAAAACACACACAACTCTTCTTCTTCTTCCTCCAAAATACAGCTCATGACTTTTTACTGACATGTACGCAATGTCAGTAGAGAGTGTGCCTGCGTATGTGATGATATGCATGTGCGTGTGTGCGTTTGTGTGTGCGGGCGTGTTTTGTGTGTGGGTGTGTGCGTGAGCGTGCGTGAGCGTGCGTGTGTACTTGCGTGCACGCAAACTCATCTGACTGTGGTTAATACAGTTACTGGTGCGTTCATCAACAAAGTTATTGTTCAGTACTCATTTAGCTGTGAGGCTACAGTGGATCCCTCTTACCAGGATCGCTGATAACATAATCAGCCGTTTAGTAGAAGCAAAACGGCTGTGAAGGAATCATTCCCTATTCCGGCTGTATTGAGTTGTATTAGGCGGAGTCCGCTGTTTTACAATGGCGACCCACCTCAACGACGTACGTGTCATTCGGCGTCCTAACCGTAGCGACCAGGTTGTCGTCTTCCCAGTACGCCCGCACATCTGTCGTATCCGGTTCGCCTGACATCAGTATGCAACAAGAACGGTGATGTAATGCCTCGTTAATAATCCAATATTAAACATAGCCTCGGCATTATAGTTGAGAGCGTTGTCAACGATGTTGCTCTCCTCTTTATCCGCGAAGTCCGGGTTCAGGCTGGCTTTGATACTGGTCTTTGTTCTTTCCTTCATCTTCCGTCACTGACGATTGCTTTATAATTCACCACACAACATGTGTTATGGGTGATAAATGAAGTGTGGTGAATATGAATAAATCATAAACCGCACTAAATGGGCAATTAATGTGAAGCAACTTAGCGTTGGTCTTACCATGCACTAACAATGCAGATATTGTTCTAAAACAATAATTTATAAACATTGTCATCATTTAATGATGCCTTACGAGAAGTTATGACCCACCAACAACAAATCCTTCGTAGAAGCCACTTGTGTCAAAAGAGAACCGTTTCTCTGTGTTGCCTTCGTCGACTATGAAAACTTCGAAGTCTTTGGCGAACAGGTTCCGCTGCCTTTGCAGGTGCAGGCGGAAGTGCCTGCGATAATACAACGTCCACATATTTAAACATCACATTTAGAAAGGCGCAAAATAATTGCTCGTGAAATCAGAATTATAAGCATTATGCCCATAAAACAATCCCTTTAAATAAATTAGTAGAACAATAATCTCAAGGGTTTTATTATACAGCGAGTATAATAGTAATTCTGTTTTTTATTTACCCAAATAAAAAGGACGTCACAGTAAGAACTGTTAGGTGGTTTATAAGAGTATGTCGTCATGTGTCAAGTAAGTGATCCAACATGTACAAAAGTAGTAATTGTGAATTTTAGGGTAAGCACAGTAGTTATTAATTTACACCGTGTAAGTATATAATTTTAATTATTTAATTCCATGTATAGTTTTTAGTTGCATTGCCCTTAATTTGATGTATTATTTTATAGTTTAATTCCATGTATACTTTGTAGTTGTACGGCCCTTAATTTAAAACGTATTTATTAATTTCACTATTTAATTCAATGCATATGCTTAGCTGTATTTCCCTTAATTTAATTTATTATTTTAGTTATTTAATTCCATGTACGATTTTAGTTGTATGAATGTTTTTTATACATTTTGTTTACTATTGTACAGCACCATAGAGCAATAGGTGATTATGACACTATATAAATATCGTATTTTATTATTGTTATATAGTATCATTTTAGTGGTACATGTGTTCTAGGAACTTCTACGAACGGTGTCTCGTACTTTTCTAGTACTGTGAATGATATATCTTTAGTCGTGTCCCTTCCGTCCGCACTCCTTCTAGTCACGTGGTGCGTCACGTGTAAGTGATGCAGCGTCTCATAATGATGCAGAATGACATCAAGTTCAGCTGAAACCAAATGATGGTCATTTCGATCGATTTGATAAGACAGGTTAAGTCCTTATGAAAACAGTGGTATTGGACACTACACATATCAGGATGATTGTAGCCTTCCCCCCCCCCACAAGACCCTTTCGAACTAATGCGCGCGCTCTGGTCGACTGCTCGTTTGAAAGTCTGACTAGTGAATAGCCCAGTGACCCGACAGGCCCCTAACGTCATATCCAAGCCAACTTCTCGTCAGGCCTGTCGTTTCTATTAAACATTCTGCCGATTGAACAATCGCCCGTTGAACCACGATACGCGATACTCATACGGGACCAGCCACTTCACGCAATATTAGCTAAACGGTGTGCCAAAATAGTCCACAATTGAGGTTTCATGCATAATAAATGTACCAGATTGGACACGGTTCTTTGTCGTTGGACCCTTGTCGTTATGTCCAATGTTTACATTTGTTCATGTAGACAGGCAAACCAAGTGTAATACATAGCGTGGATCGTACCTTCACAGTAGGTGAACACTGACGCCAGGAGAATTAATAAGGCCACACCGCTTCTTTCTGGTTTCATGATTGATCGCAGACAATCACTTTGCGTCTGTATTGAGCGATATTCGAGGCACTACTGGAGATCAATGCGGTGGCTTGCAATGGCAGCGCTACCGAGTCAACAGCGATCGCTGTCATGGCAACACCCTCGACAGCTCTGCTCGGCCACGCGTGTCCGTGGGCACTGGAGCGTGACCATCGATCTGTTGGAACACGACCTCGATGTTGGCGAGTGTGCAGCAACAACGTAGCGCAAACACCGCTAATGCATTCTCCAGGATGTGTACTCCTTACAGCCAATGCACAGACTGAAATAGGAATATGTTCAGTTCCTGTCGGGTTTGCTTAGAGGAGCTCACATTCCTGTTAATGTTCTTCCCAAAGTGGCTGCGTGATAAGCAGTCCACTTTGCAATAAAAAACGTCATTTATTTGGCCTGTTTCAATTCTCTCCTACATCGGACTTGTGTTGGTTGTTGCATAAATAGGAATTTATGTGGAGCGCATAGTCGGTTGTATTGGTGGAAATTAAATGATTTTCAAAAGTTAATAAAAAACGCCGATAAGACGGGTTATGGAAAACTGTACACCGTTGGGAGGGATTGGCAATGATGTTTCACGGTGTTGATTTTTTGATAGTGGCACTGTATAATGCGTTTTGAAGTTTCCAAAAAAGTGTATTTTTTTCTGATTTCAAAAAAATTATGTTTTTTGCTTTAATCATTTGTAGCACTTCGGTGGCATCCTTACTATCCACCTTGCATATGTTTGAATTTAATATTTCAGCAATGTAGGATAATTCAAGCAAGTCGGTTGCTCAAATGAGCCACGCATGGACACTCTTACTTGGTCATAGTGCCCGTTAAAGGAAGAGACTAATGTATTAACGTTGGAATAAAAGAACTATTTTTTTCTAAATGTACGCCCAGAAAACATCAATCGTGTATATTTGTAAAGTCGTGTGTAATGCGAGGGCAATGTGGCAAGAAGAGAGTGCGAGGGTAGTGTGGCAAGAAGAGAGTGCGAGGGTAATGTGGCAAGAAGAGAGTGCGAGGGTAATGTGGCAAGAAGAGAGTGCGAGGGCAATGTGGCAAGAAGAGAGTGCGAGGGTAGTGTGGCAAGAAGAGAGTGCGAGGGTAATGTGGCAAGAAGAGAGTGCGAGGGTAATGTGGCAAGAAGAGAGTGCGAGGGTAATGTGGCAAGAAGAGAGTGCGAGGGTAATGTGGCAAGAAGAGAGTGCGAGGGCAATGTGGCAAGAAGAGAGTACGAGGGTAGTGTGGCAAGAAGAGAGTGCGAGGGTAATGTGGCAAGAAGAGAGTGCGAGGGTAATGTGGCAAGAAGAGAGTGCGAGGGCAATGCGGCAAGAAGAGAGTGCGAGGGCAATGTGGCAAGAAGAGAGTGCGAGGGTAATGTGGCAAGAAGAGAGTGCGAGGGCAATGTGGCAAGAAGAGAGTGCGAGGGTAGTGTGGCAAGAAGAGAGTGCGAGGGTAGTGTGGCAAGAAGAGAGTGCGAGGGTAGTGTGGCAAGAAGAGAGTGCGAGGGTAATGTGGCAAGAAGAGAGTGCGAGGGTAGTGTGGCAAGAAGAGAGTGCGAGGGCAATGTGGCACGAAGAGAGTGCGAGGGTAATGTGGCAAGAAGAGAGTGCGAGGGTAGTGTGGCAAGAAGAGAGTGCGAGGGTAATGTGGCAAGAAGAGAGTGCGAGGGTAGTGTGGCAAGAAGAGAGTACGAGGGTAATGTGGCAAGAAAAGAGTGCGAGGGCAATGTGGCAAGAAGAGAGTACGAGGGTAATGTGGCAAGAAGAGAGTGCGAGAGTAATGTGGCAAGAAGAGAGTGCGAGGGTAATGTGGCAAGAAGAGAGTGCGAGGGTAGTGTGGCAAGAAGAGAGTACGAGGGTAATGTGGCAAGAAGAGAGTGCGAGAGTAATGTGGCAAGAAGAGAGTGCGAGGGCAATGTGGCAAGAAGAGAGTACGAGGGTAATGTGGCAAGAAGAGAGTGCGAGAGAAATGTGGCAAGAAGAGAGTGCGAGGGTAATGTGGCAAGAAGAGAGTGCGAGGGTAGTGTGGCAAGAAGAGAGTACGAGGGTAATGTGGCAAGAAGAGAGTGCGAGGGCAATGTGGCAAGAAGAGAGTGCGAGGGTAATGTGGCACGAAGAGAGTACGAGGGTAATGTGGCAAGAAGAGAGTGCGAGGGTAGTGCTATGACTAGACAATGGCGCCTAATGTTTAGTAGGGTGTGTTACATGTTGTAGAAAAAGTAAAGTTGATGCAGTATCTTTACTATAGTGACTTCCAGCCTAGGTCATGGAAAGGCATTTGAGACTGTCTGGGCGGCAGTGGTCATTTACCTCAAAAAACGAACTGAACTAGATCGAATCTGTTGAGTGTCGATGTTACTTTGTGCATAGCATTTCCACGTTACCGATCTTTACTTGTGTCGAATTGTTGCGCACTGTGAATATTTTCTATTTTTGTTGTGTTTATCCCATTTGTTTACATTGATCACCTTCGTACCGGTATGTTATTCTACGCTGGGGAAAGTGTATACGGTGCTTAGGTGAATTTATATGACTTATCACAGTAGAACCCTTCAGATAATTTGGTATTAGTAACATTGGTTAATTGCAGGCTTGAGTTCAAATGCGAGTCACCGCATTTAAATGCAAATAGAATTGTTTGAAATGATTCAAATGCAAATGCACCCATATGTGATTGTATTTAAATGCAAATGTTTTAAATAAAAGTGTTTTTATGACTGAAAAATGCTACAAAGTACATACCAGTTTACATCAACTTTATTAAATATAGTTACATAAAACATATGCATAATATTTCAGTAATCAATCAATCAAAAAATATTACACTCAAAGGATATATAGCAGCACTACAGGTGACATATTTAATTAGGGAAATCTTTGGGTTGAACACTAGCCTTGGAAAAACGATGGATTTATTCACCTGGGGAGGCTTCTTTCCCCATAAATTGAATGAGCAGGCAGCTGCCCGTAATTGCCCAATTTATGTTAATAAATCTTGTCCATTCAGAAAGACAATGATATAATTATGACATATGACATAATTATTCAAATGAAATACAAACAATAGTTAACATATAATGTCATTCATTAACAAAACTGTGTTAAGTGTATGGTGTCGTATGGTATATGGTGATTATGGTCACTACGGTGAAATTGGCAGGCTTAGTCTTAGTGCTACTGTCTGCTTGAGAACGATAAATTTTTGGGTGAGAATAATCCAAGCACAGCAATACAAATTATCAAGTGTAATACATCATTGCTAAGAAGATTACATGATAAATACTGTCTTAAATCGAGATATATTGTGAATACCAAACATATTTGTGATAATTGTGGCCATGGATTTCAAAAGTCTGTATGAACTTCACTGATTGCATTTCACGGATAAGCTTAGCACAGGTGAGCACACAAACACTACCAACTGGGGTGGACTGGTCATTCAGACAGGCAGGAATTGAAGGGCCTTCTACAATAGCATGTCCATTGGCAGGTAGATAAGTTGACTATTAATCATGGCTTCTGCAAATCTGGCTAAAGTAAACATTTGAAGGTAATTTCTGGAGGCATATGTGTGAGTGTTTGTTGCAGATTACTTAGGCTGGATGTAATGTCTGTCAATAGTAATATATCCCATCCGTGGAGAGGAGCAGATATCGGGCAGGCGCATGTGCAGTTGCTAGTTGTATCAAGGGCGTCTCCCCTGCTGCTACAATGTTACCGATTGGATACAAATTTTTACATATTGCGCTGCTTTGTAACATTAATACGGCCCCGTTGCCATTGTTGTGTTTTTATGTCAATCATGATTTTACTCATATCTATGCTAAAGAGAATTTGTAATTCAAAATGGCGCAGGTTGGGGAGTTCGGCAGCGGTTTTTTAGTAATTATTTCAACATTGACCTTAAAGGCAGTAGTAGTGAAAGTGATATTAAAAAGGTTGATAATCAGTTCAAAAATGACGACATTTTGATCTGTGTGCACGAGGATGCACCAGCGCTCATTAAAACGTTTAAATAATGATCATCTCAGTAACACAACTATAAGATTATGAAAACTGCGATATTGATTGACTTAATTATCGCACAATGATAAGTTATGTGTCATTCTGAAGTTCTTTTAATGCAGAATCTGACAACGAAATATATTTCAAATGCGACATCTGGTAGATTAGGACAACGGGGACACAGTCATTGCGCCTTGTCTATTTTCTGTTATTGTCATCAATGTACGACTCTCACGGATAAAGGCAATCATTCGAATGGGTGCATATCAGGGTGAATGGATGTTCACTTGTTGTGATGTTTTAACTGATTTCGTTTTTTGATTTTGTTGACTTGATATCTGTACCCGGCAGAGCAAGGAACCCACATAAACTCTAGTCAAGGACTTAGCGTCTGTGGTCTGACGAATATAAGCGGACTTCTGCAATCATTCTACCAACTCCTACGTAAGGTCCTTCATATTACGTCTCGTGCAGCAATAAGGTTGGTAGCCACGCAGTTTATTATTAGGATTATTCGGCAAACATCGATACACATATACAATTTACTAAATAACCGTCAGAGTTGACATATTGATGGGAAATTGAACTGAACAACCTTTCGGACGTTAATGTTCCTTTTTCGGAGTCTTCAAAACCAGTAACGACGATAAACTAGTTCGGCTCTGTATTTTTCCACTTTCATTTTTCTGCATGCTGTCACCTCCCGGTGTCAGATCTTGGACCTGCACCTTTGCCCACGGTTCCTCTTCGCCGGATGTATAGCCAAGCGTGACCAAGGAGCCGACAAAGGAGACGCCGAGACAGGTGAAGAAGACTTTCCGCCATTGAAGTGTATTGGACTGAAAATGTAGTATTTACAGACGAATATCAATGCGTTAGTAAATGGTACCATACAACTGCATCACTATTAAAATTACAGTTCTGGGGCAATTATTATAGTGCCGGGATAGTGACTTGTAATGCCGGGCAATGGGTTATAATGCTGGGGCAATTGCTTGTACTGCTGGGTCAATGACTTGTAGCCCCAGGGCAATGCCTAGTAGTGTTTGGGCAATGACCAATGGTGCAATGACTTGTGTTGTTGAAGCAGTGGCTCGTAGTATCTAGACAATTACTTGTTGTGTTTGGACAATGGTATGTAGTATTGGCTCAATTAATTAGTGTCGGGGAAGTGTTTCGATTACCTTGTAGTACTGGGGCATTGGCTTGTAGTTATGTGTTATTCCCCGTTGTACGCACTCATGCCATGTAATAGTAAACAAATTGAACGCACAACACAAAACAGAAAAATATCTATAAAATACCATAACCTACGCAATACAACACATTGCTGTGATTGAGATATTAAGAAAAAATACCCATGTTTGTTAGGATGCACGGCTTTTTACAAAATGAATGTCACAGCAGCGCCAGTATTTTTTGATATTGATTGTTCTTTGATCTACAGCACCTGGCTACATCTACTTCACCACTAGATATGTTGCACTCACAGTGGTCGATGTGAGGAAGCCAACGACCATGGGCCCGAGAACTCCCGAGATACAGCCCAGAGTGTTCGTGATTCCCATCATCGTCCCTGCAACGACAGTCAGGACAGTACCTACGTCTGCAATGACACGACCCACGCGACACAACACAACTCGACCACAGTCCGTTCGTGCGACTCAACCGTCCGTCCCTATGGATTGTGGTATATGTGATGCTTTCGAGATTACCTTTGTATTAATAAAATGTGTTTGTTCGGATGGATTCATCGGGGTGACAATAATGCCATCACCATTAATGATGCATAATGCATTATTGCATTGTTGGCCATTATGTCTCATTGTAAGAAAACTGGAACATCACAGATTCTGAAAGAAATTCACAGCTACTACCATCATGTCATTGATAATAAACAAATCACATACTTCCAGCTTTGTTAATCATGTAGCATGTGTCATTTGTTTTGGGAATATCATCACCAAAATACCTATGTGCTAAGAATCCGCTCACTGCCCATGTCACTGCCCATCTCGAACGTTCCAACCTTGCTGGCTGATTACAGTTATTTCTTGGCAAATCAAATCACAGAAATCGGGTAAATTGCGTATTCAAGGCACTACATTTGTGTGAAACATTTCTGGAAATCTAATCATGGTCTGACCTCTAATACACCGTGCACACCAGGCATGAATGACGACACAGATGGTGCATGCATGGCGACCGACCTGCGAAGCGCGGCGCTATGTCGAGATGATTGACGCCGTAGCCCGCAGCCACCGCCACGCCACTGACGCCCGCAGCGGCAGTCAGCAGAACTACGGCAAGTACCTTCCGACAACCCGCATAGGTGGCGCTGACGAGGAATATGGCGGGCAGCATCAGTCCTACACAGAACAGACCACCAATCGTGTTATTTGGTATTTAGATGCACTCGTGTACTGATGAATTTCAAAGGTGCCAACTCTTGCGGTTTGCCTGTAAGTCTTACGAAATTGATTATACGTAACGGTCTTGCGGGCCTATGAGAAATTCCTTACGGCGTTGTTCGTTTTGAACAAGTTTTTGAAATACGGGATATCCGATATGGTGACGTCCGCGTTCGGCAAACCAGCGGACGTCTATAATCACATGGGTTCGTCTTATGGATTACTGTTACCAGTCTTATGGAATACTGTTACCAGTCTTATGGATTACTGTTACCAGTCTTATGGATTACTGCTACCAGTCTTATGAAGTTATGGATTACTGTTACCAGTCTTGTGGATTACTGTTACCAGTCTTATGGATTACTGTTACCAGTCTTGTGGATTACTGTTACCAGTCTTGTGGATTACTGTTACCAGTCTTTTGGATTACTGTTACGAGTCTTACAGATGTTCAGATGCAACGCACCAACATGTTATAATCAATCATCTAGTTAAGAGTCTGAAGATTTGGAAGTGTAATTTTTGCAACGAGGAATTCGAGCTTTTCACGAATAGTTCATATTAATTACGAGTCAAACTTATTAATGTTTTATGGAATATAAATGTTTACAGAAAATCAGAGGTCAAATGTCCCAAGGAGTGGGACACATTCGCATTTAAGGCACAAGTAGCATTAATTTGGATTTCAATATTTTGTTAAAGTCTACTAGCTTCCACCGCTAATTAAAAAACTAAATAAAAAACGAAATTGTTCATTTGGGACTAGCAGGGTTAGGTTTCTGAAAGACAGACAGGTATTTCTTACGGATTATGTATGCTATTGCTCATAATATGATACATTGAATATAGTATTTATATACATTATTCTTGCATAGAAAGAACAACAAAATCATGAGTAATGTTGCATTACTGTACACTTTAGCAAAGTATTTCCACACAGCTTTAGCTGGTCTGCCAGCATTAAACATAGTGCATTACAATGTCACACAAATACGGGCCACCAAATTTGCACTACTTTCACATCAAGGGTGATAGGAGCAAGAAAGCAAGACAACGCACCGAGAACGTTGAACAACTTGCGGACAGACGCAGTCGATAGAATCTGTTTGCTGCGCATATAGTCAGCTACGTATCCGCTGATAATCATCATTGCCCAGTTGATTGCGTAGGGCATCGCACACACCAAACCGTTCTGGAACAGACGCTAGGTGGCGTACAGTGGTATCGCATAGCTCAGACTGTGTTGTAAACAGTTGCACTCACCCACAGAAGCTATGTTTATGAAAAGCAAATATTTTGTTGAACATTGCGCTTGCATGTTCTAATGTATAACGCCTAATCGTTATGATCTTATGATAATGTTTCTTGCCAAGAACACTAACAAACCAACCGATCGAAGGCAATATATATATATATATATATATATATATATATATATATATATATATATATATATATATATATATATATATATATAACATATATAACATATATATATATATATATATATATATATATATATATATATATATATATATATATATATATATGTGTGTGTGTGTGTGTATACATAATATATATATATATATATATTGTCGTTTTCAAAATATTCACATTTAAAATATATCGGTTCACTTATAGGAACATCAAACAAGCAACCACTATGTGTTAGACTTCAATACGTCAATGCTAATAGTGAGCGTGTACGGCCTACTGAATTTACACACAAAATAGCGCATGGAAAACGTGTAACACGTCAGATATGACAGTCACCTGCGAAATGTCGAATTTGAGAACTTCCTTCATGTACATGGGCATGAAGGCGAGCATCATATAGAACTGCCAACTGTAGGTGATGTGAACAATGGTCAGAGACCAGAAGGCGGGACTCCGAGCAATGTCCATCCACGGTGTCGACGCGCGCTGAAGTGAAACACGCAATGCACCACCGGAAGACGAACAAGGTGGAGACAGACAGTGCCGGATTATCCATGGTACAAGTGATACAGTCGTACCAGGCCTCCCAAAAGGCCCCCCCCACAAAATCAATCATAATCCATCTAATTTTTACTTGAGAAGAACTTATACGGTCTATGGTATGCTGTATGTTCTGGTATGTCATACTGTATGTATGTTTGCTGTAATTCTTCCTTTGTTTCGCTGTTTCTGTTTGTCATCATACGCTGTATTTTATAGTATGTTTGCATGCCGTCTTCGACAACAATCCTGAATACTTATGGTCAAACATTGTTGAATAGACGTTAAGGTGTGGGGGTTATCTCCATAGCCAATACCACGCGTCTCGATCTTCGTCTTGCACGCATTCGGCAAGGGCCCCCACGAAACGTACGTGCCAGCCACCCCCCCCCACACATCGTTAATCCGACACGGAAGGCAAGTCCCAATGCTAAAGGATAATGCTGGAAGATGCCGGAGACTGCTGCTTCGCGAAATGTTTCAGTAAATATTTCAGTATGGTCAGAAGCTCGGAAAAGATATCAGTCAAGTGGGAAGTGTTGTAATCACAAAGCTCAAGAAAGAAACCTGTCTCGTGTCTGATAGGCATTTAATGTTACTGCAATCCCACATTCAGTAGGATAAGCACTATTACTAGCTACGATTGATGTAGCACCATTATAACTACATTAAAGTGTTTAATGTTGCTGCAAGTTTATTGGGAAACATTAACAATTAATTAGACGTTTATCCGTAAAATACTTTATATCCAATTTGTGCGCTTTGAGATTAAATAATCATGTTTTCTGTTGCACGTTGTTAAGCAACAGAGAGGAAAACCATGTTTTTATAAGTCAGCAACACTTTTACTTCTACCACTATCAACTTGGTGGCTGCCAAAACCACTCTTAACTCAAAATAGGCTGGTGTTTAGTGCTTTTTGAGGATGACCGCTTCTGAGAAGAAAGATAAAAATACGTTTTTACATAGCGCGGTAGCCAGTCCTTGGGACTATTCAAAGCGCTTTACACTTCACCCATTGGGTTTATTTAGTGTTACACAACATACAGTTTACAACAAGTACGTTTACACAATAGGCTACGAAAGGTTGTTTCACCCGCGACCACTCTCCCACGGAAATACTAGTTCGTGAGGCTACCCATATTTCCAAGACTTTGCGGCCTGAATTCTTCTGAGTTTCTGTAGGGAAAGCCTATGACATATGTGGCCCACCTCGAAGTGCTGATGCACGGCGGCGGCTTACCGGGCCCGTAGCGCCGACTCGGGACTCGATGTAGTGTAGCTCAGCGGCCGAGATACGAGGATGCTTCGCCGGCGTATCGTAGACAACCAGCGACCATACGACGTACCACACACAGCCAAGAACACCTGCATCCACGCAGTTTTACAGCAAACCATCGAAATAATAGACAGGGGCCTAGTATGAAAGAAACAATCGCCGAAAATGCCGCAGTACCAAATTCATGTTTGACAACATCAGTCATTTGTTCGTGGAAAACCGGCAAGGTGCTTGTGGAAAAGCGAGACAGGTCGTCCTCCACGCATTTTCGTCGATTTTTAGTGGATTTACACTTACTGGTTTTACAGGTCGCCATTTTAATTTGCCGTTCTCGTTCACGGAGAACGAATTGTCGAGAAAATGTAAAATCTCTTGAAACCACAAAATTGCGCGTACGCAGAATGGCATCGTGTGGAATAAATAGCTCTATTTTACCGAGAAAAAAAATAACAGTAAGCGGTATTTCTTGCCCGAAAGAGGTAGTGTAGACACACATGCGAAGTAACTGCACAATCGTTGTTCGAACGAAACACTAGGGCCATGACATGTGTTCGTCACGCTGATGACACGTGTTCGTCACGCTGATGACACGTGATCGTCACGCTGATGACACGTGATCGTCACGCTGATGACACGTGATCGTCACTCTGGTGCGTAATCTCCAGTTTAGTTTCCAAAACGACTGGATATAATGTACTGTATTGGTTGTTGTTATTGTTGTTGATTGGTTGTTTCGGTTGATATCGGTTTTATTTAATTATTTATGGTAATTACTGTAATTACATCATTCTCGGCATGTACGGTTATAGCTGATTTCCATTTAACGGAGACGTAACAATACATGCAATGCAATGCGCAGTTTACAAAAATATGTGTTGCAGTGTTATAAGTGCGATCGTGCTTCTCTGTGCAACGCACCGAATATATAGAACACGGCTCGCCAACCGCCCAGTCTGTGGTTGTCGGCCAGCCACCCAGATATTGACAGAACGATCACGGTGCCAAGCTGTACGCCTACAAACCAAATTCCAACCGTTACAACTATACGACGTGGGAAATATTAACGTCACGAAATATAGACTACTAGCCGAGTTACCCGGCGTTGCACATGAGAAAAAGCAGCCACTGGATGAGTCTATGATTCATATCACTACCCGCTGTACCCTGTCAAATAGGGTAGGGCAATGCCAAAGGCTGTGATGGATACAACTTCATGTACCCAGCATCATGTACCACGGCCGTTTTCACGAAGCGTTCGTACCGAAGGAACTTATGTGGACGTTTGACGTAGATCGCGTAGCTCAGAACAATCGTAGAAAACACGCATAGTGTCGCGAACATTTATACGTAATCACGAACTACTATTGTTCCGGGTTACGTAATATTAATGTATGTCAAACATAAGTTAACGTAAGTAAGAATTTCGAAATATTCTAACGTACGAACCATCCCCATAGATAACCGAGCACGTCTACAAAATGTTAACCACGTACATGCGAAACTTCGTAGATATGATGGAACTGACAAACAAAAACACCAACAAATTACTTTATTGTATAGATAACTGAACCAGGGCAATACCGTCGAAAGTCACACGCCTCAAACGGCATGTGGACAATAGCGCCAGTGGCATGAAGAGAGTCCTACAAACCGGTTTGTTTAAAGGTGCTTAATCAATTCGTTTTTTTTTTGCTAGTCTCATTTCAAATTAATTTTGTGAAAAACCAAACCTACTTAGTATCCACTACAACATGCTAGCTCGTTTGTGCAACTTTTGTATGTAGTTTTTTTTTTGTGAAATCATCAGATAAACTATTGAATTAGTTAATGCTCGTTCAACCATTAACTGAAGTGAAAATCTAAAAGCTGATAAAATCATGATTTTTTCCTTGGTGAATTTTTTTAACTTTGTCGTGTGATCGACGAGAGGATGGAGGTCACGCCCATGATCAGCATTGACCCGCACAGTGTTTACCATTTTGGATATCCACTATTTTGATCCTTGCCAGATCTAACGACTAAAATCAGTTATTTTGATGATTTGAAAAAAATAGGCATTTGCTGTTATTAAATCGACTGCCGATGTTACATAAACTATTCACACACTACGTATTTGGACACCAATGAACCGGATTTGAGATAGGCTATATCAGTTGAAGAAGCATTCTTAACTTTATAAAAAATACACCTGCAACCTCAAGCCGCTAAACATATGTACGTGGGGACGACAGTGACAGGTAGTGTTAGTTGGGTTTTCTAGATGGGTCTGCGTTATGTATATTGCAAATATAAATGTGGTTTCAACATTCTGCAAACTCTGCTAAAACGATTGAATATTGTATAATACTCAAAATGTATTGTCCATTGATTAAGAATGCAGTCGAGCACTGTAGTCTAATACTTTCAGTTTTTTATTACTATATACGTCTCCATATCCACTCAATATTAAAAGAAATTACCATATCTCCTATCTTTTAATATCATAACCCAACACTCTTTTAGATGTTCTTTATGACTGAACTCTTTAGTTCTTGAATCAGTTTAGGTTTTAATGCCTAATACTTTACCATTATGCATTTGTAAAGGCGCAGATTATCTTTTAGTACAGTTCGTAACAAGTACGCTATTAATCTCTTGAAGAATTTTGGGAGTTTTCGGAAACTGCCAGTATTGTCGGCAGAAAGAAGCAAAGCAAATGAGGTCGTACGACATCCATAGTATAGCGTCGCCGTTGTCGGTGAATAGAGCACACTAGGCTCGTTTGCCGCCATGTTTGTTTTATGCAAATTTATCAATAAATGCTCATTTCCGGCCCCCAACGAATCGCTGCCCGCTATCGTATTCGCACATAAACACATTTGGAATTAAAAGAGAGAAAAAAAAAATACAGTTACTTGTATTATTTACTAATACAACTAGCATTAAAATGTCATAAAACTAATACAAATGGTTCATGTTATAATGACATAGGTACATTTAACGTGTGAGCACAACTTGGGAGCCGGAAGTGCATTATCTCGTCAACTGTCGCCTCGATAGTTGACGAGAATCACTTGTGTCCCCTATTGACGGGATGATAAGACAATAGCACGCACCAGCGTAGACGAACGCCCCGATTTTTGTTCGTTCGTTGTCCGGCACCCACACTGCAAGAATAGCGTGCATCGCTGGAAACGTCGGTCCCTGCAACAAACTCGTCATCAAGTCTTGTTTTCATATACTTACTTAATCGTCTTCGTTCCAACTGGAGCATAGGGTTGAAACAACACTTCTCCAGCGCTCAAACTGTAGCATTGGATCAAAATAACTCTTCACCAGCGCACTGTTTTAACTGATTCCTTCATCTCTTTCTTTACTTTACTTTAGCCACACGCTTGTACTGGGGGTGGGGTGGAGGTGAAACTGACGATCAGCAGCTAGCCGGAATGCCTGGAGAGGCTGTATGTCTTGAGTGTCTCTTTGACACCTGCAATAAAAAAATGTCTTGGTCTCCCTCTCGCTTTGAAGCCTGTCATTCTGGTGTTGTATGCCTTGAGGGCTAGTTGGTTGGTGGCCATGTGTGTCAGATGTCCAAACCACTTGATTCTCTGTTGTTGTATGTACTGGTGGGCTCGTGTTGTTCCAACCATTTCCCTGAAGTGCTCGTTTCCTATCATGTCTCATCTGGTCTTGTTGATGGCTCTTCTTAGACATCTCATCTCGCAGGTGGTGATCTATCTTTCAAGGCTTTTGGTCAGGGTCCATGTCTGGCACTGGTATGTCAGGGTGGGGATGAAGATGGAGTTGATGAGCTTAGCTTTGGTTTCGATGGGGATGTTGGGGTGTTTCAGGAGCGGTGCAAGCTGGTAGCTGATATTGTTTGCTTTCTGGAATCTTGTTTCGACTTCTCTGTTAAATCGTCCATCTTCTGTAAATATCTACCGAGGTACTTGAACTCGGTCACTTGCTGGAGTTGAGTGCTGTTGAAGTTGATGTTGAGTTTGCTGTGTGTTCTGTTCACCTTCATTGTCTCGGTCTGGCTGATGCTGATCTTCTGTTGTATTCGTCACAGGTAATGTTCAGGCTGTTTGAACGCTTTTGTAACTTCTTTTCATCTTCGTTTGCTTTGGTCATCGGCAAACAACATTTCATTTAAGGCTTCTGGTTCTGGGTTTGTCTCCTTTGTTATCTTGTCCATGTATAAAATGAACAGTAGTGGTGATAGGACTCACCCTTGTCTCACCCCAGATGTGATTTGGAACCAGTTTGTGGGTGCGGACTGAGCTCATGCTGTTGGCGTAGATGGCTCTGATGTTGTCCAGGAGTTGTCCTTTCACGTTGTACATTTCCAGTACTCTCCAAAGTTTGTCTCGGTTAACCCTGTCGAAGGCCTTCTCTTGGTCTACGAAGACAAAGTTCAGTTCTCGGTTGTACTCGATTGCCTTCTCGCTTAGTTGTAGCGCAAAGATGGCATCTGTTCACCCTCTTCCTTTTCTGAAACCCATCTGTACGTCGCTCAGCAGTGGTTACACCTTGTACCCAATTCGAGGATTTTTGCGCTTATTTTCCCTTTGTGGCTGAATATATTCCTCTGTATGTGCCTCTTTCTTTGTGGTTTCAAACCTCTCAATTTCTTCCGCTGGGCCTACTGACCTCCTGCAATTATTTTGAGGTCGGTTTTCTTTTCCACTAACTATACCATTCTAGTCCTGACCCTTTGACATTGGTGGTTCCCTTCCGGTGTGTGTGTGTGTGTGTGTGTGTGTGTGTGTGTGTGTGTGTGTGTGTGTGTGTGTGTGTGTGTGTGTGTGTGTGTGTGTGTGTGTGTGTGTGTGTGTGTGTGTGTGTGTGTGTGTGTGTGTGTGTGTGTGTGTGTGTGTGCTGTCCAAATCAATTTCCGGTTTACGTTCTCGGTGTTCGTCTGTCCTCGTCGTGGTCTCTTTGTTTGCGATCTTGTCTTGCCATTTAATTTTGAGGATGTATCTGAGGCATTTGTCTGTGAATGTTTTTCCGTTGTCGTCTTTGTTACTTTACATGTCTCAGAGCCATAGAGCAACCCACTTGTCACATTGGTAGTTTCGCTTCGGATGTTATTTATTGTTGAAAAGGCTTATGTATTCCACACTATGACGAAGAAGACGGGAAAAAAAAAATCACGGCGTGTATCTGTGTCAGCCTCGCCCAGGACTACAGGGATGAGGAGGAAAGCAACAGCACGGTGGTAGATGCATGCCTGTCCTTTCCAATACTGCATTGGCATGTTTTCGTATCATCGCTATGCCCTACTCTTACCTGTAAAATAGTGCATGTTAATGACACATAGTCCAAACCCAACTTGCTGAAACTCGTTTCTTTTTTAATTATGTAGTTCAACTAAAAGAGTAATTGAAACATTCTATATGGCTGGACTGCAACTTCGCATTTTGAAAAAAGTTAGAATTACGAAAGTGTTCGAATTACAAATTTCTTAATTGAAAAGGTTCGAATTACAAACTTCTTATTAAAAAAGTAAAGTGCAACATTTAACATTCATCCACATTCCGGCATTGCTGTCTGATGCCACACATTTTCCTTATACTAATACAGAAACGAGATCCTAATATTTCACGTCCGAAAATAAACTGTGCAACCAATCGATGCAGTAGTGGTAGTGACACGTGAGCCAATCGTAGAAGAGATTATTACCTCTGCTGCCTGCGTCTATGGGCATGATCACGGCGTAGGGAGCCAGGCAAGAATTATACATGCATTTTTACACGGTTTAATAAAAAAAAAATTAAATAACATCAAATTATTCTAAACTCTCATAAAGCAAACTAAAACAAACGAAAGTAGTGCATGGCAGAAAGGCGAAAAACGAACGACTTCCGACATCGCTGCTTAAATTGCAAGCCGACAGGTGGCGCTGCGCTCACCTCGCCGATACCTACGAGCACGCGCAGTGCGACGACTGCATTGGCGCCGAACGAGGCCGCCACGGGTGTGAGCATCGTGAGGATAGCCGTACACAGAACACCTAGGCCGTACATCCGGGTACCGCCGTAGTTCTCGGCCACCCAGCCCCCCGGAATCTGTGTCAGCACGTAGCCGTAGAAAAACGCCCCGAAAATCAACCCCTGTTGCGTCGAGTCCCAGTTGAACTCGCCCTCCTGTAACGTACACATACATCCCGTGAACGTTTCACGTACATTTAAATGAGAGATGAGTTGTGTGTGCACCTAGCGATCTGTATAATAAAGAATTTAATGTTATTCTCATAGAGGAGCAATGTTCCTTGAGTTTTAAGTGTTAAGGATCGTTACGGGACCGGCTGACGCTTTGTTGGGGAAATTGCAGCTTAACAGCTTTAAGTGTCGATCAAGATTAACGTAGATGATGGTTAAGTAACACAGTAATGTTGCGTTTCTGTACAGTAAACAGAAGGTCAATTAGAAATGTCAGAGTTGTGTCTCTCGACGACCGCAGGAGACGGGGACGGGTCATACTCACCCGCTCCCGTGCGGACATCGTCGGCGCCTCGCCGGGGCAGTCGTCGTCCAGTTCCCGTTCGAGAGTCTCGTTCAGAAAGTAAGAGCTGTTGACCATTGCAACGAGTGCGACACTCAGGTTGACACGCAGGGCATAGATGTTGATGAAGCCGAGGCAGGACAGCAAGGCCAGCACGTTACGGCACGACACTAACGATAGCAAGACCAGCACGTTACGGCACGACACTAACGATAGCAAGACCAGCACGTTACGGCACGACACTAACGACAACAAGACCAACACAACACTAACGACAACAAGGCCATCACGACACTAACGACAGCAAGGCCAGCACGTTACGGCACGACACTAACGATAGCAAGACCAGCATGTTACGGCACGACACTAACGATAGCAAGACCAGCACGTTACGGCACGACACTAACGACAACAAGACCAACACAACACTAACGACAACAAGGCCAACACGACACTAACGACAGCAAGGCCAGAACGTTACAGCACGACACTAACGACAGCAAGACCAGCACGTTACGACACGACACTAACGACAGCAAGACCAGCACGACACTAACGACAACAAGACAAGTACATTACGTCACGACACTAATGATAGCAAGGCCAGCACGTTACGGCACGACACTAACGACAGCAAGACCAGCTCGACACTAATGGCAGCAAGGTCACCACGCTACGGCACGACACTAGTATAAGTAGTGGCAACAGATAGTCGTAAACGGCCGATTTATAAAGAACACATACAATTATTAATATTAGCGACGGCAGCAACAACAGTAGCAAATGTAGCGGCAGCGGCAGCAGCGGCAGCAGCGGCAGCAGCAGCAGCAGCAGCTGCAGCAGCAGCAGCTGCAGCAGCAGCAGCAACTGCTTAGCAGAAGAAATAGAAGTAGTAAGAGAGCTCTACCTTCTGCAATGCCACGTGCAAGCTGTATGCTGGCGGCACCTCGACATAACTATGCCGTCTGGAGCTACACTTCCAGGTACCCCGAAAGAGCTGTGTGTCTCCTGGGGCATTAGGCCCCTACCCAGAGAATTATACCTCGAGAATTGTGTCACTGAGAGTATCTCGGGAGTTCTGAGAGTTTTTCTTGTGATACATCCTATTTGATCGCAACCAATGGAGGTACCTTGTGCTTAAACTAAAGAAACGGGTACGCCAGTTTATTAGTCCTAACAGTAGTACTGCACAAGGAAATATTGAACGTTGGTATTTACTGGTACACGAAGAATCATCGCTGCCGTCCCCCCGATCATCCTCGCCGGCCTTTTCGATGAGCGGACTGCGGTCAGAAGGCGCCTTCCCCGGGGACAGTGCCCGGCTGAACGCCGCCTTCCACCCTAGCGTCATCCGAGCGATAATACGGGAACGTCATAACAATGGTTCCGCTAGTCCCGCAGCCATATGACGTCACGTGATTGGCCGAACGAGGTTCGATCGTTCTGGGCGGGACCACAATTGCAATCCTGAAACATTGAGACTTATTATTTTGCCTCGCCAAATAATACACGCAAGTTTTGCGATTAGCTAACGCACTACCAGCACCACTGTAGCAACATCGACCATCGTCCGTGACCTTGGCGTTGCAATCGATGCTGATTTGTCGATGGTGATGCAGGTGGCAAATGCATGTCGAAGTGCTTACTACCATCTCTCGAGAATTGCTCGGGCACGAGGGGCAATGACGATCAGTGTCTGCAAATGCCTTGTCCATGCACTTGTGACATCAAGACTCGACTATGGTAATGCTATGCTCTTTGACTTACCTGACCATCTGCTGAACCGTCTAGAGAGGGTTCAACGCTCAGCTGCTCGTGTTGTGATGCAACTTCGACGAGATGATCGGCGATCTATCACTGCTGTCCTGCAACACCTACACTGGCTCCCAGTGAGAAAGCGTCAGTGTATCTTGCGTCACTGCTACATCGTCACTCGCCACGCAGGACCCTAAAAACCTAGAACATTATGGTCGCCGGGCGTTTGCTTGTGCTGGGCCGACATTGTGGAACTCTCTGCCACTGGAACTACGCGCGATCCAGAACACCAGGCAGTTTGGAAAACTATTGAAGACATTTCTGTTCTTAAACTAATTTAATCAGACCCCATTTAACCTTGGTATTATTCATACATACAGTTTTATTAGTGTGTAGTTTTATTTATCTTAAGTTTATTTATCTTTTTAGTATCTTTTAACTTATTTAATATAATCTAGGTTTTTATTATTTATTATCCGATATGATCAGCTGTTCAGCACTTTTGCAAATCATTTGCTTTATCATGACATTTACCTGTAATTTTACTATACATAGGTTTATATATATATATATATATATATATATATATATATATATATATATATATATATATATATATATATATATATATATATATATACATACATACATACATACATACATACATACATACATACATACATACATACATACATACATACATACATACATACATAGATATGTATGTATGTATGTATGTATGTATGTATGTATGTATGTATGTATGTATGTATGTATGTATGTATGTATGTATGTATGTATGTATGTATGTATGTATATATATATATATATATATATGTATGTATGTATGTATGTATGTATATATATATATATATATATATATATATATATATATATATATATATATATATATATATGTATATATATATGTATGTATGTATGTATGTATGTATGTATGTATGTATGTATGTATGTATGTATGTATGTATGTATGTATGTAGGAGTAAACAGAAAGTTCGAGAAAAGGTCGGACCACTGGAAAACAACAGTGAAAACATAATTTCAGATGGGTTCCAAATGGCAGAGGTCCTGAATGAGTATTTCAGCTCAGTTTTTACCACAGAAGATATCAGCTCACTTCCAGTTCCATTGACTAAATTTGAGGGCAATAAATCAGCACATTTAGGGCAGTTATTTGTAACTCCTGAAATGATGGCAAAGAAAATTAAGAAGATGAAAGATAATAAATCACCTGGAGTTGATGGGATACCACCAAAACTGCTAAAGGAAATTGTTGATCAAATTAGTACACCACTTGCAAACTTATTTAACTTGTCACTAGAAGAAGGAATAGTTCCTTCAGAATGGAAAGAAGCAAACATTACGCCGCTATTTAAGAAGGGATCGAGGAAGAAGGCAGAAAATTACAGACCAGTGAGTTTAACATCAGTTGTATGTAAATTACTCGAAACATTAATTAGAGACCACATGGTGGAATTCCTCATAAAACATAAATTAATAAATACATCTCAACATGGATTCCTAAAAGCAAGGTCATGTCTAACCAATCTCTTATGTTTTTTAGAAGAACTTACAAAGTGGGTAGATGACGGGTCACCAGTGGATGTTGTCTACTTAGATTTTCAGAAAGCTTTCGATAAAGTGCCACATCAAAGATTGTTACTTAAACTAAAAACCCATGGTATAGGCAATGATGTAATCAACTGGATAAAAAAGTGGCTTACACACAGAAGACAGAGAGTAATAGTAGATGGTAAGATTTCAAACTGGAAATCTGTTTTGAGTGGGGTACCACAGGGATCAGTGTTAGGCCCTATACTGTTTTTAATATATATAAATGATTTGGAGGATGACATATCTAGCAAAGTACTCAAATTTGCAGATGACATAAAAGTATTCAGAAAGGTTACTAATGATACAGATAAACAAAGTTTACAGGATTATCTAGAAAAATTAGTTAAATGGTCAGAAAAATGGCAAATGTTATTCAATTTTGGGAAGTGTAAATGTATACACATAGGACATGGAAATATGGACGAGGAATATAAAATGGGGGATGCTGTACTAGGTAGAACCACACAAGAAAAGGATTTAGGAGTAACATTTAATGCTGACATGAAAGTTTCAGAGCAATGTGGGATTGCTGGTACAAAAGGAAATCAAATTCTAGGGCTAATTAGGAGAACTATCACGTATAAGGAGAAACATCTAATTGTACCCCTGTACAAAGCAATAGTTAGACCACATTTGGAATATTGTATTCAAGCATGGATGCCATATCGTAAAAAATACAGATAAGCTAGAAAGAATACAACGAAGAGCAACTTAGATGATTCCAGGATTAAGAGACCTTAGTTACGAAAGTCGCTTATTACAATGTGGTTTGACAACACTAGAGACCAGGAGACTAAGAGGAGACCAAATAGAAGTGTTTAAAATAGTGAACGGTTATGAGGATGTTGATAGGAATATGTTCTTCAAACTTAAAGAAGGCAGTAGAACCAGAGGACACAAAGCAGCATTAGTTAAGGAGCAGTGTAGGTTGGACATGAGAAAGTACTCTTTCTCACAGAGGGTGATAAATGAATGGAACAAACTGCCAAATGATTGTGTTAATGCTAGTAGTGTGAATATGTTTAAAATAGAATTGACAGATATCTGATAAGGGCGGGCTACACATAGATGAGAAAATTGTTGGACTCTCGATAAGCCAATGGCTTCCTTGTCCACTTGCCATCTGGAACTTGTTGTTCGAGATGGCAATCTTGTTAAATCTTGTTAAATGTATGTATATATATATATATATATATATATATATATATATATATATATATATATATATATATATATATATATATATATATATATATATATATATATATATATATATATATATATATATATATATATATATATATATATATATATATATATATATATATATATATATATATATATATATATATATATATATATATATATATATATATATATATATATATATATATATATATATATATATGTGTATATATATATAAAGTAAAGTATATTATTATTATTACTACTACTACACTCGTACGTGTCAGCAGCCGCAACCTTTCATTCCAAACTTTATCTAGAAACAACCCACTTAGACATTGCATAAGCCAAAATAATATCGGTGTCGTATTTTTTAGGAAAGTTGTGGATGTCTGAGTAGTAAATAAACTGCTATGAAGTTTACCAACACTGTATCATAGTATAAATGAGAACGATACTTGGAATGTAGCTTCAAATCAGAACATCGTGCATCATCATCTTCTTCAATTTATGCATCCTCTTCACGACGTCGTTTCACAAATGTCTGCGAAACCGATGTCTTTCTCCAGCTATTCTATCAGCATCATCATCATCATCATCATCTACGACGACTCTTAGCAATATTGTTATCTCATCTCCTGATGATGAAACCAAAGAATTCCAAACGCAAACTGGGGTACCGGTACTGCAAGGAGACACCAGGCATGACACCAGGCATGACACCAGGCGTGACACCAGGCATGGCCCCGTTTCTCTTCACAACAGTCTTGGAGTACGGCCTACGTGCTATACTCTGCGGGACTTTGCACTAACACAGGTGAAGTCATCGAACCAGCAAACGTTAGGTGTTATCCAGAGCATCAGATACATAACCTCGACTTTGCAGATGACATTACTCTGCTGGCCACTTCAACTGATGCGGGGGGAAGCTGCTTCAAAGCACGGGAGAGACCTCCAACTGTGTGTGGCTCCATCTCGTGGCCAACCGATCGAAAACTCTGCTGATGAACAGCTGTAACTTGTGTGAAAACCTCGGGAGACACACCGCTGGATTAACATCCCCTGATTCAGCGAAGGACGTCAAGCTCAGTAAAGCCAGAACCTGAACTGCCTGCAACAGACTGACGAATCTGTGGAAGTCAGCTATTGGTCGTGACACCAAATTGGCCTTCTTCAAAACATTGCAGAGAGCATCCGACAGGTCAGATCAGGGGCATGTCACCCGCAACTTTGAAGACCAGATCAATGGATGCTACACACAGCATATGCGGCGCGTGCTTGATATCATGCAGATGACAGGACCATACGACCAATGCCCAACTATATGGTGACCTACCACCATTGTCGATTGTGATGAGGAGACAACTGCTATTTAAATTGCAGTCACTGCAAGAGGGCAGTCGACCAACCAGTCTCCAAGCTGGTGTTTTGGCAAACTCTTAGTGGTACAGCTGGATGGGACAAGAAAGCCCTGACGTACCTACTCTAATATATGGATATTGAGCAAGCTGAGGTCTCCTCAACAGCACGAAAGTGTGGAGGGATCCTGAAGTTGCTACCTCCATTCCGTCCATGGACGACTGATCATGGTGACACACACACGTGCAGGCACGCTCTTGCAAGCACGCAACGCCAGTCTATTCCGCATTTATGGAAAATGTAAGACAGACTAACTTTCTGATGAAATATCCACATAATATTTGTTATTGCTTACTACACTACACTTTGCATTCGTTGTAGTAATATTCTGCAGGAGTCTAAATAGTATGGTACGTATATGACCGTTACGCCAATGGCGTCCTCAATCACATAAAGCTTGTCTTGAAAACATTGTTAATTTTGGTCAGATATCTGTATTTACCTGATGTGATGTTTGCACCAAAGACACAAATCGTTAATCAAACTAATATTTTTATTATGATAATATTCTACTGGCTAGGACCCTTATAACGACCATCATAATTATAATGCATTAACCTCTAACGTCGTTCTGCCACAGCTCTGTGTTGTAAACTTGTAATAACTGCACGGCATGTGTGCTTCAACGGCGAGCATTTAAAACTACTTCCTCAACTGATTTAGCCTATCGCAAATCCGGTTCATTGGTATCCAAATGTGTAGTGTGTGAATAGTTTATGTAACAACCGAAGTCGATTTAATACAAAAATGCCTAGTTTTGGTCAAATCGTCGAAAGATTTAACTTTAGTCGTTAGATCTGGTAAGAATCAAAATAGTGGATATCCAAAATGGTAAATACTGTGTGGGCCAATGCTGATCATTGACGTGACCTCCATCATCTCGCTGATCACATGACAAAGTTACAAAACTTCACCAAGAAAGAAAATCGTGATTTTTCAGCATTTCGATTTTTACTTCAGTTAATGCTTGAACAAGGATTAACTAAATTAATAGTTTGTCAGAAGATTTCACAAAAAAACTATATAAAAGTTGCACAAACGAGCTAGCACGTTGCAGTGGATACTAGGTAAGTTTGGTTTTTCGCAAAATTAATTTGAAATGAGACTAGCAAAAATATTTATTGATTAAGCACCTTTAACGCATGATCGCATCCTCTGTAACCATTGCCATTGGTAACTAATGGGTGGAAAGTATTTCGACGTCACTCTTTGTTTTACTCAGGATAACTTGTACGGTCCCTATTTTACGCTTTATTGTCTATTTTATTGTATGTCATTGTAGGTTGTATTGTCTTGCTTGTCATCAGTCACTGTATCTTCTCTTATGTATGTATGTAATACTATGTATGCCGTCGCGAGCGATAGTCGGATAAGCGAAACTACCGCTATTAGTGATATAATGGTAGCGACATCTAGCGGAGAAGAATGGTTGCAACTGCTAAGTGGTGACACCCTGTGGAAAGATTTACCTCAAACGCCAATATGTTGAAATAATGGTAATATTTTGGCAAATAATAACGGTTGCATTGATTCGTGTAAAACGAAAAGAAAGCATAATCATTAAAGAAATATGCTGCTGAAAGATAAAACTATAAAATAGGTGTTTGTGGTTAATTTGTTGCTGCCTAAATGTGCATAATTATGATACTGCTAACTAAAATACATCTTCGCGAATCATGTTTGTGAATGCGAGCTGTTTCACAGGAATTAATGACCACTGAACGTGACAGATAGTGCATATATAATAAGTCCATCTAACAAAAGGATTTTGAAGCAGTAGCCAATCAGTGACAACAGCAGGAGCTGCCATGGAGACCTCACCAAAGCTCAAGTCAGGAGTGGCGTGAGTCAATATCTAGGTTGCAATGTCTAGACACGTTGCTTGTCTCAATGCACAAATAATTTCGCTGCATACTATCATGTGATAAGGTGTCGCCCAACCAAGTGGGGGTGCACAAATTGCTTATACAAAACGACCTCTATGGTTCTTAGTGAGTCTTTAACCGAGGTCTCTAGTGTGAGACAAGTACTAAATACAGTGCCAACCATTGTTGACATAAAGTGAATGACTCAAATCATGCCATCATATAAGTCACGATTTCTCAATGAACATATGGAGCATCAATCAGTAGAATGATGTAAGATACAAACAGCTGGTTGTTTACATTTATTTACAAAAGACACTTTACAATATCAGCACAACTAATGCACCTGACGACCGGCAACAATCATGGATAGTAAATTTGTGGACAGTTGTCTTGGTCGGTTGACAGGATCTAGAGAGATGAGCTATGACTAGTGGCAGCTGGACATTCAACCATTGGTCACTCTGTGGCCACTGGTCACTCTATAGTCACTGGTCACTCTGGCCACTGGTCAATAGTTATTCTGTGGCCACGGGTCACTCTCTGACAACTGGTCACTCTGTGGCTCCTGATCACTCTGTGGCCACTGGTCACTGTGGTCAGTGGAACGCGGCAATCCTGCGCACTGTGGCCAAGTCTGCAATGAGCTGATGAAGGGACCGCTTGATGTGGGAGGCATCCCGCAGGATATCGTCTCCCTCGCGTCCCATCTCGTCACCCATCTCCAGGACTGCATATAGAGGAGAAAGAAGTGGTTATTACTACATGCCATTGTCAAAGACTCTGGTTATTGTATCTAGTGAGACTTATGTTGAGACTTACACACGAGGTGATATCATCGCCTCGATAAGACAAAGCTGTCGCATGCAGCTTGATTGCTTAGTGTGAACTGTATATCGCCACAATGCATCGCATGAAATAGAACTGATCCTGTTTTGAAGCGACATCCGTTGCAACATGAAACAGCCTCGACCTTTTCTAATGATCCAGCCATCGCCCCATCATGGTGACAATATCGCCCAGTGAACACCCAGTTTTATATATAAATTAAACTAATCATAATCAATAAGCATGGATCAAGACTAGTCAGTCCAAAGGCTTTGTACATGACTAATAAAAGTTATAATTATTGTAGACTGACATCAATATATACAGATTTCATCAGTAGCGACAGAACCACTTTTACATCAACAATGTGATAACATATCTTGTCAAAGTGGGTAAATTCTATGTAACATTTCAACTACAAATTGTGATAACCATACACACTGGAAGCTTTTCCAGTTGGTGTTGTGTGTCCACCGTGTTAAAAAATCACATTCCCATAAAATCACTTCACATAAAAGTTACTATCAACCATCAGATGTCCTCCATATTTCATTACACAATTGACAGATGGGACATTACAATGTGACAATGCACCATTCAGTTATTAATAGTCATATTATATAAACTGTTTGCCTAGGGACAATCTCAAAACATAGACACACGACACAACAAAAAATTCATGTCATATAGCCTAAGACCCCCCCCCCACCGACAGGACATTTGGAATTACATCGACCTGTGTACAACTTCGGCAACTTTGTATTCGCCAGATGGCACCACTGTTATTGTGACACAAAACTTACTGCATACGCTCGAAGTCAGCAAAAAACACCTGCTAAATGAACCAACTACTAACCCTCATGAAACCACCTTTGAAGTATGGAACATTGATGTTTTGAAAACATCCCTTACTTTGATTTAAATCGTTAAGCTATATATTTTACTTAACTTATTTGAGTAATTTTTTAATCTATCTTTACTGCATCTTAAAATATACTATGATTTATTATTTAATCTTATGTGGTCCTGTGCTTACTTGTATTTATGTTTTAAACTCATGACCCTTAGGAAGATAAGCTTTATCATGAATATATTTTTTATTCTTATTATGAATGAACATCAGTGTTCTCTGGTGTAGTCTGAGAGTGACTCGCCTGTGACCTGCTCTTCGATCATGTCGAGACTTCGGTCTATCGCTGAGTGCGATGTGATGATGTGGTCGAGGAGATTCCTCTCACATATCACCTTGCTCTCTTCCTCTGTCTCCGAGACTTCACTCTTCAGAGAAAACACCAAGGAGATTGAATGAAAGGTTGTCTTAGCTCTTGCTTAGGAACTGGAAAGCACATGCCTGCACACACGCACATACTCGCATGCACGCACGTACGCACACACATTCATGTTTACATATGCACACACGCATACACACACGAACATTGGATCTCAATCGAGAGAACCCAGTTATAAAAACTACCTTTCAGACGAACACTCACATATACCTACATACACACTCACAAATTACTAGTTTCATAAATGATTTAATGTTATTGGTAATACAGTAGAACCTTGTTAATATGAATGTCGATAATGCGGAAACTGATTTCTGAATGGCATCCGGACATCATTTTATGGGAACGGAATTTCCTAACATGAATATGCCCTGTTAATTATGATTCGTTTATCCAGAAACCTTGTTAAACTGAACACATACACTGGGGGACCACAGTGTCCATATTAACAAGGTTCCATTGAAATGATGCCTTCCAATGAGTAAATATTATTTTGACTTTACATAAACATGCAAACCTTGTCATCAAATGTGTCTTTGTAATATTAATAATAATTTAATAGTTTGTGCGAAGTCTTCAGTTTTGAAACTAAATAACACATTTGTATAAATAAGCTAACATGTTGTAGTAGATAATAAACAAAATTGATGAAATGAGTCCGAAACATTAAAAAAAATCTACGTGAAAAAAGTCCTGCATACTAGAAACTGTTTGACCAGTCTTACAGAGTACAGGTCTTTAGGCAGGCCAAAATCGTATCTCTTTAAAGTCACTAAACCAAAACAAACTTTCTAGTTTTCCAGGAGTGTCAAAAAGTTAGGATGATAAAAATACATGTTCCATAGTTACATGAACACCGACTTGACGATGACTTTGAAAGCGAACTACGCTCACCTTGACAGTTACTTCGCCCCCCGCCCCACCATCACTGCCAGACACTGTGACAGGCACCCTGGATGGCTCCACTACAGGGGTCTCATCCTTCGTGCAAGAGTCTCCTGTTTTGTGACACAACTTCACTTCAGAAGAACTGTTTTCAGAATTTTCCATTGTCCCATCCATCCTTGTCTCTGTTGTTGCGTTCTTTCTATCCTTCGTGCCTTCCCCTTCAAAATCTAAAGTTTTGTGCAACAACAGCTTTGCATCGTCTTCCAGTTTTATGCTGACCTCCATTTTGTTACCACTTTCACTCTTCACTGTGACCTTCGAATCACTTTCACTTTTCTGAAGGTCATTGCATGAGTCACTCTGTGTTGGCTGGTCTGTCGCTGCGTGCATGTCGAGTGTTCGTCTTACTGCAACCTTTGAGTCAACACCAGACTCTGTATCAGTCTTTCTTGCAGCCAATTTCTCATCCCAGTTCTCCGTCCAGAACCCTAGTTCAGGTTGCTTCTTGTCCCTGCGAAATGGGACGGTAAACAGGTGTAAGTATTAGCACCAGTGTACACTAAACACCCCGGTAAAGAAAAATTAAGCACATCGTGTAAGCTTAAAAGCCCACCGCGAATCATGTTAATGGATGTTAAAAATCTGTAGTGTGTTTACACTCTCGGTTTAATAAAACAGTGCAAACTTTTGTTAAAATCATCAAAAGAATTTACTTTCATTGTTAGATCGGGTAACTTGCAAAAATGTCAATAGCATTATGTTGAAATATATCTTGAGCAAGACCACTTTTGTATGGACCTGGTCAAACATAATTTAATAGTTTGTCCAATGATTTCATCAAAACTAAATAACACATTAGCAAAAACAAGCAAGCATTAGGTTATGAACCTTTGACAGCAATTAGTTCTAACATTAAGGTTAAGAACCTTTGACAGCAATTAGTTCTCACATTGAGGTTAAGAACCTTTGACAGCAATTAGTTCTCACATTGAGGTTAAGAACCTTTGACAGCAATTAGTTCTCACATTGAGGTTAAGAACTTTTAACAGCAATTAGTTCTCACATTGAGGTTAAGAACTTTTAACAGCAATTAGTTCTCACATTGAGGTTAAGAACCTTTGACAGCAATTAGTTCTCACATTGAGGTTAAGAACCTTTGACAGCAATTAGTTCTCACATTGAGGTTAAGAACCTTTGACAGCAATTAGTTCTCACATTGAGGTTAAGAACCTTTGACAGCAATTAGTTCTCACATTGAGGTTAAGAACCTTTGACAGCAATTAGTTCTCACATTGAGGTTAAGAACCTTTGACAGCAATTAGTTCTCACATTGAGGTTAAGAACCTTTGACAGCAATTAGTTCTCACATTGAGGTTAAGAACCTTAGGGAGTTGAACAGTCAATGAGGAGGACCAGGGTTTCAGTTCACCTGCTGCTGTTTCAAAACATGGGCAGTTTCATTCACCTGACTTTACCTGTGTACACTCAGCTGTGTAAATGAGTCCTTGGAAATAGACAGTGATGGGATTCTAGATACGGAATTATAAGAACAAACAGCTTTCACACAGCGATTGCAGCATGGCTGAATGCTTCAACAGAAGATGATGTTTGCATGAACAGATCTGCTGGGTGCAAAGTGTAAAACGCTCTGAGTAACAATTGTTTGAGGAGCGCAGTATAAATGGAATACTTTGTTGTAAAAATCTCCGACAGAAACATCCACTCACTTGAGTACAACTGTTTAAGGGGAGCAGTATTAAATTGAATGCTTTGCTGCAAAAATCTTCGACAGAAACGTTCACTCACTTGAGTACGTGTATATTGCGGCGCAGTGAGTCGAGCACCTTCTGCACTTGGTGTGCGTCACCCACAAGGTCGTGAGTGGTGCTCACTATCTGCGCCTTGTTCGCTGCACTGGGGTCAGGGGGCAGGAAGTCAAAGTGGGCCATGGCTCCCACGCGCAACCAGTCCTGGTCATGGAGGTACCGGGCACTGTCACGCAGACCTATGACACACCAAACACTACGCCTACAATAACAAATCTACTGCTTCTACTTAGACCCATTGGTCAATGCCGTAATATATATCAAATGATTGCGTCCGAGTGTATGAGAAAGCCAATGTCAGTCAGTTTGATCACTGCACTCCAGTGAACTCGATCTGCTTCGCGTCTAGTAAATTTGAGGTGGCCGGTTGTTCTGTATTGCTGCCCGACACTGTGGAACTCGTTGCTAACATTAACAGTGGATGTTGTTTTGAAAGCACATCTCAAGACTAACTTTAACAGTGCCACGGTTTCATGAGTAGTGACTGTGGCCTTACACACCAACTAGGATGCGAAGTAGTGACTGTGGCCTTACACACCAACTAGGATGCGAAGTAGTGACTGTGGCCTTACACACCAACTAGGGTGCGAAGTGGATTAACTAAGTAACAAGAGCAATAACTGTTGGCACGATGCCTTATAAATTTTACAATTTGATTTGAGAAACATAAAATGTACACGTAATAAAATTATTGTTTTTCTGACTGATTTGGCACATTTACCGCCAATTGTCTACAGCGTATGTTTGTCTCTCTATCTGCGAGGAGCAGTGGTCTAATGGTCATGGCAACAGCCTGTCGATCGAGAGGATGGTGGTTTGATTCCAGTTCCGCCATTTCGAACCTTGGGCAATTTTTCTTACCCCACTTTGCCTATGTCTTTTGGAAGAGACACTAAAAGCTGTTGGTCCCTTCTAAGGGTGTCTATGCCAGGGGAAGTAAGATCCCACGCAGGGAAATGGATAAAACCTGTCATGGACTCATTAACTCTAGAGAAGGACACTCTTAAATAAACCTTCAGCGCAATATCCTAGTAGGACTTTGCAGAGTAATTATCCAGATCCAGAGTTTACATTTAAGTTCAAATAGATTCATTTGACACAAGATGCCATCTAACACAGACATACAGCTACTGATGTACTGACCTGGAGCATTGGAGCAGACAAAGCAGACGTATCTGCGCGGCAAGGTGTCCTCGCTGAGCTCCATGCAGGCAGCATGTTGCCAGCACAGACAAACGTCACACTGCACCATCAGCCCCGTCTCCTCACTCACGCGACAGATACAGTTCACCACCTCTTCCTTCACCTTCAGAGGACTGTTCGTTACTGCGGCAACGCCATGCTCCTCGGGCTGTTCCTCCGGTATGCTCTCCTCGCCGACACCAGGGTGCGTTTCCTCCACTGTACGTGTCTCCACTGCACACGAGACAGACCGGTAAGATAACTCATGCAGGTCAATTTATGATCGATTTTAGAATATTTAATTTAATTATTTATATTTAATTATTAATCGCCACTGTACTTATACTCAACTGATTTAGGTCAAACTATGGAGCATGCGCCATGATTGCCTTATCTGGTGGATACCAGCACAACACAAGACGTCATTATTATTATTACATTGTGCAAAGAAGGTGGATATAGGTCTATATTTCCATACGTGTAACAACAGAAAGTATCCAAACAATCACTTAGATATGAATTAAGTAGAAAATATACACACATAAAATATATGTGACCTTATGTGATCATTGTATTTTGTGCTCGCATTTGTTACAACATCAAGCACTGAATTTATAAATGTCAACTTTGTTCATCTTTATCACATTTAACTGTTTCAAACTTTGCCAGTACTGAGCCGCAACAAATCCATAATATCGAAGGTTTTGATTCACCATACCATACTGCCAACATGTAGCCATTTAACAATGTTTAAATTCAAGGCCATCAAGGCTCATAGAACACATGCTTACAAATAAAACCAGCTTACAGGGTGAAAGCGAACTAGAATTTACATGGATATGATGCCAGTAAGAGAGATTACCTCCGCCGGGCATTCACTCATACGAACATATTAACTCTGCCAGGCATTCACTCATACGAACATATTAACTCCTCCAGGCATTCACTTCGCAAGGCGACACTCAATTGGAAAGCCACAGGCCGATGATTAACCAATGGAAATTGTTATATTGACTTATACAGAATTTAAAGTAAAAAATTTGGATTTCAACCCAAAAATGCGGCAGGTCTGCAATGTGGAGCATAAAATGTGCCCAAGTTTCAAACAACAGGAAAGTATTCGACCCCCTCTCCCTTGTACCCTACCCCCCACCCCCCCCGATTGAGAAACATTTTCATTTCTATTCTATTCATTATCACTCTCGTGCCCGCAACACTGACCCAGTATTTCCTTCTTTGTTACTTCAGTCGCCGGAGGGCTGTTGCTAGCGGCAATGGGAGTCATGTGACTTGTCGGTGTGTCAGGGGGAAGACTTGACAGTGACGCCGCGCTGTCTCGCTTCTTTCTGTTCACCGACCCACCCATGTGGCCACCCACGGAGATCTCAGAGTCCGTCGAACCTGACGTCAAATAGATAGAGGTGACGGTAAACAGTGGAAGGTGACGAATATTAAACACCCTACCACAGATTAGTGTATCTTTCTGTGACTTTCCATTGATACATTTGTTAACATAGCACTTTTGTTTCAAGAGTCTCACTAAGACAGCAGTGTTGATGTTACATCTTCATTCATTTAGATGTTAAGTTATCTAGTATTAATTCTACATGTAGTGTGTATGTGTGTGTATGTGCTTGCGCATGTGTGCATGCGTGATTTCTTGCATGATTTGCATGATTGTGTGTGCATGTGTCTATGTTGAGCCATTAGTACTTAAAAATCAAAGAGGTTACGTTTTAGCTCAATCTATTTTGCTTACATATAACACAATTTCCTTTCTTGTGGTCTAGATTGAGCACACAAACGAGTGCAAAAACTAAAATACTACAGGTGTACACAAATCTTTAACATACAAAATGCAATATATGACACTTCCACACTGGTGACACTTAGATGACACTCACACATGCTGGTAGTCTTCTTGCGTTTGCGTGGTGCCGCTGGTGACGGTGTGTGTGTCGTGGTGACACTGACTGTGTCGGGGGTCATGTGGTAGTACTTGATGTGGTAGTCTAGCAGACTCTTCTTGCGGAAACTCTTTCCACACGACGATTCCACGCACTTGAACTCATTGTGGTCCGCCTCAACTTTGAACTCCTTTCTGGCCACAGCTGTCAATCACATTGAGTATACGCTGTCAACACAGCTGTCAATCACACTGAATATACGCTGTCAACACAGCTGTCCATCACATTGAGTATACGCTGTCAACACAGCTGTCAATCACATTGAATATACGCTGTATGTGCTGACAATCACTTTGTTAAAGATCTGGTGAGCAGATTGGACAACACCACATCTGAAAAATTTTCTTTTATATGTGAAATGATTTTAATAAATTTATTTGAACATCAGTGAACTAGATTCACGACGGAGGAGGGGGTTTTAAATCTTTCTGTTACTAAAGCTGACAACAACGGCCTGCAATGCAGTAATGTAACATATTTATGAGCCACATACACTGTCTTTTCTTCTTCCCCGCACCATCCAATTGCAGGGAATCGGCTGCGTAGAGAGGTTCCTTCATTGCTTCAACGTCTCCTGAGGGTCACACATCACATTACACATGGCAGATATTGCATAGGAGAAAATATGTCTTGGGCATGTACGTACATACATACATCATAAACGTCTTACATCATAAACATTATGTGTATTCACCATGACGCACACCTTATTAAATATGGGGATGGTTTGTACATTACAAAAAAGTTCCCCTTGGGGGTGGGGATGTTACAAAGGAACTGATTCACATAGATTACATAACTCAGAACAATAGTAGGTACAATTGTGAGCAGTGCTATGCATGTTTTCCTTGATTGTTGCCAGTTACTTGATCTGTGTCAAACGTCCACATCAGTTCCTTTGTATGTTGCAAACGCTTTGCAAGTTGTACATTATTTTTGAGGCATGACATTATCGTTGCCATTGCCCAACCAAAACATGACTGCGTAGAGCCAAGAGTAAAACGCTCTTGCCTTTTCTCCCATGTAACTGGGCTAGCAATATATATGACTATTTTTTACCTTAATATATAATACACAAACTTACTTACATACATACATTGTTTGTTGTAAATGTAAATGGTTTTTTGATATATATACCTACCTCTTTTTCCTACTTAAAATATGTGCACATGGTTTAGGTTGGAAACTGAAGGTTCCAGTTTATTACTATGTGACATTATGACAGATAAAGTATAATAGCGTTGCTATGGTTACCTCTATCAGATATGGATGAGGCGCTTGAACCAGCTGTCTCTCCCTTCGCAATTTCTGTCAGTTTCATGTCATCTTCATCCATGCTGTCACCATGGGAACCTGTTGACAAGCATGCACCAAGTTCCCTTTAGAAATAGACAACGTGGTGAATTTTGTTTCTGGCCTAATCAATTGGGACATAAATAGTAAGACTCTTGGAAGTGAAGTTGGAACACTGACCAGCTATAATCATGTCTAGGTGATTCATTTCTTTCAGTGGGAGATTTACTTCCCCTGACACAGACACCAGGTAGAAGGGACCAACAGCTTCTACTGTCTCTTCCAAAAAATACAGACAAAATACGAAATTGCACAAGTTTCAAAATGGCAGCAGGTTGACTCGAACTTTGGTTTTCTCGACTGAGTCTACCACTCTAACCACTGAGCCACCCAACATCTAGGTGATGGTACACAGTCACACAGTTAGAAATCATAACCTGCATTCTGGAGCCACCAGTCACTGGACATGGTGTCCGCAGTCACTGGACATGGCGTCCGCAGTCACTGGACATGGCGTCCGCAGTCACTGGACATGGTGTTCGCAGTCACTGGACATGGTGTCCGCAGTCACTGGACATGGTGTCCGCAGTCACTGGACATGGTGTCCGCAGTCACTGGACATGGTGTCCGCAGTCACTGGACATGGTGTCCGCAGTCACTGGACATGGTGTCCGCAGTCACTGGACATGGCGTCCGCAGTCACTGGACATGGCGTCCGCAGTCACTGGACATGGTGTTCGCAGTCACTGGACATGGTGTCCGCAGTCACTGGACATGGTGTCCGCAGTCACTGGACATGGTGTCCGCAGTCACTGGACATGGTGTCCGCAGTCACTGGACATGGTGTCCGCAGTCACTGGACATGGCGTCCGCAGTCACTGGACATGGCGTCCGCAGTCACTGGACATGGTGTCCGCAGTCACTGGACATGGCGTCCGCAGTCACTGGACATGGCGTCCGCAGTCACTGGACATGGCGTCCCCAGTCACTGGACATGGCGTCCGCAGTCACTGGATATGGCGTCCACAGTCACTGGACATGACGTCCGCAGTCACTGGACATGGCGTCCGCAGTCACTGGACATGGTGTCCGCAGTCACTGGACATGGCGTCCCCAGTCACTGGACATGGCGTCCGCAGTCACTGGACATGGCGTCCGCAGTCACTGGACATGGCGTCCGCAGTCACTGGACATGGTGTCCGCAGTCACTGGACATGGTGTCCGCAGTCGTTGGACATGGGGCCCGCAGTCGCTGGACATGGTGTCCGCAGTCACTGGACATGGTGTCCGCAGTCATTGGACATGGCGTCCGCAGTCACTGGATATGGTGTTCACAGTCACTGGACATGGCGTCCGCAGTCACTGGACATGGTGTCCGCAGTCACTGGACATGGTGTCCGCAGTCACTGGACATGGTGTCCGCAGTCACTGGACATGGCGTCCGCAGTCACTGGACATGGCGTCCGCAGTCACTGGACATGGCGTCCGCAGTCACTGGACATGGCGTCCGCAGTCACTGGACATGGTGTCCGCAGTCACTGGACATGGTGTCCGCAGTCATTGGACATGGGGCCCGCAGTCGCTGGACATGGTGTCTGCAGTCACTGGACATGGTGTCCGCAGTCATTGGACATGGGGCCCGCAGTCGCTGGACATGGTGTCCGCAGTGATTCGAACATGTCCAGCTGCAATGTTATAAAGCAACATCGAAAGACACACTTACTTGATGTTGACTGTCTATCGGAAGATGTGCTCATCTTTACCTGGAAATCAATCAACTCACCAGTCATCATCCGTACTGTGAGATTTGATCTCTCCCACTCTCTCCATTCCCTCTCCAAATCAACATTCCTGAATACAATTTAGGCAGCTGAAGAAATATATTTATCTTCACACCAGAGGGGACACTATACACTGTAAATATTTCACTATAATTAATTTGCCCGTACAATACATAAAATAAAATCCAACATTAAACAAAGAAATATAATACATAATACACTGTGTAAATAGTCACTTGTTTTGGCTGTTTTGTTGACGACTTCTGCCCAACGAATGTGTCAGTATCGTCCACTGCTAATCGTGCTTTCTTCGCAGTCACAGATTCGCCTATTGACATGCGCTTTCTTTTCTTGTCCAGCACATCCTCCTCTGAAGGCACATGACAGGCGTCACATGAAATATACATATATATATATATGTGTGTATATATATAATATATCACACTATAAATATCACCTGACAGATAGCAAAGGATCCTTGAAACAGAAGTCAATAGGATGGCTTTCAGTACACAAAATTGCTGTGCAGTAAATTCTAAAACTTACCTAGCAACCAACGTACTTAGCAACAGATCAGTCCTTGGGACTGTTTAAAGCACTTTACACTTCACTTCTCTCTGAGGCATACAGCCTTGCTGCAATTACTGTGCGAAGACTTTTTGTTAACATATCCACCTCTGTTTGTAGCCGGTATTCATACTTAGCTGAGAAATTTTTTATTTTACTGCAAAGGAAAACTTGATCATGACAAAAACCATTTCTGTAACAGACACTTTAGATGAGTATTTATACAGTGAAGACCAACAGCTATGGTTGGTCTGTGAGTTAGAATGTCTAATGTCAAACATCCCCCTTGTCCATCATCGCTGCCAGAGGCTTCCGACTACAGCAGTACCCATGGCAGATCGCCCTGTTGAAACGTGGAACTTTCAGTTGCTGCGTTAACCACTAACATTGCTCGCTCAGATTTACAGGGCTCGCATACGGGAACTTAACTTTAATTGGGGTTGGACCCGTTCCTGTTGGTTGGACAGGTAACGATGACCATTTCGTAGGAGTGCTCATTGAAGTTTGGGCATGGGTGCATCTAGTTCCCAGAAACATGTCGACCAAGACAGGACGTGGGACGAAGAAAAAATTATTCAACCTACATCCACACTTGGGATAAACTGACAAATCCACGTTTCAACAGGTTGATCTGCCAGGGATACTGTAGTACTACTACCACCCCTGGCTAGCGAGGGTGTCTGTCAGGGGTACTGTAGTACTACTACCACACCTGGCTAGTGAGGGTGTCTGCCAGGGGTACTGTAGTACTACTACCACACCTGGCTAGCGAGGATGCCCTTACCGCGTTTAACTGCGACTGCCTTGAGCATGGCAGTGACGTCCTTCAGCGTTGGTGGCACATTCTTTGACAGACCCACTGCAAAAACACAGGTCCAACTAACAAAAACTAACTCAGTATTTTGTGTGTTGAACAGATATTAAAATGTTGACCAGAAATATTATGGAACACAGAAAAGCCAGCGGGCACAAACTAGCACTCATAAAAGAAGTGAGAAAGTAATTTGCATGATAAACTACTTATTCACAAAGAGGATGATAGATAAATAAAACAATTTTATCTACTAAATTTGTAAATATGTTTTAAAACATAATTAACAGACATCTGTCAAGGAATAGTAGGCCATAAGGAGATAAAAAATGGAGGTCGTTGCTTTGCGTAGCAATCTGGTTCAGTTCTGTGCAGTCCAGCTGGTTCCCAGAGATTTCATGCAAAATCTACCCCCTGATTACCCCCTGGTTGCTTACCCCCGTCCGGACACTTCCCCCTCTTGGTTCCATCTGGAAGCAGCCCGGCCTTCGCATACTACAACATCACAATACCTAGTGTACTTTATGTTTGCGCACACATGCATGCATTGATGCGTGCATTGAGAAAGATGTGACAGAAGCAAACATGACCAGTGCATCAAGATATACATTGGGTGACCAATAAACGGCGCTACCACTGATAAGGACAACATCAATCTATCCAAAATATTATTTTGAACATCATCAATGATAATGAAATAACATCAGTGTTTCCCCTGGGTAAAATGATGTCGTCAGCGGTGGACAGGGCGAGCGCCCTTATTTTTAATTATTACCACCGGTACAACAGCTTCAAGATGGTGCATTGTGATGCATTTTGAAGAGTGTTTGTGGTAATAGTACAGAAATAAACATATGTGGAATGGTGTTAGCATGCAACAACTTGGGGACCACATTGGAAATAAGTGCACTTTTGATTGCTTTTACGTGTTATCTTTTATATTGGGTGAGGTGGTACCGTGGTGGCCCACCTTGCTTGTCATATACCTGGGGAAACCCTGAACATGTAAATTCTGGTTTCCTTACATTTCCAAAGTTGCCAGTTGCTTGTCTCCGAGACTAGAGAATGCTACAGCTGCTTTGTCATAGACCCATTAATATGAAACATTTATAAACAGTTGGACACAAATATACATTTGTGGATCAAATATAAATATGTTGCATTTTTTTATTTCAGATACAAATACGCTGTATTTAAAAATACAAAAGCACATGATCAAATATGTTCAATTAAAGTCTCAAATACACAGTGGTCAATTCAAATATGTTATATCAGAAGGGTGGAATATGCAACACAGATATTCTATTCTTTTAATATTTTATGTTTTTATAGAGTATTATTGGTGAATTAAATGGTGAAAAGTGGGTTAGATTAGGTCTGTTTGCATTTAACAATATTTAAGATCCTGTTTAAGCAGGACGGTGGTGCTTAGTCCCAGGCATGCTGCTGTAGTGTCCGTGACAATGTACCGACGCATATACAAATTCTCTTTAAAAGATGACCAGTTCTGAAGTGACACTACCTGCTGGATCTGTTGGACTTTCATTTCCACCTAGTTTATATTTCTGAGTCAACGCAGTATGGATTTTGCAAATATGTCACCACCCTTTACTCCAACCACTCTGTTTTCCTCTACAATCACCAATATGGCTGGCACACATCCTTACCTCCTGCTGGATGTCTGCGGGCATTGCCCGAATATTCATCTCCTGCACCGTCTTGCGGAAGCCGTCATAGAAGAGGACCTCGTAGGATCCATTGTGGTTGACCCGAGTCACGCGGGCCGGATACATGCGACAGTCCGTCCACTTCGCAAACACATAGTCTCCGGGTCTGTGCTCCTGGCAAAAACATGCAACAGTGACATCTGGGGGGTAATTCAGTCAAATGTTCAGTTATTTTTTTTAATTATTTATCAGCCTTGTAAATTTGACTTTTATTAATTGCTTTGATTAAGATGTGATTAAATTGGGAGCACACAAATGCATTGCCACTGCATCATGTATTAAATGGGAACACACCAATGCGTTGCCACTGCATCATGTATTAAATGGGAGCACACCAATGCATTGCCACTGCATCATGTATTAAATGGGGAGCACACCAATGCATTGCCACTGCATCATCATGTATTAAATGGAAGCACACCAATGCATTGCCACTGCATCATGTATTAAATGGGGAGCACACCAATGCATTGCCACTGCATCATGTATTAAATGGGGAGCACATCAATGCATTGCCACTGCATCATGTATTAAATGGGAGCACACCAATGCATTGCCACTGCATCATGTATTAAATGGGCAGCACACCAATGCATTGCCACTGCATCATGTATTAAATGGGGAGCACACCAATGCATTGCCACTGCATCACGTATTAAATGGGGAGCACACCAATGCATTGCCACTGCATCATGTATTAAATGGGGAGCACACCAATGCATTGCCACTGCATCACGTATTTGTATCACCAAGTTAAAACCACCAATAATTAAAATTATGCAAATCAGCAAATGTACAACAAATGAGGTCAGTTAAAGGCACTTACATCCCTGTGAACCCGCTTTGGTTTCTCCTTTGACCTCTCTGAGTGGCGGGTCACAGGTCGCAGGTCATCGCTGTCCATGGGCACCCACTCGTCGTATCGCTGATTCCAGCCTTCGAAGTGTATCAGCACTGTACAATCGTCAAAGTCGATGTCGTGTACTCTTGCTGGATACCTGGCGCACAGGCAGACTTGTCTAAGTGGCTAAGCCATAGAGGTGACCATAAAGATTATTACTATTTCAGTACTAAAATATTGCGATAGTTTCATAACTATTGTGATAGTATTGCCCTAATATAATGAAACAGTGATTATCCAGGAAAGAAGTCCCAAACCACAATTGATGGGTGGCGCCATCGCGAGGCTTTGCAGGCAGTTGATTCAAAGTTGTGAACCTGCAAACGATGCTGCTCTGATCGATGATTGTTGATGTTAGGTCGTAAAAGTAAAATAACCAAATAAAGTTGAAAAAGAATGTTTACAAACAGTATTACTGTGCCGAGGGTATTGCATCGTCACATCAACTATTGCAATACATCAATAGTTTGATATATTTTTACACTCCTATTAAGCCATACATCTTACTGAAATCATAATCGCAACAGAATTTCTATAATGACAATCAAGACTGCGTAAACATCCTTGCTAGCCAGAGCAATAGTAGTGTTACAGTACGCCTGGAAGATCGACACATCGAAATGTGGATGTGTCAGTGTCACGCAGTGTACGTTGAATTATTTGTATGTAGTACCACTTCTTGTCTTGGTCGACGTGTTTCTGGGAACTAGACATGCCCAAACTTCAAAGAGCGTTTCCATGGAATGCTCACCATTAACCATCTGACCAGCGACGACAGGTCCGCTACCAATTAAAGTTAAGGAGGATGTGTGTAATCAACCACAGTTGAGACGTGTAGTGAGTAGGGACTGCACCTACCACTTATCCAGGTAATCCTTCGCTTCCAACCGAGCCCCAGCTATCCACGGTATCCCCGGCCGACTTGGCGCCTTCAGGTTCTTGGAACTCCCTGTAGGTGACACCACGGTGCTATGTTTGCCTGCGGCCTCGCTGACGACCTTTGCACTGGTGGGAGCCGTGCGTGTGGTCCGTGAAACCGGGGCATTGGGCGACTTGGACTTTGGAGTCGACGTCGTCAACTCGTTTGATTTTGATGGCGTCACAGCAGACGATCGTCTGCCTCGATTCCTACAAGAAAATCATAGTTGAGTAAGACGGTTTACAAAGAACTGAACAATCTTGTGTGCAAATGTTTCCAATGTGTCATGACTCGTGTGAGCCGGGATTTAGGTGTTCAGTTTTTGGGAGTGGTACTGTACTGATATTGTGAAAAAAAATTTAAGAAAAGTAATTTTGGTGGTTTCTTACTGGTTTTTGCTTTATTTATTTTGTAGTGCCTCAGTGATATCTTTGTTATACAACATGTAACCTGTGTAGGTTTTAATTATTAATAGATAACGTCTGAACATATTTCTACCATGTAGTACCGAGTCCTCCACTCCAGCATGCCTGTCCGGGCTGTCCCTCCCATGAGGGGACACCTCCCATGAGGGGTCACTTGCCATGTAGGGACACCTTTGTTGGATACAGATGTGTCCGTTGAAGATTGGCACTATTGCACAATTGTGCATGTTTAACTCTAAAGGTGGTGATTTGTTTGATAGTTCCAACAGCTGTGTTGAACACTGTGCTGCCAACTTGCAACTATTGTAAATAATGCTGACCAGGCATATATTCTAATATTTCATACAAGGATCTATGCAAACATCTGACACTTGAAACACTTCAGAATTATCAAGAATATCCCACCATGTAAAACACATTAAAAAGTTATACCATCACATTTTGCAGTACATCTTTGCATTACATTTTGCAGTACATCTTTGCATTACATTTTGCAGTACATCTTTGCATTACATTTTGCAGTACATCTTTGCATTACATTTTTCTCAAGTTCCTCAAAAGAGAGACTAAGAACAAAACACAGAATGTCCAAAGATGTTTACTCAAGATTGGTTCTTATTACATCATAATGCTTTGTGATCATAATATTAAACTGGCATATAGCACATCTGCTTCCAGGGTTGAACAAATCATGATTTAAAAAAAATAGGATTTTTTTTTATTTAAAACAATTATTTTGTTAAATTCATATAAATCAGCGATTAAAAAAATTTGAAGTAAAAAAAAAATTTTTTTTAATCAATTATTTATATATTTTTTGGAGTGATTTAAATCAAATGATTTAAATCAAACAACCATGCTTCACAGGAGTCCTGGGTTCAAGACCTGGATCAGGCATGAGTTTGGCTTGATGTAAAAACCTGGCTCTCAACACTGTGGACTGTGTATCCCTCATGACTCAGATGAATGTCAGTCCTGTCTCATTAATTGGGGATACAAAGGAACCACTGAGGATGCAACATACACCTTTGCAGTGACCGAACCCTCAATGCTAGCATATAAAGGTCGGCTTGGCGCTAAGAATTTATTTAGAGACCAGTCAGTTAACAGAGTGTTGCAGAGTGCTGGAAATAACTAGAAAAAAAAACAATTAGACTAATTAGATTCACCGTGAAGATCTATCGCTGTCAGTCGAGATATCTTCCCTTGGTTCGCTGGCTGTTGAATCATGTTCTGACTGCGCCATGTCTTTGAGCATCTACAAGTGTCACATCAACCATAAACATTCACTGCCATGTCTGTGTCTGCCAAAACACTCTAAGGTTAAGAATCTTTAGAAACAAACATTTGTTTCACAGAAATATTCTCACAGTCACAACTCTTGTGCAGTTGATGTCACAGAACATCAACAGCCGGTAATCATGTATTTATTCACTAGGAATGGAATGCAGCGAATGGAATCACGAAGATGTTGGCAAACATTATTTTGGAACACATTATCTACTGATTATGCAAATATGTTTAAAAACAGAATTAACAGATCTATATCTGTCGGGGGTGGGTGGGTGGTGTCACATTTAAATAAAAAATTCTCAATAAGACACTTCATTGCCCATATATATATATATATATATATATATATATATATATATATATATATATATATATACTTACATGTGTGTGTGTGTGTGTGTGTGTGTGTGTGTGTGTGTGTGTGTGTGTGTGTGTGCGTGTGCGTGCCATATGGAGCTGTAGGGCTTGGTTTAATGGTTAGACAAGTCACACACATTTGCTCAATACTCTCATCATGTTCACCATATTATGATTTCTCCGTCATAATTTTTTTTAGTTTCATGGGGGAAAATATTTAAAAAGCACCTGTTCATTGGACTGACTGGTTGTGTCTGTGACGTCACTCATCTTGTGGCATCAACTGAAACAAAACACAATGAAATGAATTTATGCAACAAAGCAACCATAATCATTCTGCAATTATTTCAAATTGCAGACCTCACGTTTTGAGATGATGACTACGTATACGCACAGGATTGCATTGCAGTTATTACTGTCGCATGTCCTACTAAATGAGTGAGCTCATGTAGTTAATCAACAGTTCCTTTATTGCATCCAAAGCATTTCAGTTCAATTAATACCACGTCCTTCCAACATTCGAGGCTCAGGTCAGGTTACACTTTGTCCCAGGCAGACATGTTCATGCAAATGTCTCAACTTCTCTTGGAAGCATCGAGCGATGCAGCAACTGCTGTGCAGAAGCTGTTCCTTCTTATATAATTCCAGCACTGGAATCCCATCACTGTCTATAGCTAGGTACTCATTTATACAGCCGAGCGAAATGAGGAAACTGGGACTGAACTAAATTGGTGTTGGTGTTGCACCACAGAGTTGGTCTAACTGATTGTGTCGATGATTAAATAGTTGGTTCATGCTTCCGATCAATTAATCAATTACAATCTTGTGTGTTTGATAATTTGTTATTATAAAAAAGTCATGCTGAATTTCGTTCTAGTTCCCGAGTTGTCTGGACTCACTGGGAATCTTGTGTGTCATAAACTGTTGTGCCACATCATGGAATTTGAATAATCAAATCAATGCTAGTTACGGCATAAAACATGTTGACTGATGCTGACGAATTATTCGATTATCCTGGGGGAAAGTTTGATTGAGAGCATTTATTCACTGACGAATTACATATGTTATATAAATGACCGCTCATCAACAGCCCGTAAAACATTTACCCGTGACAAGACCAAAATATTTACGGTCGCCTCTAGTGAAATCTGATAGTTGGCAGCATTCTATGTAACAATCATGTAATTCATGTTGGCCGCCCACAATTTATACACAGAAACCGATTATATAATCGATCATCGATCGGGTTTTCACAACTTTTTTAACAGAGTAACAATTTGTTTGCACTCAACTTCTCAAGTGATGAAATAATTGTTAGGATTGTGCAAGTTTCTTCAGATTTTTGTCAAAATGACATATTGTATTAATCTACGATTAATTTAAGTATAGTAAATTTTGCCTGCTAGTTAGGCACTTAAAAAAAATTAAATATCATAAAAACTTTGCAACTGATTTAAATTAAAGGAGATATGTAAAGGAACCAAGTGTCATAAATATACTTGTAATTTATTAATATTAACTCAATTAATAAATCAACACTGGCTAATTAGCATGCCAAATCAACATTTAAATAAAAAGGCATAACTTTTGTCATTGTCATTGCATAAATATAACACAATTTACCAATTTTCTGAGATTTTGTAATTTTAGTTTATATTTCAGTCAATGTTTCATAAAATCATGTCCTGCAATACAACATGAAGTAATGTTTATAAAACTGTTCACAGAGGGAATCACAGTATTTCACTGCTGAACCCGACATTTCTTGTGTCGAATGTACGGTTGCTGTTCATTGAATGCAGAGTGTAGCAATATTCACAGTTCACTGTTTCATAAATCTATGCTGGTGAAGTGTGTCAATGTTCACAGTACATTGTATGCTTAGTGTAGCAATATTCACAGTTAACTGTCTCATAAATCTTGGAATAAAAAGGCAGTCATATATATGCAACTTACATCTCAACCTTATAACAAAATAAGTGTCCTAAATAATACATGTTACAAATATATATATATATATATATATATATATATATATATATATATATATATATATATATTAGTATATACATATTAGTAACATGTATATTATTTAAGAAAAATATTGGGTGCGTATAACTATCAGTAAAATTGGGCATATATATATATTCATGTTTTCTGGATGCATCCAAAGCATTTGATCATGTAAATCACTATGTTCTATTTAAGAAACTCATAAAGCGGGGCATACCCCTGTATAGTTAGAATTCTAGTATTTTGGTATACTACTCAAAAATTTATGTACGCTGGAAGTATATCATGTCAGACAGTTTTTCTGGTACTAATGGTGTACGTCAAGGAGAAATTCTCTCCCCGTATATTTTTTGTGTCTACATGGATGATCTCAGTAAAAAATTAAACAATAGGTGCAGCATTAATTAACCACTTGATGTATGCTGATGATTTAATGCTCTTGGCTCCCTCATCCATGGGTTTATCAATGTTGCTGTCTGTCTGTTCAAATTATAGTCTAGAACATGATATCAAACAACAACAACAACCTACAACAGTACCAAAAGTAATGTTATGATATTTTGCTGCAAAAAGTTCAAAGATATACATACGCCAAACTTTGTGTTAAATGGTGAAATATTGACAAGAGTTAATAAATGTAAATATCTTGGACATGTTCTCACTGAAGTTTGCAGTGATGATGATATGGCTGGGCAGTATAAGAGAATTGATGCTCAGGGTAATGCCTTGATTCGAAAATTCTATATGTGTACTGAAGATGTAAAATGTACTGTTTAAATTGTACAGCACTTCATTATATACATGTCAGTTATGGTATAATTATAAATCGGAATCAATTAGAAAATTATGTGTAGCATACAATAATGTGTTTAGATTGTTGTGCAATGAACCAAAGAATTGTAGTGCTAGTTATGTTTGTGTCACCCACCTGCAAAATGTTGATCAGGAAAAATGTGTATAGTTTTATAACGTGTATAGCTAAGTCGGGTAATGCGATATTACAAAGTATTATGAATAGTGATGCATTATACACATCACCACTGTATTTATAGTTTTTAGTCGTTATAGTCTAGTCTTTATATGGATGTAATATTCCGGAATAAGGTTATTGAATTTAATATATACACCCCATTTTACTTAAGTTTTTCTTCGATTTTTTTCAGTCTTTTAGAAATTACATAATAATTTCATTATTCCAGTAACTTAACACAGGCCAGGCCCAACCAGTTTAATCAATACCAATCAATCAATCTTTTATTTCAGACAAGAGTATGTGCAGTATACGTTATGTCCATATACTACTTGACATAGTAACAAGAAAATAAAAAAGTACATAAAAATAAAAAAAAATTAGCATTACTAATAATCATTCAAAAAATTTGTTTTTGTAAAACATATATCAAACAGATTGTACTGGCTTTGTAATGAATTCGATCTTGCTGTTTAACTCCAAGAATCAAAATCGGACGAAATTCCACAAATTTGCGGTGAACAAAAACAACACTGCGCACGCAGGGAAATATTTCATACACAGTCACAGACAAACTAAGACCTCTAGAAGAAATCTTGAACAACAAAAATGTAATCCTATATATAATATAGCCTTATCTTTTTAACATGCAATAGAAATACACCTATATTGTCTAATTGATGTATTTTACCTTAATTTTGGTACAATTTTAATCAAAAACAGACGACCATGAAAAGGAACTTACTGCTGTCCAATCTGTCACTGTAAGTCACGGAAAAGAGCGGAAACAGCCGACAATACAGGATGTAAAAGTGAAACAAAAGGAGACCTGGGTGCCGTGAATTGGTGCAGTGCTAATCTGACATGCGGCACGAGCTGCTCAACGGATTTTGTTGAAGTGTCTACCTCGGACTCAGTGTTAATAGTAATTTTACTAGTGTGGTCATGACATGGGGAAAAAGAATACAGATTACAAGTCGGTACTACAACCAATATAAATATAAGCGATTTGGTAGTACTGTTGTCAACATTTCTAAGGCAGAATACCAATTTCAATTTACTGGCAATACTGTGGAAGTACAACATTGTGTCATTTAATTTGCGGCGCCATGATATTCGGAGTTTCAGCCTGGGCTGGAGTGGATACTGTCTTATTTACACACTCTTGCCTTGGGCTTGGCGTCTTGCTGTCATTACTATGGAAATGTGACCCAACGTAATCACGCTGGTTTGTATCACAACGATGACGTGTACTCTACAATTAATGACTCAAACAACCAGTTATACACACATCTGCCCATATTTAGTCATTTACTCACCCGACATCGAGCCGTCGAAGACGCATATGACGATAATTGGTGGCGCATGCGCTTCGCCAAAATGAATAAAAAAAACTGTTGCGCGATTGATACCAATATACCGTCATCTTAACCGTGGCGTCTCAATTAATGATTTTGCTCTCAAACAGTGGCGTATTTGGGCGGGTGGGGGGCATTGGATCAATAATCAAATACAAGAATGGGAAGCTAGCCAAGGGCAGGAAAGATGTGCTACATATCTGGGAGGATTATTTCAAGGAACTGCTAAACCAAAGGGAAAACAGCGAACTTGAACTACCGAGTGCAGTAGAGAGAGAGAGAGAGCAATTGAAGAAGATAAAGAGAGGCCGCTCGACAGGTATTGCTGAAGTGCAAATGGAGATGCTGGTGATGGCTGGACGTGTTGGGGCTAGGTGGACAAAACGATTGTTAAATACTTGCATGAGAGAGGGGAAAATCCCAGAAGAGGAGTGGACGGGATTGATAGTCCCCAGTATGGAAAAAAGGGAGATGTTCACGACCTTGGAAAGTACCGAGGTATCATGTTAGAAGGACTAGGAGGATATAATGAAGTGTGAAATGGGAGAAAAATAACAGCGTTTCAGAAGAGGAAGAGGTACAGCGGACGGGATGTTCAATCTGAGACAACTGGTGGAACAGAGACTGGAGGGACAAAAGATGGCTCTGTGATTCATGGACTTTGAAAAGGCATATACGTACGACACCGTTTTGAGAGAGATGACCATGACCACGCTGATGTGGGTGGGTGTCCCAGGGGTCGAGTCGAGATTGGTCGAAGGCACATATGAAGAAACAAAATTAAGGTAGAGTACGTCCCGAACCGGGAATATTGGAGGAATTCGATGTGTACGTCCGCATGAGACTGGGGAGTGTCCTAAGCCCTGTTGTTCATCGCAGTATATAATAATATAATAATTAGAGCACTTTTAGAGCGCCATGGATCCAGGTGACCCTGTTCAAAGGCGCTGACACAAACATAGTTAAAAACAGTCACGATTATAATAGATAAATAAATAAAAACATAAAAAACAGCAAATCCAAGTTCATAGGACATAGCACTAAAAGTCGAATAAATTTGACAGTTAAGAATAATCAGCGCGTTTAAACAAGATAATTTTTAAGAGTCTTTTAAAGGTGTATAGAGAGTCACATTTTCGCATCTCATGGGGAAGACTGTTCCACCGGCGAGGAGCAGCGATGCAGAAGGCACGATCACCATAATGGCGGAGATGTGCACTGCGTACAGTCAGAAGAGAGTCTGATGAGGATCGCAATGTTCTGCAGGGTTGGTAGAACTGGAGCAGGTCTGCGATGTAGCTCGGCGCAAGCAGATGAAGAGCTTTGAACGTCATCAGTAAGACCTTGTATTCAATACGGTACCGGACAGGAAGCCAATGGAGAGTCTCTAGGATGGATGTGATGTGAGAGTCTCTAGGATGGATGCGTAGTGGACGTGATCAGCAGGAAAGCGACTACGAGGGACATTCTCCGCAAGTTGATATATGCATGTGACCTGCAGTGAGGCAGACTTTCAAGAACGGTTGGCAGAGTGGGAGGAAATATTTTGCAGACAATAAGTCTAGAAAAGACCAAAGGGAAAGTTTTTGTATATCTGGGTGGAGCGGTTTGTGGGGACGGCGGCACGGGAACGGAAATTCGCAGGTGAATATATACAAGCTGGGGCGAGTGCATGGAGGAAAGTGGAAGGGGTGATGGGAGATAGACATAATTTGTACATCGGGATCTAAAACGGAAGGTACTTAGCTCGTGCATAACACCACCTATCTATACGGCCTATAGACCACGGCGATGATAGAAAAACAACAAGAGAAACTGCACGTATGTTCGCGAGAATAACTGAGAAGAACTGTGGGAGTAAAAAGACTAGACAAGTGAAGAATGGAGGAGCTGAGGGAGGAAGTTGGTGTGAGAGAGAGCCTCGTGAGGAAGCTAGTGAGGAGCTAGCTAATGTGGGCTGGACAAGTGGAAAGAATGGAAGGGGAACGGTTGAGGAAGAGAGCGGATGCACTTAGAGTGGAGGGTAGACGGGGAAGAGGAAGACCATTTGAGACTGAGATGGGAGTACTGGGGAAGAGAGATTTAGCGGAGGTGGGAGGGGAGTGGAGAAAGAGACAAGGGATAGGAGGGAGTGGAGACGGCAGTGAAACGGGACTAGTGACCAAGAAGAACAGGAAAAAAATCGACGACCGGTATTGGTGCCAGTCTCACCCCGAACTACAGGGATAAAGAGGAGGGCAACAACACTGGGTCAGTTATATGCCCCCTATGGCTTAATTTTTTATTTTCTCCGTATTTTTCCGTTGCGCCACTTCATGGTAGCTCTCAAACATACAATGTGCTTTTATAGAAATACTCAGTTTTATTAGCCAATACGTAAATCGTATGTGCTAGTAGCTGCTTCATATATCTTCATGTTTGTAGCAATACGGTCAGAGAAATTATTTACCTGTATGTGTGGATTCGGTCTCGCGACAACCTCCGACAGCTTTGGCCCCTTTCCGGAAGCGCATGTTGACCCGTCAAGTTGCCGAGAACGTTCGTCTGTCAGGGAACAGTTTGATAAGTTTACAATGCAGGTAAAACGTTTTAGCAGATTAAATTATCAGAAACAAAGCATTTATTCAAATATTATATTATTTGTGAAGTTTGATTAGTGTTACATTGGGCAATATTCGAAAGTAACACCACTCACAGAGTCACGGTATCCTGAGTGAGACTGGGTGAATCTGAGAGCATCTGATTTGTCTCTCACTCTGATTTTTTGTGGGTGGGGTGGGGTTAGTATTGGGGGACCGCAGATCCATACTCTATTTCAGAGTTGAAGAAACAGTGTCACACTGGCTGTTTATTAGGAAGTTAAGGGGCTGTCTGGCATATGGAATACTGCCGCTAAGGCCTATGGCTATGCTTATTCAGTATACTGGTCGGTGTTGTTTTCAACCTACTTAATTAGGCACTTCAAAAAAATCCGCTGAGCGGCTCGCGCGGCGTGCCGAAAAATCGTGTCAGTTTATCTGCGCCGATTCTCGGCACCCGGGTTCTCCTTTTGTTTTACATCCTGTATTGTCGGCTGTTTCCGTTCCTTTCTGTGACTTACAGCGGCAGCTTGGATAATATTAAGTTCCTTTTCATGTTCGTCTGTTTTTATTAAAATTGAAAAAAAATTAAGGTGAAATACATCGATTAGATGACATAGGTGTATTTCTGGTGTAAGTTTAGCAGACAAAGCTATTTATGACTCCATCCATATGTTCGTGACTTCTTCTAGAGGTCTTAGTTAGTCTGTGTACGAAATATTTTTTCCCGCTACGCGAATGCACATGGGTGTTTTTGAGTTTCCCTAGTTTGTGAAATTTCAACCGATTTTGATTCTTGGAGTTGGAAAGCGAGATCGATTTAGCCAAAATCATGACTTATTTACATTTCTGTGATTTTAATTCATTACAAATAATACAAAGCCGATATATTTGTTTGATATTTGTTTTGCAAAACAAATTTTATTAATGATTATTAGTAATGGTACATTTTTATATATTTTTTACTTTTTAATTTTGTATATCTATATTACTATAATATCAAGTAGTATATTTACATAATGCATATTGCATGCATTCTTTTGTCTAAAATAATTTTTTTTAGTGATATTGATTAAACTTGTTGGGCCTGGCTGTGCTAAGTTAGTAGAATAATGAAATTATTATGTAATTTTTCAATGATTGAAAAAAAACTGCGCGAGAGATATTCTAAATCACTAGTTAATAATTAATTAATTGCTGTACAGAACCTGCAGTAAACCATACATGCAGGAAATTACAAAATGTCTGAATATATAATAAATTATATTTATGCAATGACATTTTTTTTACACAAAAAAACATTTAGCATTCTATTAATTAATTAATCTCTATTAATTAGCCAATATTGACTTATTAATTGCATCAATTGAGTTATGAAATGAGTGTGTGATGTATATTTATGACCCAGGTTAATGAGTTTGCAAACCCTGAACAAATTATACAAATTTCTTCATAATCATGTAAGTTATGGACACGTGTCAGTCAGTTGACTTCACATACTAATTAGCCAATATTGACTTATTAATTGCATTAATTGAGTTACTCTTAATGATACATGACTGGATTATGCATATTTATGACCCTACTTAATGTGCTTGCAACTCCTGAACAAATTATTAAAATATATTCTCACAAAAAAAAGTTATGCAATTTTAATCATACATTGATTGAAAGAAAACACAAAAATGAGAATCTTTTTCCTGTATATGAGATACAAAATTCGAATTTTTACCGTGTTAAAATTGCAGTATCTTTGGATCTAATAAAGATATATTAATAAAATAAGCAGTCTTTGGTTCCTTTACATTTCACCTTTCATTTAGATCAATTGCCAATGTTCTATAATGATATCTAATTTTTCTTTGAAGTGCCTAACTTAATAGAGTATGCCGTTTAAAAAAACCTGAAGAAACATTTTGTGCAAGAGATAGATATACCAAATCACTAACAGCTACTTCAACTATACAATGCAAGCAAATTATTAAAACAGTTGTTTTGAGTGAAAAACGTACGAATGAGATGAGGAAACCATCGGAATTCAACCTATATCTATGGCAAGCCGTACAGACAATCTTTTTTCATTTTACCACTTTATTCCAAATATTTCAACTTTTTGATAAAAATCAGGCTTGTCATAGCGCTTTATAAAACATATATACATTTACTTCTATTGAATATGTAACGTTAATGTAGTAAATTTGTTCTCGTATATTTAACACATTTTAATTATTCCTACTTTTATGACTGGCTTGCCAAACACCTACCACAAAATAATGTCTGGTAAGCATGCAGTCATTTTTTTATCAAGGTATGTATATCATAAAAGTGTTCCGTGTTACATTATATATCAAAATATATTTTGCTGAGACAAGATTCTGTATTGTTATTGTCGTAAACAGAACATTGTGACGTCTCTAACATGATATCAAGCGAAATTTCAATGGGTTGAAAACAGGAATGGCTTGAAAACTGCACCAGTAACTATATAATAAAAAAAAGTTATAATAATAAATTAATAATATTTATACATTAAATTATAATACTGTGAGTTTCTGCCATTCTAAATCTTAGTAGAACATACGGTACTTGTCTACAGCCTGGACCCACCCCAATGGCACTGTTATTAACATAGAATATGTTTAGTAACCATGCACAATGCATACTGAACTACGGGACGTGTAAATTATTAACCATGTCGTGCATAAAAACACATCTTATCACCTTTTTCGAAGCTAGAATTCGCATATTTAGCCTGCATTGAGTGCCATATTGCCCCCTCTATTCGCAAGATGGCAACACTTAAAGCGAGTTAAATATGTGAATTCGAGCATCGAAAAAGGTGATTAAATGTGTTTTTACGCATGACATCATTTATTGACATGGTTAACAATTAACATGTCCCATAGTTCAGTATGCATTGTGCAAGGTTACTAAACATATTAGATGCTATAATGGCGACATTGAGGCATCTAGACCCGAACATACTGTTTTACAACAATCTGAAGAAACTTTTGCACAAAGGATCAAAGTCATTAACATTAGTTTTGTTCCGATTAAACAATGTCAGTGATTTGGTTGGTTCATGCTTCTGATCAATTAATCGATTCCAATCTTGTGTGGTCATTCATTTTCATTGATATATAGAATTTTTTTCTGAATTTCAATCCCGAGTTATCTGGACTCGCCGAGAAACTTGTGAGCCTGGATAATCGAGGCTTGTTACAGTTGTTAGGGTGTAAAAAAAGTTGGGTGTTGTCAACGAACTATATGACTATCCCGGTGAACTGTTCAACTGACAGGCTATATAAATTATATACACTATATAGATGATCCCTCGTCAACATTGACCCTTAAAGTGCAACCATGGATGCTGTATTCTGGCAATATTCACTCACCAAATGAAAATATATTTGTACACACCTATTCCTATACTTGCCAATATGATATTTTCGCCTTTGTTTACTAAACAATTATAAGCACCCTCTTTATGACATAACAAGACATTTAATGATACCCAATTTCATAGAACTGCATATGTGCTTATTGGTCACACTGTTTAACAAATCAACCCTCAGTTAACCGGAGAAATGACTGGAATCTCCCATGCTTAGAACACATTCTAAGTAGACCACTGGCATGATATTCTTGATTTTACTTGCACTTGGTTGGTTTTTATTATTTTGTTTTGCATTAGTGGTCCCAAAATAGATCCTCAAATATATTGTGTTATTTTGAAAGGATCCCAATGAAGATACGGAGTGGAATGACGTCCTCCGAGCCAAGGGAATCATCCCGCCAAAGGAGGCAGAGGTTGCGGAGGAAGACATCATTAACATGGTAGAAGCAGCTGTCAACAAACAGTCACAAGGTGGGTATAATCACTCTCCATATCTTCACTTGTAGTCTTGTCATAATTTTGTAGGTGTTCAAATTATCGCTTTCAGGTGGGGACAGCACATAAAAATGGCAACTTCTAAAAACTACGAAAAAAATAAAAACAAGGAAAGTTGAGTGGAGGAAGTGAAGGACGTTTCACTTTTCCACTATGAGTACTCTTCCACTTTTCCACTCGAGTACTCTCCCACTTTTCCACTTATGAGTACTATTCCACTTTTCCACTCATCAGTACTCTCCCACTTTTCCACTCATCACTACTCTCCCACTTTTCCACTCATCAGTACTCTCCCACTTTCCCTGAACAGATGACAGTTCTTGACACCTGTGTAACTTGGTATCTTACCTTCATATGTTTGTGAGTAATGATGTTTTAGTTTTACATGTAGATGTGGAAATCTGATAACATAACCAATTTAACCGTTAATTTAATTTTTGTTTGTATATGCAGTCATCGTTAGGAGTAAACTTTTGTACTTCAGCATTAGCAGCTATTCAGGTGTATTTAATACGTGTCTGTAAAACACTACGAAAGAATAAAATATAAATAGTACATTATATTCAATGATGGTGCAATTAGTTTTTATTATTGTGTTTTGACTGCAGGTAAAACATACGACGACATGAATCTTGATGAGTTGAACGAAAATGAAGATGACATTGATGAGGAAGAAGAGAGAATCTTTGAGACATACAGGTACGTTATAGCAGCTTCCTATGTGTGTCTCACATCCAACAGATGATAGCATCAATGATCATTTTCTTAATTTTATGGTAAAATCTAGTTTCATATGTATCTGTCAATATAATTTTCATGAGTTTAAATATAAAGAAAACAGTTTTTAATAATATTTAACAAAATATAGATTATAGGTAGGTGTTAAATATTGTATAATGTATTTCGAGATATTTTGGTTAATAGAGTTGGACTTTTTTGCAAATGATAGTTTTATTATGGCGATTATACAATTTGAAATTTGTGAGTGTATCATTATTCTGGTCATTTCATGGAGTCTGATGTGTGCTTTGTTGCATGGCGGCATGCTTACTGTGTGGATAAAACATCAGACTGTCAATCGAGAGGACCAGATTTCAAAACTTGGACAATTTCAGTCACCCCACTTTGCCTCAGTTCACTCAACTGTATAATTGAGTGCCTGGCAATAGACAGTGATGTAATTATAATAATGATCCGCATTCACGCAACACGGCTGGATGCTTCAGTAGAAGTTGAAATGATGTTTGCTTGAACAGGTCTGAGCAACGGATGTTGGGTGAGGCACGGTATGAAATGAATGCTTTGCTTCAGACGGCAGAGAATGCAGGAGGTAATGGAGGCCCAGAAGAAGGCTCGCTATGGCGAGGTACGCGAGATCTCCAAGGAAGACTATGTGAGGGAGGTGAACCAGGCAGGTGAAGGCATCTACGTCGTATTGCACGTCTACAAGGACGGGTAAGTCGGGGGACTAGGGTCATGCACTGCTGCAGCTCACCAGTCGCCCTTGTATTTTATTAACAGTTTCCTGGGTTGTGTCATACATTCTGGACTATAAATAAATTTTATTTGTTTACATTTCCAGTCTTTGTATATCCTTTTTTCTATATATTATAAATCTTTGTAAATTTGCCTTCGGATTCAGCTGAGCCCCTTGCAGTAATCATGTTTACTTTTAAATCATGTGTCACTCTTAACTTTGTCGGCGTCGGACGGATGTGAAGAACTAAAGATCTTCATTCAAGGAGTAAAGCTCTATGCAAATTTGAATTGCAGAGTCATTCCATTCCTATATTTTAAAGGAAATTCCTTGAACTTTCATTTGTTTTGTCCCATCCCTTCAATTTTTTAATATTCCTTTAATTTCCTTTATTTTTTAATTGCAAGAAAAAATACCCTGAAATGTGCAGAAATCCATTATTTCAACCCAACAAATTGCAAAATGTACTGAAATTGTCACAGAAGAATTATTAAATACAAAATTTTTAATCTTGCAAATTGTCTCGTGGTTGAATGAACTATCGCTTACTTATGTTTAAATTTGACCAGCTGAAAAGTTGAGCCTGCATGCTAGCCAGTATTTTTCTAAGAATAATTCATGGGTAAAAACTAGTCTCGTTGGACCTGTGTTGAACCCGTCATTTCTTTAAAATCTAACATAAATCCTTTAAAATGTCCGATAAATTCCTTTATTTAAAAAAAATATATTCCTTTAAATTCCGCTTTTATTCCTCGATGATGGTAATTCTGACCGAGACAGTTTTGCTTGTCTAGTGTTCCGCTGTGTAAACTCATCAACAACTTCCTGGGAGAACTGGCACAGAAGTTTCCGTGCACAAAGTTCCTGCGCAGTGTAGCGAGTGTCTGCATCCCAAACTATCCAGACAAGAACCTGCCGACAATATTCGTGTACCAAGACGGCAACATGAAGAAACAGTTTATTGGTCCAGAGGAGTTTGGCGGACTCAAGTTGACCAGGGATGGTATGTTGCCACGGCCTAAGCTTAGCCATTCCAGTGTTTCGTGCTGGTTTTGTTGTGACCGCTGATTAATGCATTCCAAGTGATATTGTATGTAAAAACACTATTTCGAGGTTTCAGCAATGACAATGCATTTTACAAATTGTAACACCATATATATATATATATATATATATATATATATATATATATATATATATATATATAGGGTTGGTTTTCTGCTGGGCAGAAAGATATTTCTACAGTGCCGATGGCAGAAATAGGGGAGAAAGGTATTTCTACCGTGCTGGTCACTTTTAATAGTTTATATGCATTTGATAAGTGTTTGAACAAAATGCGTGAAACACAGCGAGCTAACCCAGATTAACATACGGCACTTCAGGATTTGTGGAAAAGCAAATATTAAAGGGACAGTACAACACTTTTCATTGTTTAATCGAATGACAGTTTTACGGGATATTGTGATCCTGAATTTATTAGTATTTATAACATCTTGGTTAATAGCTATACAAAACATGTCACTGTCGTGATCTTTCATGTCTCAATATTTTAGAAAGCACACAATTTAACGATTAAATAAAATATCCCAGTTTTACAATATATATAGAGATCACTGTGCGGTAATACAAGCCAGACCTATAAATTTTCACCTTTGAAGGTCAAATAAAAAATTTTTATCAGATGATTTAATGGTGTGTCAAATTCCCATTTTTTGCTATTTCTGACAGTAAATATACTGCAGCAACAAAGGTTAATGCGTGAAGTGTTAACACTGGAATATGTTAATTTAGATGAACTTTGGGATAAAAAAAATTCAGCGAATCAAGGCATTTTTAATTATGCAAAACCCTATATCAGTTAACCAATGAAAATTGTTCATTACATTTGCTTCCTTCGCATTCCAGAGCTGGAGTGGATGTTGTCGCAGGCGGGCGCCATGGAGACAACCTTGGAAGAGTGTCCAAGGAAACAGGTCAGGGACGTGATGGCGTCGTCAATATTTCATGGTGCATCCACAAATGACAGTGATGATGATGATGATGGCTATTGAGGACGTGGGTGGACAGGTGAACTGTAGCTAGTGTCCATGGTGCACATGGTGTGTCCATGGTGCACATGGTGTGTCCATGGTGCACATGGTGTGTCCATGGTGCACATGGTGTGTCCATGGTGCACATGGTGTGTCCATGGTGCACATGGTGTGTCCATGGTGCACATGGTGTGTCCATGGTGCACATGGAGTGTCCATGGTGCACAAGGTGTGTCCATGGTGTGTCCATGGTGCACATGGTTTCTTGTGGGCATTGGCATGACAGCGGATATACCACATTAGCAGTGATCTGGGCCCATGTGTTGGAATTTAACCCAAGTGTACAGTGCAATATAAGATAGCCGCATTTGCAAAATGAGAAGATTACTTTTATTCAAGACGAGATCTTCATGCAAGATTTATTAAATTCTGAAGTTTCTATATGCTCACAAGACAGGGGAAAGAAAGGGATGTTTAGTGCAACGATGTGGGGTTATAGGAACTGCATGTTTCAGTTTGAAACATTTTGTAAAGAACAGGTCTTTACTTTCAGTTTTTCACTCATTTTCTTTCAGACTCATTTCATGAAAACAAACCTGTCCAGTATCATCTACGACATGCTACCTTGTTTGTAAAAAAAAATTATTTATTTTTTGTGAAATCATCAAACAAGCTATTGAATTATTCGGCAAAATTTAGCAACAGTGGTCCAACACTGTTACAAAAGGCTATTCGCACTTTTGCTAGTTACCTGATCTGACAATCAAAATAAATTCTTTCGATGATTTTAACAAAAGTATGAACTTTTATTAAACTGACTGTGTAAATTATCTATTATCACACTACACTTTTTATATTTGGTAATATCAAATAATAACCACCTTTGATATCATGTAAATAAATAAACAATGTTTGTTGAGGGTAAGCAACAGCTGTTTTATTACGCAGTGCTAAATAAGGTATTGTTATTTATATTGAAGTATTTATGCATACATTATGCATATATTTTAATGAAAGAAATACATGGAGTATACAGCCAGCTTGTGCAATTTGTGCATCATTAATGTATTTTTTTATAAAAGTGGTTCACCACGGGAAACTGTGAATGTGTGTATTATATACCTGTGTGAAGTAGAACAAGCATGTGCCCAAGCCCTTGGTATGTGTGTAGTAGAAAAAGGTCGTGTATATCGGGGAGGGGCTCTTCCATTATACAGACTTTATTATAGCAATATTTGACTTTGTATGTATTATTTTGAAGTACCTGAATTTTATCAACACTAGTACCGGAATTCCTGTACTTTCTACATACTGTTATATTTATAACTGGTTCTTTGATGTGTCTTTGATGAGGTTGCTGTTGTTTATTTGAGGCCAGTTTTGTCCTGTAAGAGGCCGTAATCAAGGCAGTTTACGACTACAGGGATTATATATTTATTGCTGGTTTATGCGATTTGATCTCTACAATTACTGAATGGGTCTTCCGAAACCTGTCTGTTTGCAGCCATAGGTATCTGTCAGACAAGTACAGGGGTTAATAGGGACATCTCCCTTTGTATAATCTGGCTGGCAGCAGTACAGTATGTACTGAACAAACTGGCTGTTTGCATTATATGTTGTATATGTCAGTCTGATGGGTGAAAGTGAGCACTTCTACATCATACAGTGTGGCTGGTGGAAGTGTAACACTTCTACAGCATACGATATGGCTGGTGGAAGTGAGCACTTCTACAGCATACAGTGTTGCTGGTGGAAGTGTAACACTTCTACATCATACAGTGTGGCTGGTGGAAGTGTAACACTTCTACAGCATACGATATGGCTGGTGGAAGTGAGCACTTCTACAGCATACAGTGTGGCTGGTGGAAGTGTAACACTTCTACAGCATACGATATGGCTGGTGGAAGTGAGCACTTCTACATCATACAGTGTGGCTGGTGGAAGTGTAACACTTCTACAGCATACGATATGGCTGGTGGAAGTGAGCACTTCTACATCATACAGTGTGGCTGGTGGAAGTGTAACACTTCTACAGCATACGATATGGCTGGTGGAAGTGAGCACTTCTACATCATACAGTGTGGCTGGTGGAAGTGTAACACTTCTACAGCATACGATATGGCTGGTGGAAGTGAGCACTTCTACATCATACAGTGTGGCTGGTGGAAGTGTAACACTTCTACAGCATACGATATGGCTGGTGGAAGTGAGCACTTCTACAGCATACAGTGTGACTGGTGGAAGTGTAACACTTCTACAGCATACGATATGGCTGGTGGAAGTGAGCACTTCTACATCATACAGTGTGGCTGGTGGAAGTGTAACACTTCTACAGCATACGATATGGCTGGTGGAAGTGAGCACTTCTACATCATACAGTGTGGCTGGTGGAAGTGTAACACTTCTACAGCATACGATATGGCTGGTGGAAGTGAGCACTTCTACATCATACAGTGTGGCTGGTGGAAGTGTAACACTTCTACAGCATACGATATGGCTGGTGGAAGTGAGCACTTCTACAGCATACAGTGTGACTGGTGGAAGTGTAACACTTCTACAGCATACGATATGGCTGGTGGAAGTGAGCACTTCTACATCATACAGTGTGGCTGGTGACAGTGAGCACTTCTACAGCATACAGTATGGTTGTACTTTGTACCACCTGGCTGGTGGCAGTGTGCAATGTGTACACCATAGTAGCAGTGTAGAATTTGTACATCACAGTCTGGCTGGTGGTGGTGTAGAATTTGTACATTGTGCAGTCTGGCTGGTGACAATGAACATTGTGTACACCATACAGTCTGGCTGGTGACAGTGAACACTGTGTACATCATGCAGTCTGGCTGGTGACAATGAACACTGTATACATCATGCAGTCTGGCTGGTGACAGTGAACACTGTGTACACCATACAGTCTGGCTGGTGACAATGAACACTGTGTACACCATACAGTCTGGCTGGTGACAGTGAACACTGTGTACACCATACAGTCTGGCTGGTGACAATGAACACTGTGTACACCATACAGTCTGGCTGGTGACAGTGAACACTGTGTACACCATACAGTCTGGCTGGTGACAGTGAACACTGTGTACACCATACAGTCTGGCTGGTGACAGTGAACACTGTGTACATCATGCAGTCTGGCTGGTGACAGTGAGCACTGTGAACACCATACAGTCTGGCTGGTGACAGTGAACACTATGTACATCATGCAGTCTGGCTGGTGTCAGTGAACATTGTGTACACCATACAGTCTGGCTGGTGACAGTGAACACTGTGTACACCATACAGTCTGGCTGGTGACAGTGAACACTGTGTACACCATACAGTCTGGTTGGTGACAGTGAACACTGTGTACACCATACAGTCTGGATGGTGACAATGAACACTGTGTACAGCATACAGTCTGGCTGATGACAGTGAACACTGTGTACACCATGCAGTCTGGCTGGTGACAGTGAGCACTGTGTACATCATGCAGTCTGGCTGGTGACAGTGAACACTGTGTACACCATACAGTCTGGCTGGTGACAGTGAACACTGTGTACACCATGCAGTCTGGCTGGTGACAGTGAACACTGTGTACACCATGCAGTCTGGCTGGTGACAGTGAACACTGTGTACACCATACAGTCTGGCTGGTGACAGTGAACACTGTGTACATCATGCAGTATGGCTGGTGACAGTGAACACTGTGTACACCATACAGTCTGGCTGGTGACAGTGAACACTGTGTACATCATGCAGTATGGCTGGTGACAGTTAACACTGTGTACACCATACAGTCTGGCTGGTGACAGTTAACACTGTGTACACCATACAGTCTGGCTGGTGACAGTGAACACTGTGTACACCATACAGTCTGGCTGGTGACAGTGAACACTGTGTACACCATGCAGTCTGGCTGGTGACAGTGAACACTGTGTACACCATACAGTCTGGCTGGTGACAGTGAACACTGTGTACACCATGCAGTCTGGCTGGTGACAGTGAGCACTGTGTACATCATGCAGTCTGGCTGGTGACAGTGAACACTGTGTACATCATGCAGTCTGGCTGGTGACAGTGAACACTGTGTACACCATACAGTCTGGCTGGTGACAGTGAACACTGTGTACACCATGCAGTCTGGCTGGTGACAGTGAACACTGTGTACACCATGCAGTCTGGCTGGTGACAGTGAACACTGTGTACACCATGCAGTCTGGCTGGTGACAGTGAACACTGTGTACACCATACAGTCTGGCTGGTGACAGTGAACACTGTGTACACCATGCAGTCTGGCTGGTGACAGTGAACACTGTGTACACCATACAGTCTGGCTGGTGACAGTGAACACTGTGTACACCATACAGTCTGGCTGGTGACAGTGAACACTGTGTACACCATACAGTCTGGCTGGTGACAATGAAAACTGTGTACAGCATACAGTCTGGCTGGTGACAGTGAACACTGTGTACATCATGCAGTTTGGCTGGTGACAGTGAACACTGTGTACATCATGCAGTCTGGCTGGTGACAGTGAACACTGTGTACACCATACAGTCTGGCTGGTGACAGTGAACACTGTACACCATGCAGTCTGGCTGGTGACAGTGAGCACTGTGTACATCATGCAGTCTGGCTGGTGACAGTGAACACTGTGTACACCATACAGTCTGGCTGGTGACAGTGAACACTGTGTACACCATACAGTCTGGCTGGTGACAATGAAAACTGTGTACAGCATACAGTCTGGCTGGTGACAGTGAACACTGTGTACATCATGCAGTTTGGCTGGTGACAGTGAACACTGTGTACATCATGCAGTCTGGCTGGTGACAGTGAACACTGTGTACACCATACAGTCTGGCTGGTGACAGTGAACACTGTACACCATGCAGTCTGGCTGGTGACAGTGAGCACTGTGTACATCATGCAGTCTGGCTGGTGACAGTGAGCACTGTGTACATCATGCAGTCTGGCTGGTGACAGTGAACACTGTGTACACCATGCAGTCTGGCTGGTGACAGTGAGCACTGTGTACATCATGCAGTCTGGCTGGTGACAGTGAACACTGTGTACATCATGCAGTCTGGCTGGTGACAGTTAACACTGTGTACACCATACAGTCTGGCTGGTGACAGTGAACACTGTACACCATGCAGTCTGGCTGGTGACAGTGAGCACTGTGTACACCATGCAGTCTGGCTGGTGACAGTGAGCACTGTGTACACCATACAGTCTGGCTGGTGACAGTGAACACTGTGTACACCATGCAGTCTGGCTGGTGACAGTGAACACTGTGTACACCATACAGTCTGGCTGGTGACAGTGAACACTGTGTACAGCAGTCAGGCAACATGTTAGAGGTTATTTTAATGCACTTATTTTGCAAGCCTTGTGTAGTTGATGTATTGAAGACAGCCACATGCCAATTGCCTGGAGGTTGACTGGACAAACTCATGACTACTGTGTCACATGTGCGCTGCACCTGTGACATATGCAACATAATGAGATGTGTCTTGTCTTGCAGCGTAATGTCTGCTAGTTGAATGTGTTCATAGCTTTAGCGAATGGTGGTTTGGATTACATTTAATAAACATTTTGCTGCTTTTTTGAGTGATGTTTTTAATGAATGTTTATTTATTGTGTGATGTCATCATTGTGCATGTTTGGTGGTGAAATAGAAATATTCAGTCACTTCCGTCACTTCCGTTGGTGTTTAGCCAGCACCACTAGAGAAATTTACATTTTTAAGGATCAACTTCAGGCAGTGGAAATAGTATGGTTTTTCAACCTGGTGGCTCTCCAACCAGCGATATACCATCTCACTCAGTTTATTTTAATATATGGTTCGAGACAGGTGATCCTTTTGTGTCGATTCCATTAGATAAACTAAATAGTCTTGTGGTTTACATACAGGTGTGGCAGATGTGTGGTTTGTGTGTACTATCATATCTTTAATATAAACTAGTTTGTCGTTCTGTATATTCCCTCGTATCTCCGTCAGTTTCACGTATATGGGGAAGAAATTTTGTAGGTGGTCCCATGGTGATGGTTTGTACATTAATAAATATTTTTAATGTGCAAGGGGGGTGGGGTATTACGTCGAAGGAACCAATGTGGATGTTTGACGTAAATTACATAACTCAGAACAATAGTTACATGCAGTTGTTAGCAACGCTTGTTTCAACCATTGTCGCGTGATCTTCGTCAAACGTCCACCGAACACATCGTGAAACCGCCAGTTGCACGTTATTTTTCTGGCACGAAGATGTCATTGACAGTGGCATTGCAATACAACAATTTGACTGGGTAGTGCAAGGAGTCATAAGCTCTTGCCTTTTCTCCCATGCAATGCCGGGCAGCCGGGCAAGTTACAAATAATGTACAATTGTTTAAAATTGGGATTTTATTGTTGGATAATGTAGGGAGAAATATCCAGCATGAACACCCATCTGTTTGCTGTTGGATAAAGCAATTAACAGTTTTGCAGTCGATTCTGTTGATGATTTGAACAAACAAATTCTTTTGATGATTTGAACCGACTGCACATATCACTTAACTTAAACCACAACAGATTTGAACATCAACAAACCTGAAACACAACAGGCTAAATCACTTGGAGTTTTAGTATAAAACTGTGCAGAATGTGGTGACTTGTGTAAGCACATAAAGTTAGCACTAGCAACAACTATCTGACCAGCGATACATTTACATCGGGTCTGTGTGACCTCTTCAGTCTGGCCAACGAATGAAAGGAATACGCATCTTTGCCATTTTTTAATGCAAATCACAACAACAATTTCTGTTACGAAACCAGAGGAATTCTCATTTATAACTGACACATATTCTAGATCACTCGCCAATACCCAGAGCGTCGTCTTAGATCACTCGCCAATACCCAGAGCGTCGTCTTAGATCACTCGCCAATACCCAGAGCGTCGTCTTAGATCGGATTCTTCCTTAAAAAATCATTGAATAAATACATGGTAATATTGTCACAATAAATACATGGTAATATTGTCACAATGCGTGCATGTTGCAATTTTAAACATCAGTGTAAAAATAACAAATTGCATTGTTAAGTGCCTCAGAATATTCCACACTTGCGCTTTTAAAATTATTGTTCTACAACTACACTAGTGTCTCTAGAGTGGTCTACAACTACTAACAGTGGGAACAGTACTCCAAACTACTGTTGCATGCGAGTTAAAGATGTTCTACATGCAATTAGCATAGCATTGTGCTTTAATGATGTTCTCGTCAAAACAATTAGTGGGAAAGTACAAGCAGACAGATATGTCTATCAAAGATACAAAAGGTGACTTGCCAGTGAGGGAGATCAATTGAGTTGACCAATACCATTGAACCCCTACCCACCCCCCAGAAGAACTACACCAGATGCAAATATTAAAGACCAATCAAGGCAGATATCGAGAAAGCCATCAGTCTCCTGAAGAACAGGAAAGCAGCCGACAGATGCAGTAGCAAGCATAGCAGACTCGGAAGCAGAAATGTTGTAGAATTTGTTTGGGAAGATCTGGGATAAAGAAGTATTAAGATGAATTGGGCACACCTTTAGAAACCCCCTTCCAACATCACCTGGCAATCCCTTGCATGGAATCCAGAGGAAGAGGATGGTCTCGAAATATCTGGCGGTATGACCATGAAGCCGAAATGAACACGATGGGCCACATCTGGAGCACATTTAAGAAGGTGGAACCGAACCTAATGGAGAACTTTTGTTGATGGCCTATGCTCCCGGTAAGTAAGTGATGTGATTGTTAATACAGCATTAAAAGACATGTAACATAGCAATAAAGTGTGACTAATTGAATTAATATAACAGTAAAATGTCAGTTTAAAATAGCAGTCAAATGTTAGTGCAATGTTGCACTACAATAAGTTGAATAACAAATGTGTGTGCGTGCGTGTGTGCGGTAATAAATGCCTGACCAATAAATCTTCCCCTTTGAAGGTGAAATATAACACTTTCCATCGGATGATCGGTCAAACACACTGCTAAAATGTTCAAATAATAAAGGCCCCAAAAGGGGCAATGAGTGTGTTTGTTATAATAATTATTGTGATGGTAATGCAGACTAAAAAGTATCTTTATACAACAACACTACTAAGCGAGACGCAAGTACAAAATCACGTTGTGCCTACATAATTGAAAGCATTGGATTTATAGTTGATCATACACATAAACGGCTCACACATGAATTTTTTTATATACATTACAATTTACACACTACTACTACAATGTAATACTTAATCTACTACCTTTTTGATATACACGAAGTACATACAACATACTTATATACAGTTACTAACGCACTCCAGTAATGGTGCAGGGACCTCCACCATATTTACCAAACAAAACGATGGAAATGTTTACAGAATTTAACCATTTAAAAATAATCAAATTCCGTGTTTATATTATTTACACCTGATATGACGAACATGTAACCGTCCAGAAATGGGAGCTTGGGCTATGCATCATTTTCCCAAAATGTGTGCAGAGAAGAATTTGGAGCGCCACCTGGTATGTGAATCTTACATAAAAGTTACAAATGTAAAATATATGAGCAGTAAGTGCTTCTGTAAAGACTGATAAAGAGTGTTGTGTCATGGTTTGGCAACCGCGTGTACATGCTATCACAACCTCTGATGACTGCATATAACAAGAAATCGAATACAGAGACACCCATTGCCTCTATTCAGTATAGTATTATACAAACCATTATCCGTCTCAGTGTAAATCAAACAGTCGACTTACAGAAAAAAAACAGTCACACCTGAATTTCGGATGTTACAATTTCGAAGTGCATCACTGCAACTTTTCATCATCAGCAAAATAAACAACAAACATAAAGACAATTCAACTTAGATATTTACATAAACCATTCGCGCACATTTCATTTATACATATTCTACAATCCGTTGTCCATTTTTTGGGCCACTCGCCAAAGGAAACTGACATTTTTTCTGACCCGATGTTTGATTTCCTTTATAAAACAACGTAGTTGTACTCAACCTATGAACTACTGTAACTGATCCTTTGTGTAGAATTGTAATTGATTTTTTTGGTAAATGTAATATAATTTTATAGCAATATAGTATTTGACCTGATAAGCATACAGTACGATTGAAAAAAAATTGGGCCATGGAAAAATGTCAGGGAAACTGTTCTTATAAGCGTACACCAAAATTTATTTCTCTAGACAATACAGTAACTTTTTAACACAGTGGTGTCATTTGGTGACTAGTGTAGAACAACTGAAAAGTGGTGCCAACTATTTAACACCAGATGGCACCACTTTTTAGATGTTCCACACTAGTCAAATTACAGTAATTATGGATCCTGCTGATTAAAAAAGGGGGTGTATGCTAAATAGGGCATGTACATTTAATAGGCTGAATACAGTAATTGTAACTTATTTTTTATGATGCAGCGTAACTATTAATGACAACTGTAATTGAACCCGTCCGTGGAAGGTCGGACGTTGCAGATTGCTGCCCCACCAACCTCTCAGTACAGACCTGGATCAAGGTACATTTGAGTGGAATGGGAGGGAGACGGGGGTCCAGAATACAAGTTCGGCGCCCCGTGGTTGACAGGGAAGCCCAGGGGTTTGTGGCCTGGCCGGCCGCTGTGCATGGACACGGAGCCCCGACGTCGAATGGGCAGCAGGGAGAGCTCGATGGGTGTGCTGTAGGTGAGGCGACGCAGGATGCGCATTGGTGACGAGACGATGCTGATGAAGACGTCGAGAAACCAGAGCGGGACAAGGATAGGAAGCATCATCAGCTGCCACAGCAGGTTATCTGGAAGCAGAGACAGACATTGCTCAATATCTGCCACGTTAAAATATATATACAAAATATAAAGGTCACTCCTCCATGAATTGTTTTGCTCATCACTCTTTCACTAGCTTTCTTGTTTGTCCTGAACAATGAATCCTTCCTAATCCAACCAGATGCTTATCTCACTGAAGGCTAACCTCAATACTTGCCTCCAATACCCAGCCACAATCAACCTACTAAGTACATCTGTTATATATAACATACAACCACCATGTTCTAGAAGCAGTAGATTCAATTATTTAATACTTCCTGATCTGATTATTTCACCCATCACTGGATGCATTCTTTGCCCATTTAACCTCCACTGTGTCATAAGCCTACTTTATAACATGTCATTAGGTAATTAGCCACTTCACTGCATGCTGGCTTCATTACACTCCTGCATGCTGGCTTCATTACACTCCTGCTTGAGAGAGAAACCATGATCCCAGTTTCTCATGTATTATGACCCTTTACAGAGTATCCACAGGAAATGGTAAATCCTTTTATTGTTCAAGCTCTGACCACTGGTTAATGACAACATTCTGAGATAATATTCCATCTCCACACAACATAACAACAAGCAGTATGTCATGGTTAACTCTAACAAAAATGCAAATATTTAGAGGTACACTTTATCTTCCTCTAATGCCAGACGTACATTGCTAAATTTTTGTTGCATGTCACGCGATTGCGCAACTAGCAATGATTTTGCGTTCCTTGGTTGTGTGACTGTGTCAGTGTACATTGCATTACAACATTTGTGTCAACTCGTGTGCGCACTGCCACGACCTTAGTGTTATTTTTTGGAACTGCATGTGCACGTGCTAACTAGTATTGTAGCCTTGTGTGAGCCCGACATGGACTGAGTGGAGTTTTCCGCAAGTATCAACCCATTGCCGTGACTGAGTTTTGTTGAGTTCCGGACCAGCATATACAGCCCAACTCTGCACAATGTCGCGTCAGAAACTGGCAAACATTACGAAACAATTGTTTGCCGCGATAAAATTTTCAAATAAAACCGTTACACCAGCCAAATCAACAAGTGACCCGAGTTATGTTGAGTCGCGGACCAGCGTACATTGCACGACTGATCTGTTGTAACATGAATAATCATGCGACTTGCAACAAAACTTTAGCAATGTATGCCTCGCATAATTAATGTATTAACTGCATTACCTGGGGTGATGTACTTGGGTTGCCTGTGCATCAGTGGCACGGACGAGTTGCGTCGCAGAGTTTGGCGGCGGGAAGAGAAGCTCCCACGTCGACTCCGAGACATAGGGGTCGTCGAGTCAAGCAGCTCTGGACGGATGTCAAACCTTAGATCCGTGGCTGAGTTGGAGTTCTGGATCAGCTCGCGAGAATCATGTCGAAGCAGCTCCAGGGGATTGTCAGTGCTCGGGATGCAGATACTGAAAACAGAAACACAAGTCGAGATGGGCAGCCAGGAAGATGCAGTGAAAATATTTATCTAACCTATAAAGCAAAGTGTCTATTTGTCTATTGTGTCTTATTAATGGCTGCTTTTGTGGGCCGACCCAGACGGAACTTTGCACGGTGACCCAGGGGGCCCTTTTGGGTGGTCCAATGTGGAACCATCCCTGTGGGAACGTAGGAGTAGGGTTAAAAATTTCACAACTGCTGTAGTGTAAGTTGCAACATGGAATTAACTGTCTTCTATGTCATTGTAAAGATAATACTGATGCCTACACATTTGTCATTGGACGTATGCAGCTATTTTGAATATTTTTAATAAGTTATTAGAGTCTCTCTCTGTCTCTCAAGCGCAAGGCTGAATAAAGATCAGTCTATCCCCATCTTCTGTAAAAACTTCAAATTATTAGGCCAAGCAAAAAAGAAATATGTTTCTCATCCAGACTTAGTATTAATGATTTTTCACCAAAGATGGTGCCACCATAGCGCTACACCCTGATAGGTAAAGCATGAACTTAAACTCTAGCAGCAAGTTTTCGACTGATATTTCTTCATAGAACCGAAAAACATTTAAAAAATAATAATTTCTTTTCAATTTCAAGTCATGAAAAAGGAGGCGGTGAGCAAAAAAGGAAGTGGACGGGGAGAAACATGTTTCTTTCTTACTTGGCCTTAGCATCTTCAATTGTTCCTTCATGAGACAGGAGGGCAGCCAATCAGAACATACCTGTGGCGCTTACAGCGATAGCCGGTGTCGACTGGTGGGGGTTCCGCAAACTCCTCCTTCATGGAGAACGACAGTTTGCTGAAGAGTTGGGAGACGATCATGTAGACGAGGGTGACAGGAATGAGCATCGGAAGAAGGACGATGGAGGCAATGTAACCTGTGGAGAGGGAACAGAGAGTCAGGTAAATCACAAACACACAGCGTCATGGTCCACACAACACCTTATAATGAAGCTAGAGTATGTATTTAATGCTACTCCTCCCGTTGCCACCCTTTCTATGAACAATCGAATTACCATTAGTAGTTATTATGTACAGTTGTTCCCATCACTGAGCGAACAATTACGTACAAATGTTCACAATGTCATGTGTCTCTTCTACAATTTACGTAAACTGTCACTAAATGTTACTATAACTGCATAAATTATTGATACAATAGAACTGCTGATTTAAGCACTTAATAAATCAATAAAAAGACCAGTATAAAATATTAAAATTATTAAAATTATTAATCAAAACAAGGGACGGTTCCAGTTTGCATATGATATGTAAGGTGTTCTTTGGACGTCCCACAGCCTGTTATGCTACCAGGGATAGAGGCAATTAAAATGATTAATCATAAATACATTTTAATTATAGATACTCAAGAAGTTACTTCACTTACAAATATGATTCAATTACCAAATACATTTCAGGATCACTGACATAAGGCTGGGTCAACAGAATGCAGGTTCATACTATGACTGTGTGAGAGTATCAGGATCACTGGCTTAAGGCTGCATCAACAAGAATGCACACTCATACGTTGACTGTGTGAGAGTATGAGGATCAATGGCTTAAGGCTGAATCACCAGATTTGAGATGCAGGCGTACCTGTCAGGCCTTTCCTGTCCTCTGCCTTCATTTGCGTCTGAGTGCTAGCATCCAGATTCATCACCAATCCTTCTTTGCCATCGGATGCCTCTGCAAAACGACAGGGAAGAGTGGTTATCATCGAAATCAACATTCAGGAAAAACTAATTATTCTTGTAGCTCAAATATCTTACACTTTCAAAATATTTGAATGAGACACCGAAGAAGATTGTTTCCAGCTTCCTCACATGTGCATATGGCAACTTACTGCTTGAAAAAATTGTTTTTGCTGTTTTTGCAATTAAAACTTTTGGATGGTGTATAATTAAACATTGATTAAATGTGACTGTGACTGCAATTGGAAAGAAATTATTATCATCAGACATGGGGAGGCTAATCTACTGTTAACTAGTTAGTTAATCTTGGATTATTTTTGATTAAGTTTAGTTAAGTTAACTTGTATTCTAAACATTTAGTTAATTTATGAAGTTAACTAGTTAACTTGCATGATTATAATTATGATGATGAAAGAGTGTAGTATTCTTACTGCGGTTTGATGTTTGGCCATTCAAGAATATGTTTGGTATTCTCATGGCATCGCCGTTGTCAGCAGTCTCGCAGTAACTCATGTAGGTGAATGACCCGCTCGTGTCTGTGCTGCCCATTCTCTCGCCACTGGGCGTTGTATATTAGTACCAACTGTGTGCAACAGGTCGCGCCACTCACTGGTTCATCTAAAATCTGGAAGACATATTAAACTTAACTTATATCGCAACCACAATACTTAAAACAATACATTCATAACAACGTCTGTGTGCATCATAACACGCACAATGTGTACAAGATGTTAAATTATTTATTCAAAATTAGACAAAAAAATAAAACATATAGCATAGGTGTTAACATCTGTTCAAGAAAAAGCAGGAAAGTTATCATGAAAGCGGGAAACATCCTCCGCCAATAATTTTTTTTTTTTGATCGTTTTTAATGTGTTGTTTTAATGAGTCACAATGTTGACGTACTGTTCTCGTTTGCGGTGAATGCACGCACGAGAAGATGTGAAATCACTTGACCCCAAAGAAATGAAATGTGTCTACTAGTATGGTGATGTGTGCAATAAATTTATAAATTTTACTATGAATTTTTTTTTAAATGACAGAAAAGTGGAACATCTCATCCAAAAAGCGGGAAAGCAAGGCCAAGGCAAAAAAGAAGTATTTCACCACCCGAAAATGGTAATGTTGACACCTACGAAATAGTTATTGTTTCCTTATGTGCTACTTAGTAAGATACAAAGAAAGCACTTAGCTAATAGTAAACAAGACCAGTAATTGGTCTAAGGGAAGAATGCCAAGTAAGTGTATTGATGTAACTGCATGTATATGGACTCGACTACCCTACGGATATTGGCACATTAGTGCCTCTGTGCCACAGACATTGGCCAGGCACATCCCGAAAATCCATACAAGTTATCACATCTGTCATGTTTTTGTCACAAGTTCATAAAATCTTTATGTCTGTATGTATAGCACAGGTAAAAAGTCATGCCCTAATTAGCATACAGCCCCTTTTTAATCAGTAGGATCCATAATTATTTTAATTTGATTAATGTGGAACAACTTAAAAGTGGTGCCATCTGGTGTTAAACAGTTGGCACCACTTTTCAGTTGTTCTACACTAAAACCAAATGACACTATTGTTAAACAGTTACCTTATTGTCTGGAGAAACAAATTTTGGTGCACGCTTATAAGAACAGATTCCCCGACATTTTTTTATGACCCAATTTTTTTTTCCAAGCATACTTTTATTAGGACGAATACGGTATGTTGTATCTGTGCCATATACAGTGTATATCTGTGCCATATACAGTGTATATCTGTGCCATATACAGTGTATATCTGTGCCATATACAGTGTATATCGATTATGTTTTTTTTTATATATTATATTATGTGACTAGTCATTCTTGGAATTCCCGGGCCATTTACACAATTTCTAATGGTGACTATACTGCAACAATAAAGATTCAAACATAAAGTATAGCATTGTAAATTTAGATGTAATTCGAGACCGATAATTTAAGAGAATTGTTGCATTTTAGCTATGTGAAAAATCATTTATAGCTCCCTATGAGTTAGGGATGAAATAAAATAACCAATTGGTTTTAAGGTCTTCATACATATTGGCCAGACGTTAAGTTGTGGTTCAGAGCTCTTTAATACAGTAGCAGCAGACTTTACAATAGGCATTAAACTTCTGTGATTTACTCAGTTTGGCAAACCCTTTAATGAGTCAACTGACATACATTTGGTAATGGCAACAACAAACCAATCAAGATAAACTGTTCAAGATCATATATAATAATGATGTCAATAACTTTGATATCTAACTATAATCGAGCTAGCCTTTGTATGTTTGTATGTGGTTATGTTAACATTTTCCTCCTAGACAGCATGTACTTCGGGCGCCAAACTTTCAGGGATTAATCTATGACCCCACGAATGAAACGTAATGCCTTTATTTTTTTAAATACCCCATATATCAAGGGTTCTCAGTGGTTGTTATGGTAACTCAAATATTCGCTACGTAAAACGTTAACTTCCAACAATTGCAGAAACCATGCGTGCTTGCGGCAAATACTTCGGTATGTAAACCGTTTGCGATTATGTAGCGCCATTTGGACAGTTTATATTAATTATAGTAGACAGCATGCACCCACTTATTGGCCCAAGGTTGCAGACCTTCTAATGCAATGAACTGTGTCCTAGTATTCCATGATAACACTATATACCACTACTATATATTACACTTACTGTCTACAAGACTGGCTTTATGCTTGTAGAAAATATTAAGTCTGATCATTTTATAGAGTATAAACTATTAAAAAATTACATATTCTAACCAGGGTTGACGATTTAAATCACTTGATTTAAAAAAAATCATTGATTTAAATAAATAGATCCATGACCTAATACCCAGCATTGACTTCTGGACCTACCTATAACACCTTTTGGACATGCTAAACTGGCAAAGTGTGTCTAAAACTGCCCAGATGGCAGTTTTAATTGTTTATTCTGAGATATAGTTGACATCTTGACTGCCCAAATGTGATTTAATTAATAAAAATTTTAAAATATAATTTGACTGTTATCTGCTTATGATTATCGACCTTCAGCATGGGCTGCCTAGCAGGCGGACCAGAGTGGACCGGGTTATATAGATAGCGCTTGGAGGGGTTGTGTAGGTACAACAGATACATTTCCGTACTGTAAGCACACTTAGGAGTAATAGATAATTGAAATAAGAACTACATCACTATCTCAGTCCACCCTGGTCCGCCTATTAGACTGTCCCCGTTTGACATGCAATAGGTAAACATGTGGTCAAACTGTTAGAACAGATAGTTTATGCTATATAATATAACTTTACGATATCAATTACCAGATTGTGCACATGCCTTTAACTGGACACATTTCTTTTCACAGATATGTACCACTATCCTTTTAATACAGATAAATGTTATTGCTTTGGAATGTGCTAATTAAATAAATAATAAGTTTATTTTGAATTGCATCATTTATATGTAAATACATATAAAATAAAAAATTATTAAAATATATGTAATATTATAATTGTTAGTATATATATTATATATATATATATATATATATATATATATATATATATATATATATATATACATATATATATATATATATACATATATATATATATATATATATATATAAACATATATATATATATATATATATATACATATATTATATATATATATATGAACCATTAAATAAGTTAAAATAATAGAATGTTAGTATAAAATGATTACCACTACTCAGTTATTAACAAGTCACACACAGAAAATTATCAAATGAGTTCGTGATTATTGCCAGTAAGATTCAAGAGTTCTTAAATCTTGCAGTTGTAGTTGTGCATTCTGGCACACTGTACTTAAGAGTTGTTAAGGCTAATCATTCACTACTGCTTGGCCGAGGTAGCATATAGTGTTCCAGACCAAAGTACGATGATTATGTGCACTTGGTTGACCCCCGCTGAGATGGAACCAAGGGAGCTGGCAGGTGCTGTCCTGTCCTGACCCCTGGTCACGATTATCTTCAGGAGTCAAATACAAGGACAGCAAACACAACTGGTGAAGATTACAATAACAAGTTGCCACTGGACAGGAGAAAGATCACCCCAGCAGCCAAAGACTGTCTGATGGTCAGTTAGGGTCATTCAGTAAACAGTTGAGGACACCCCCTGTTGACGTGTCCCTAAAAGACATTGTCCAGCTCCGAATGTTGTTTTGCTGTCATTTAGTCAAAAGTCACCAGCCATTGTACAGTGACTGGGTGCTAAGGTTTAGTGACTGGGTGCTCAGGTATAGTGACTGGGTGCTCAGGTATAGTGACTGGGTGCTCAGGTATAGAGACTGGGTGCTCAGGTATAGTGACTGGGTGCTCAGACAGGGATTGATTACCTTTGGGTTAAAACTCCCTGTTCAACTGATTTTGTATAGTGGCAGTGCTCAGACACGGATTGATTACCTTTGGGTTAAAACTCCCTGTTCAACTGATTTAGCTCATCGTGAATCAAGTTCACTGATATTAAAATTTGTAATGTGTGAATAGTTTAAGTAATATGCACAGTGGGTTTCATAAAGAGTGCACACTTTTTGTTACTCATCAAAATAACTTACTTTGATCGTCTTGATACTTCAACGTGTGCAAAATTGTTTGTCAATGGTAGTTACCCGGTCTCCTCGTTTCTCTTACTCATTACCACTTCTTAAATCATTGCATTGGCTCCATGTTCGATATCGCATTATTTTAAAGATCTGTACAATTACCTATCAAGCGCTTTCATCCAACCAGCATATTTACATTCACTGCTCACTCCTGCAAGACAGCCTAGACAGCTTCGACCATCTAATTCTAATCTACTTTTTGTTCCCAATGTTGGAACCAGATCTTTTTCAGTTGCTGCACCAACTGTGTGGAACTCACTCCCTGTTAGCCTGTAGGAAATATTTCGCCGTAAATTGAAAACACACCTGTTTAAACTTGCTTATCCTCCATAGTTCCCCAGCGTACCAATCCAACTGTTTACAACTGGAACTGCTTATCGATTATGAACTGCTTAACCCCTGTTTTGGTGTGTTGCCGAGCTTGGGTCTCCCGCAGATTTAACGGCAACAGAAGTATTTTACCAGCTTTATGCCATATTTTATGGAGGTGGAGCTACTTTATCCATTTTTCGGCCAAATATTGACTGGATCCGGTTAAAAAATATATAATAGATTGCCTAATGATTTCACCAAAATGGAATAATACATTTGCACAAATGATTTGTTGTGTCACAGTCGATATCTGATTTGTCATGTAGTGATTCTAAAACAAAATGAGCATAAATTTATATGATTAATGAAGGACTTCCAAACATTACATTATGGTCTAGAGTCAGCAAGGACCTCTAAGCATTTTGCTATGGTCTAGAGTCTGCAAGGAAGCATACTCAAAAAAATACAGAATTTATGTGAAGAAGATTTGGCCATCAGAAAGAAGAGTTTGGAGACCATAAAAACAACAGTTTGAAGACCATCAGAAACAAAAGTTTGAAGGCCATCACAAACAAGAGTTTGGAGACCATTGGAAACAAGAGTTTGGAGACTATAGGAGACAAGAGTTTGGAGACCATAGGAAACAAGAGTTTGGAGATGATTTGAAACAAGAGTTTGGAGACTATAGGAAACAAGAGTATGGAGACCATAGGAAACTAGAGTTTGAATACTATAGGAAACAAGAGTATGGAGACCATAGGAAATAAGAGTTTGAATACCATAGGAAACAAGAGTTTGGAAAACACAGGAAATAAGAGTTTGGACCATCAGAAACAAGAGTTTGGAGACCACTGGAAACCATTGGACAAAGTATAAATCATTGTGAACACTGAGCAAAGAATGTTGGAGGGGGTGGTACACTTGATCTAGCATGTACTAAATTACAAAGCATTGCAGTGACTATTAACACTATATCCCTTCTTTTATGCTAAAATTTCAAATGCATGTCTGTTTTATACTTAACAATAGTGACCTTTAATGACAGCTAATCCTTCTTAGTTAGAAGCCATAGCAGTGGATAAGGATTTAAATGCATTCATTAAGTTCAAGCACAAACCGCATGACTGATTCTGTGCACCTAGCCGTCTACATGCATGACTAGTCCAGCGTGTTCTCGTATATCGCCAAATGAAGCAGCTGTTAATTAGGCAATGTGTAGGGTAGACATCTTTAGGTGGATTATGATGTTAGTGTGGAATGTGGCAAGCACAATTAGGCAATCAATATATTTAGTGATTCAAGTTTGATTTGTGAATTATCCACAAGTTACATATCCACCAGCCGGTATAGAAGAAATCCTGAATTTGCCATGTTAATTAGTTTAGCTTTTAGTGTCAAATTCTTGTTCGATGTTGTTGCGCTCCTCTTTATCCCTGAAGTCTGGGGTGAGGCCAATACCAGTCATCGATTTTTGTTTCTCCTTCTTCGTCACTGATCCTGGTTCACTGCCGACTCCACCACCGCCATCCCTCGCTCTCATTCTCCACTCCCCTCCCACTTCACCATCCCTCGCTCTCATTCTCCACTTCCCTCCCACTTCACCATCCCTCGCTCTCATTCTCCACTCCCCTCCCACTTCACCATCACTCGCTCTCATTCTCCACTCCCCTCCCACTTCACCATCACTCGCTCTCATTCTCCACTCCCCTCCCACTTCACCATCCCTCGCTCTCATTCTCCACTCCCCTCCCACTTCACCATCCCTCGCTCTCATTCTCCACTCCCCTCCCACTTCACCATCCCTCGCTCTCATTCTCCACTCCCCTCCCACTTCACCATCCCTCGCTCTCATTCTCCACTCCCCTCCCACTTCACCATCCCTCGCTCTCATTCTCCACTCCCCTCCAACTTCACCATCCCTCGCTCTCATTCTCCACTCCCCTCCCACTCCTTGCAAATTTCTCTCCACGCAGTCCTCCAATCTCAGTTTCGGTCTCCCTCATCTCCTTCTACCCTACGTCCGTTCCCCTTCCATTCTTTCCACGTATCCAGCCGACTTTACCCGGCTCCTCACCAGCTTCCCCCTGAAACTCTCTCCCACAACTTCCCTCCCTTCCTCAGTCCGTCCCTCCTCCCTATCCCACCCAGGTTCTGTGCTTCCCGCCCTGCCTTTCTCCACATGGGGACGGATCATTAATTTACTTCCAAGTTGACGGAATATGAATGAAGTGTCAGTAATTTTTAGATGGCATCACCTATTGGCAAGTTTTTTTCTGCCTGGAAAATTATTTTTGAATAGGGATTTTGCCATATTTAAGCTACGAAGCTAAATGATCTGCCCGTATTAAAGTGTTCAGTGAATGGCTGACAACATATGCACGTGTGACTGTAGGATCCCTTGCGTGTGAAGACATTACGTACTTTTTGAATGCCATTTGATAATGCCCTTAAATTTAAATTGTACTTTTTTAGTTGAATTGTTCTTAATTAATTAATTATTTAACTGCATATATACATGTAGCTGTATTATTATTGTATTGTAAAGCGCCATAGAGCACTATGTGATTATGGCGTTGATAAATATCGTACTTTATTATTATTATCATATGGAACATCTTGTTCGTTGATTTTAGGGAGAAAAAATTGGCAGAACTGAATGAATTTTTTCCTGCAGATTGAAGAATGAATAGGTATATTAAAATGAAACAAAAGTCATGGTTTCCAGCATATATATGTACCTATAAGAGTTACTAAAACATAACCATTTGTAAGCAAAATTAAGAATATCATGCCAGTGGTTTCATAGGAAAATCTTGTTGAACACACACATCTTAATTTCATGGGCCACGCCATACTGTTAGATAACACTACATCACAAGTGTGGTATTCTGGCAATATTTGCTCACCAAATGAAAATATATTTGTATAAACCTATTCATATACTTGCTAATAAGATATGGCCATGCTATTTGCATACAAACTGAACTTATGTAACACATTTTGGCTTTTGCTTACTAGTCCTCTTTCTGGCAAAATAACATGTTTGTTTGAGACTTTGCATTCATTCTGCGTATGCCGGCCTCCCTTAACCCATTTAATCCTGGTGTCCTATATATAGGACATCCAGTTTATTTTGATTTGTAAGATAACTGCACCAATTCTGAATGTGTGGCTATTTATATAACTAATGGAAGCATCCAGACCACATTTCACAAACATATGGATTTTATATTATATGGACATGAATAAAGCCAAGTTCAAAATACATGTTTTGCTCCATTTTTCCCTTACCATGATGTCTCGCAGAAGGTGAGTTCCGGCTCTCACGTAAAATAAACCTCTGCATTTCAGTTTATTGGTAAATACATACCAAATATCCCTCAATTCATGTGTGGATTATGAAAAGATAAGTATAAACTATGAGTATGGAAACTTTACATGGTGTCATGCCGTCCTAAGTATACACGAGAGGCCTGGTGTAGTTTATCCACACAGGGTGACAGGATTGTGCTTTTGTCACTGTTTCTTGTCTGAATGCACCTAGTGAGCATCCAAGCTATCACGGATATCTTGTTTTCTGGTTTCTACCGGAATCACAAACTTTTAGAACACATTCTGAATAAACCAGTTTTAGAGTTTAATAGTTAGAGAAAAACGACATAGTTTGACAAATTTCTGGCCAGCAGGTTAATGGAAGAATATATATATTGACATAGTTGACTTTCAGAATATTCAAAATATAAATTTGCAACCAATATTAAAAATTTTTAATTGTAACCACTGGGAAAATAAATAGTGATCTGACCCCATCCACTGAAATCAGAGTAAGGGTGATGAAACCACAATGCAGTGTCTCTGTTAATATGGCGTTGTTTCTTTTAGCTTGCTTTGTCTGGTTGGGGCTGGCTAGTTTCAAGAATCAGGTCAACTGCTATTGCATTGTAGAAATTGATCAATGGCACCAGGTGGCGTTGTGTACTTTACATTTAAAATTGTATACACTGAAAATGGCAGAATTTAAAAAAAAAATTTCAGCAGGTTGTACAAAGAATAAACATTAACATAGCTGATTTTTAGAAGATTCAAAATGCAAATCTGCGAACAACATAGAAAATTGTTGCCATTGGGAAAATAAATAGTGATCTGACCCCACATGGCAATAATTGTTACAATAGTTGTATGTCAGCTTGGAACTCTATCCTGCACAACTGGCTACATGGATTAAGTGTCCACTCGGCTGGGTACTCTGGAAGTACTACTAAATTGTTAGTCCAAATCTGTTGGTCCACACTAATCCATGCAAATCACTTAATTCCTTACCAATTGTCCAGGTTCCTCCAACAAATCATTGATATTGCCAGCACTTGACAAACCAAAGGTTAGTTGAGATTACAAGCTTAAGCCCCCATAGGAACTAGGTCTGACAGACTATGAACTTACTGTGCTTAAAAATAAAGTCAAGAAAAAAGCCACAGTCGAGAGTAAAAAATAAATGATTTAATCAATGGATATGAATTTGAACTAATGAAACAGGATTTCCATAAACATTTTGTAAAATAAATTCAGTATAAATTTGGTTGAACGGTCACACAAATTTATTAACAATTACCACAAATTATATATCTTGATAGAGTTGGCTGAATTTGTTTTAATTGTAATACACTAACATGATGAAACTGCAATAGAATTTACTTTACATTTCCAGGTCATCTGAAGTCTATATATATATTTATGATGATTGATAAATAAATAAATTATTGTAAAATTATTTATAAATAAATGAAACATTTTTATAAATAAATTATCATTAAATTATTGAATAAAACAATTGTGACGCTTTCTGGTTTTAGTATTCTAAAAGTTACTTGTTATATTTGTTGACAACACATTGCCAACAGCTTACCAATAAAACATTAGTGCTGAACATAAAAGTAAATCCCACCGACTGCTCACACAACAAATTGTGGAAATTTCCAGCTGCTCAGCTAGCCGTATTAGTGACTTGAGGTTATGCAAGACCATGTCAGCATTAATACAGAGAACTCAAACAGAGCAAGTGCCACCGCAGCAATGAGCAGTGGTCATGGCTCGCTGATCACATGACCCAGATTGTTTGCAGAATAACAAGACTGACAAATCTGCATCTTGCCCGATGACGTATAGCCCCCTGTAGTGATACTACTAAATCATCTTCTCACATTTCGAAGAAAGATTCTTCGGGCTATTGTTGCTATATCATTTTTCAACTCTCTTATTACAGTGATATACATTAAGCATGTTAAAAATCAATTATAAAAACAATGATATATGGATACACCTGTATATGATATACTGATGGTTAGTAATAGTGATACTATAATAGTCCACGCTAAGAGCAAGAAACAAACGTTTCTGGTGGGAGACTCCCACATTCTATTCCCGTCTCATGTTTTAATCATATTTCCATTCATTTAATTTTTTATTTATTTGTCTGACATAGAAACTGTCTGTCAAAGTTCAAACGCAAAATCTCACCAAGCAAACTTTTTGATTAGCACTGGTTTCCGGGCCTGTCAGAATTTGTCAGGCCCAGAAAGAGCGTTTGCAAGTGCAATGTAGTTGATCTCAAACGAGCGAGATTCACATTTGAATCAGCAAGTTATGCTACTTTGAAATGTGGCAGACAAAGGTGTAAGCGTGACTTCAGCCAAAAAAATCTAGTTTCTCGAAAGATCTGGAAAACCTGGTCTTTCAACCAGTTTACGGTTTTATCTTGCCAAACTATGGTTTTGTTTCTCAGGTGTAGACAGGTATGAATGTCCTCCATGTATACACGTTCATGTCTCATTTATCCATTCTTCGATAATCTGTTTTCTTCAGTAATCTGCATGCTTTTGTGCGGGAACAATCTCGCTAGTATGCATAATGATTGTGTTTCAACAATCTGCATGTTTCACTAATCCAGCCAAACTCCTTGAGGTATAAACTGTGCGGACAAACAAGACATGACCATGATTAGGGTCTATACATGGTATGTATGTACACTGACACTGTTGCACATACATACATGTTTGTATGGAAAGCAGCATGAAATGAAGAAAATTGCCTATGGCTCATATATCTTCTGTAAAGACAATTTGCTCCCAATTAAACTAATGCAGTGGAAATTATTACCACAGATAAACATGGCCAGGTAATTAAAACCATAATCTAATCTCAAGCTATGCTGGTCAGTTGGCTGCCTGCCATGTTCTTGAACACAGTAGAGCTACCAGTGCCAATGGTCAGTCAATAACAGTATGGTATATTGGTTGTTGTTTACAAATTCTAACATCTTGAACCCACATCCTCTCTGACTCTGCAGCTGTGCAAACACTGGTCTGCATCCTTGCACAGTCAGAGGGCCAATAATGCAACACATATACTGTAAACTGCATCTCACAGTTGACAAACATTGCCTTGTCATTACCATTGCCTGGTGACATGAATGCTTTGCTTTTAGAACTTTATGGCATTTCAATTTAAAATTGGAAATATGACAATATAGCAGACCTGGGGCCGAAGTACTCGGTACTCGTGTACATTTTTGAAGTACTCGTACTCACAAAAATTATGGGTTATGTACTCGTACTCATGCTCAGTGGACTCAGATTTTATGAGTACATCTGAGTACTTTTTTAATGTGATGCTGTGATAATTATTTATGATTTTATTTTAAATACAGTTTTACCAAGTATTTGTAGCTAACAGAATGAAACTATTTTTTATCTAAATTCTTCCATAAAGTATCTGCAATGTTCATATACATTATTTCTGATTGATATAACAAAATTTACTAAAGGCAGTATCTTTTCCCAATCAGAAACCCATAGTTAGCCTTAAGCAAACAGTTATGTTAGTAACCAGTTCAGGTTATAATCCTTGTGGTTGTTTAATTAAGCCAGGAAGTCCATAATGAAGGGGCCATTCATGAGTTAGCCATAAAATGCCTTTGTAGCTCCTACAAGGGACAGTGTTAATAACTAGCGGAGTCTATTTCTATGGTATCTCAAGTCACACAGCAGTCTTTATTCAAATTAGCACACAACCCCTTTGTTCCAGTTTGGAAAAATCTTCTCACTAGTACTCACTACATTGATTACATAGGTAAATCTGGAGCGAGACCAATAAAAGCAGTATGTTAAAGTACTTGTCTAATGGTTAAATATTTTATTATAATACATTTATTATTATTGTTAGATTATGCACCAGATGTACTGTTTTATATAGTATTGCTTAATAAGCCTCATATTGTGTACTATGCAGAGTAAACCTACATTTACACTGTCTGATTTGTGAATCTAGTTGCACATGTTCTTGGTAAGTGTTTTGTAGAAAGCAGATGATGGCTCTCTACAGTCTACAAATCAGAACTGCAATTAACAGTCAGGTGCTAGCAAAACTACATCTAAGATCTGAGACAGCAGATATAAGAGAAGTGGCCTGGTGCCTCAGACCTCTTGCTAATTGCTTTATTTTATAACTTGCTTAACACTGAACAGATTTAGCAATTACCCACTGTGCCAGAGTATGTTGGTGACTCAAAGGTGGGTTAACCAGAGTGCCCCTATATATATATATATATCATGCCACATGTAATCAAATGTTCCTGAATTCTATAAATTAATTAACAAGTTTTATTTTTAAAATATGCTATTACTAATAATTTACTATATCATACAATAAGTACTCGTACTTATGTAAATGTACTCATACTCTTCTTCTTCCGGGTACGAGTCAACCCTCTCTTCAAGGCTTATAGACTCGGTGTGTGTGCACACGTGCTAAAGTGCTGTAAGAGAAAGTAATAAAATATTTGGAAGAAAGAGAAAAGATGATAGTGTGCGTGGAGAACTGCAATTTCAGGAGAGGAAAAGTTGATAACGTGAAAAATGCAATATCAATTAATGTTGCAAGCTGGAGATCTTCTATCTGAAAACCTCCAAACTTGGTGCTGTAGCTGCGTTGGCTGGCAGGTTATTCCAATTGGCTATTGTACGGGGTAGAAAGCTATACTGGATGAACTGCTTAGTAATTATGGGGAGTTGAAAAGCTTCAGAATGCGTGTCGGGAGGGTCTCACCAGGGCTATAAGCTGAGGGAAGAGGTCCAGGGCGATTATGTCGTGTAATGTCTTATAAAATATGACAAGGCGGATGTCGATTTGATCATAGTGGTGACACTTGCTTCATAGTTGTAGTTGTTGCAAACATACCGTGATGCTCGTCTTTGGACCATCTCTATTTTGTTTTTGTACATTTGTGTGTAGGGGTCCCATATGGCAGCGGCATATTCTAACTGGGGTCTCACTAAAGTGAAATAAGCACTGGTTTTTATTTTTCCTGGCCAATTTTTAGATTTCTTCGTAGGAAACCTAAGGATGCATTTGATTTTTTGTGACATCATTTATGTGTACTCAGCAGTTACTTTGTTAGTAATGTACTGGTACACAGTCATCATTTTCTGCAACCCTACTTCTGCATTTGTTATAACTTATATTATTATAACTGCCATGTCATGTTCAAACCCTGGCCATCTCAATAAAAATATACTGCCCTGGGCCTTGTACTCATGTCGTGAAAACGCACTCGGACCCAGGTCTGCAATATAGTGTATTAGACAATTATAGTGGAGGCATATCGATGCACATGTACTTCGGTCTGTGCGTAAACAAACTATTCAGCTCATGTAGGCGCCACGTGATGTACACACATTTAATTACTTTTAATAGTTTTATGAATTTAATGTGTTAAATGCGTCTGGCAGTGGCGGCCGAACGTGTCGCAATTTTTGGTGGCGGTGTTTTTTAACCTTAACTATTTTACTCAAACACAACTTTCTAACAATTTGTTTGCATTTATTAAAAACATAATGTTCGTGAAACAGAATATCGATCTTACGCAAATGTATTCTCAGGTTTTTTTCAAATGGTATATTCTCATAAACATAGCAAAAACTGGCTCAATCATGCAGCATAACGTAAACGTCGAAACGTAAACAATCGCAACGTTACTGAACCCCGTCGATCTACTCACCTAGAATGAGCTCGACTATAACTTTATTCCAGGCCTTGACAAAACACCAAGCCCTTGTGCTCAACATCGACGTAGCTTGCGCTTTTTGGACCTTGTGTATTGTTGATTTTCGCTCTGACAACTTGTGCACTTGTAACTGGCACCACGCCGTTCGCCCGTCTTGCCGTGTGACGTCACACGCTGCGCGTGCGCACAAAAGTTTCGTGGCTGAGGGTGGCAGGTACCCCCCTTGTCCGCCAGGTGGGAAATTTTAATTACAACCTAGACACCACTACGCGTCGCCACTACGACGTTTAGGAAGTTTTTAATTAGCGTTCCCACTCTCAAATATGCGGAGTATCATGCCTTTGAAGTGACACGAGGCACGAAGCTCTTCTTCTGAGTCTTCTGCTATGTGGAAGGTCCTTGGCTGCGTCAATTTGTTCTCTATTCTGTCAGATCTTCTGTCTTAATTGCTCTTCATGTCGTTACATGGTCTTCCTTCTTTCAGCTTGTGCAGTAAACCCATTCCCCCGACTGATAGACAGCGAAGAGTTAAACTAGCTTAATGCCTCTCAACATCAATTCCTACTTCATGTGGTGTTCCTCGGGGTTCTGTTCTTGGACGATTTCTCTTCACTCTCTACACTACTCCGTTAAGTTCAATTATCCAAAGGCATTGGATCACCACCTCTATGCTGTTGATACACAAATTTACATTTCTTTGACTACACCTGAAACTAATCATTCCCTTAACCAGCTCTGGGATTTTCTCCAGGACATCTTCCACTGGATGAATGACAGTAAATTAAAGCTAAATACGGATAAAACAGAATTTCTCATCATTGGTACAAAGAGGCAGCGTGATAAAATCGAATGTTTTTTCCCGACACCTATACTGGACCAGAATTTCACACCAACAACCTTGGCACAGAATTTAGGAATTACCTTTGACACAAATTTCTATATTAGGACAGCATGTTTCTCAATTGTGCCTTTGTTGTTTTTATCACATTCGTGAGCTTCGCCGCATCCGCCAATATATGTCTCTTTCTGTTGCGAAAACAATTGCAACTTCTCTTGTTAGCAGTAGGCTTAACTATTGTAATTCTCTGTATCATAATATTGCTCTCAAGGATATCATGAAACTTCAGCGTGTGCAGAATTGCTTGTCTAAATCGCCTCGTTTCTCACACTCGGTACCACTTCTAGCATATCTACATTGGCTACCGATTATTTATTTTCAATATATGCACTATTGCACACTTTCATCCGGGCAACCGGCATATTTACATTCGCTTCTCACTCCCTCAAGAAAGGCTAGGCAGCTTCAACCATCTACTTCGCATTTATTTTTTATTCCAAGAATTAAGACAAGCATTGGAACTAGAGCTTTCTAAATTGCAGCACCTACTTTGTAGAACTCATTACCTGTCAGTGTTAAGTCATGTGAAGATATATCAACATTTCGGCGTTATCTAAAAACCTACCTATTTGACCTGGCCTATCCTCCTTAACTCGATCCTCAGCGTCCCACCATCACTGTTGACGATTCGGAATTGAATTTGGATTAAGATTGGCCTAACACTTTGATATTAGTGCGCTGCTGAACTTGGTTTTCTGAGTCTTTTTCATTGCATTGTATTATTGCATTGTACTTGTTCTTGTAACCTCCCACTGCCAGCTTCAAAAGTCCTCGACATCCCATGATGTGCCATAGCCAGATTTGCTGTCTCTTCTTGACATAACACCCATGAGTTTTCTTTCTTCCCGTTCTATGTCGAGTACCTTTTCATTAGTTATTTTTTTGTTTAGATTATTCATTCCATCCCCACCCATATGCACGTATAACAACTTTTCAATTGTCTGATTTCACTGTAACACGAAATACTGCACTCCATTCCAATGTGTACTATTACTCTTTTATTCTGCCTTTATTCATTACTTTTGCTTCATCTTAACATCTTTATCACAACTATCATCTTCTCTTATGACATTCCGAAGTGTCTAAGCTGTCTCGCTTGTTCCGGTTTTGTCTACGCACGTCAATATTTACAGCTAGCGATCTTTGCTATATTCATCAATTTTATATTTTTCATACCATTTAAAATTCCATAAAAAATCACCTCTCAGTTGAAGCTCTTCGTCATTTTCTGCAACCATACTTCTGCATTTGCTATGACTTGTAACTGCCATTAACCCTGGCCCTCTCAGTAAAAAAAGCCTAAACATTATTTATTGTCCTTTTTCTAGCTAGCGCTTCTGCTATCTGAAATCTATGTACCAACTATGTATTATTTCGTTGACAATTCTTGCGCGAGCATATACTTTTCAAATTTGAAGGATTCGTTTTCCTTGGATGGGAGTCAAATTCTACATGTTAGACAACATTATACCCTTTTCAAGTTGATGGAGTGAAACCAAATACACACCATTTAAAGTGTAAATTATACATTGTTTCATGATAAGTGACATAAATTAATTTACTAAAATATTTTATTCATAGAATAATATTAATCAAAGTATGAGATGTAAAACTAGATATAATTAATTACCCAGTAAGTGTGATTTGATATCCTAAATGCGTTGCGTGCGTTGGACGCAGAAAACATCCAGTGGTATATACGGGCAATGTATCGAGTGCACTTCACCCCCCTCGGGGTCCATCTGCCGCTGTAACCGCCGCTGTTTGTACCAAGGAGGCCCCAATATATCTTTCAGCAACTGTCTGTCTATCCAGTCAATGTATATTTTCTTCAATTCGTCTATCAACCCGTTTCATTCTACCCGTTCAAACGCTTTCCAAAATTCCACGTAACAAGCGAACAAATCCAACCGGCGTTCTATTCTTTTCTCACGTAGCACACTCAGCATTGCAACATTTTATTACATGGTTAATAATTGTTACTGATAACGCGCTGCCTACGGTACTTTCAGCTTTCTAGCACGGTGTGGCCACCAGTGGAATGAAACCGATATCGCGCTCTCATGCGCGCGCGCCGAAGAATTAATTAAAACGGCGCGCGCATTGTTCTTGAAAATCGCTAGTAATTACCGTGTTATTGCATGAAATGTGCTGTAATATTAGTTATTAACCATACTATTATAATAAATACCTTATCAAACGACAATGGGTTGATGCACTCGTTGCTTCAGGATGTTGCATTGGGTTCGTAAGCTCGGTCAATACAACATTCTGAAGCAACTCGTGCATAAACACAGTGCTGCTCAATAAGTGTATATTATTAGTAATATCAAACAAGTGATTAATGGATTAAGGATTTTGCGTTGGAGATGATTATGACAGCCACGTACAGAACACACGGTTAAAAGCCACACCATCTCTAACCGTGAGACATGTAAAGAAAGTTTACAATCACCAATTGCAATTCACTGGATGCGCCCCTTAATTATTCCACATCTGCTTAGAAGAATAGCAAACACGCATGACCGTGTTCGAAGTGACGGATGCTATTAGTCAATTTTATGGATTTATCTTATCTTTGTCGTAATGGGGGGATATGAAACTCTAGAGTCTATAATATGTATAACCACCATATCTTCAGGGTAACAGTTAGTGTTAACTAAAATTTTCCGGAGCATTATGAGTTTGCTGTTTCAAATGGTATTCAAATAATCAGGTTAATTAGGAGAAATATAAGCTATAAGGAGAAACTAAAAGCTAATTATACTCTTGTACAAAACAATGTTTATACCTTATTTCGAATACTGCATACAAATACAGGCAACATCGTAAAATGACATGGATAAGCTGAAAATACAAAGAAAAGCAAAACATTCCAGAATCCAGAACTGAAAGATCTTAGTTATGAAAAGCCTAAAACAATGGTTCTCAAACTTTTCTGTTCCCCGACCTCTTTTTCTCAGTCTGTTATCACGACGATCCCGCATCCCTACTGATTCCAAAATAGCTAATATTTACCATAAAAGAACGAAGAAATGTCAAATATTATTTTTCGTCAATTCAATGAGATGGGTGATGCTTCATGGTATCAACAAACTTCTTGATTCTGGGTTCTTGTTCTTGTCTTGACGTGTATGAGACCAGAGAACGTAGCATCACAACGGTAGGTTGAAGAGATTGGTAGGAGGCTGAAATGATTGCTCGTACACTCGGGCTAGATTATATCTTTGGCAAGCACGCATACACTCTAACACCGTCATGTTAGTTTTCGAACGGATCACCGACTGACCTTTATTGTAATTACGCTACAACAAACTAGTTCCTAAGGATATCATAACAGAGACCGGAGAACATAGCCTCACGACGATAAGATAAGATAAGATAAGATAATTATTTATTGTCTCAACAATGAATTGAGAAATTTGTATCGGGTAAGAACATACATGACTGCGATATATACATAAAACCATTCTATATAAGCGACAGATAAGTAGACAATGAAACAGACTAAAAATAATAGTAATAATAATAAAAGTAAATACACACATAAATAATGATTAGACATTATACATTGTATACACATTACTAGTTATGCTAGGAACGACAAGTGACACTGTTGCAGCAGGCATCACGAGTTGAGTTGTTTAATGGACAGTGGCACAAATGAGTATTTGTATCTGTTAAGCCTGCACGGAGGAGTTCTATAGCGTCTGCCAGATGGCAGGAGCTGAAATTCATTGTGTAAAACATGTTTGGTAGGTTCGGGGGGGGGGGTCGGTAGGCGGCCAGGGCACATCACACAAGTTAAAGTAGGTAACTTCCAGAACATTGTGAGAGCTTCAGTGTCGAATTCCATCTTGGCTCCTGAAATTTCCTGGAGTGCCAGAAGCTGAGTAGCATCATCAGGAATATATGTCACTGGGGCAGTGAATGGGTTCCTTAGAAGCCAAGATGTTTAACTCGATTTATCCGGGAAGTATCTTATAAATTCCACCTCCAAAGCTTCCAGGTGTTCAATCAATAACCAAACCATGTGTTGTGTCATCAGACTTTAACAACTTCTGATGCTGTTTCCAACATTGCAATTTCGCGCCTCGAATGTCAAAGCTTGCGCATGAAAACTTTGATTTTCTCAACAAAATCGACCATCAAGCTTTCTTTCCCTTGTAGTTCAACGTTCAGAGAGTTTAGCTGTCGATAAAAATTTCCACGGGGTATGCAAGTCGTAATTCCCAATCATCTTCTGTCCAAGTTGAGAGCTTGTGTGGGATACCGAGAAAGAGCTCGATTTCCTCTCTAAGTTCTAACACACAACGGACAACATTGGCTTTGGACAGCCACCGGACTTGCATATAGAACAGAAGGGCTTCGCGAACAGAGTTCATGTCCTGGTAGAGTTTCTTGAAAAGGCGCAAGTTAACATTTCTTATGACGGTAACAAGAGTTTCCAGGAGTGTCTCGGACGCAAGGGCCTGCCTATGTATCATGCAATGAGGTGAGAAGGCAATGATTTCTGGTGCACATTTTGAATTGTCCACACCGCGCGACGGATTAGTTTTGCACGTTATGTTAAAGCGAAACAATAATAATGGTTTTCGGCCTAGAGTAGGGTGGGACAATACGCATACTTTTTTCGGGAAATCGACTCATGGGAAAACCTTTTAGATATATCTCTGATATATTGGATGTATCACCTAGTTTATTATCTTAGCTGAAAATCTTGTGTTGACATTTTCGATGTTCAATATCACAAAAAAAGTTACAGCCATTTTAGTAGAGGTCCTGAAAATGGGCGTTTTGCCCCAGTGGTGGGGCAAAACGCCCCGTTTGAAATAAATAGATAGATTTTTCCATGATTTTTTTGTTTCTGAAACTTACAAAAAGCGGGACATTTCGCCCAAAAAGCGGGAACAAGGGGAAAGGCAGTATTTCCCGCCCGAAAGCAGTAATGTAGACACCTATGCCTAAGGCCGTGTTGACATACAAAGTTAATCCGCATTAAGATGCGGATCCCAATTCGGGTAGCGCAATGTGAACACCCTTAATCCGCATTAAACTACCCGAATTCTAATGCTGGAAAACAGGTGAATTAGGATGCGGATTAGCCAATGTGAACGCTCCGTTTGCCTTGATTCGGCGATGGAGGCGCTGCTGCATGACAGAGGGCCGTAGTCTCTGTATGAGTGCATATGACCCGCACACCACACCCTCTGGTGCACTAATTCGGTTGGCGGTTTGATCCGGCTTAACTCGGTGTATGTGAACCGAGCCGAATTAATTGATCCGCATCGTAATTCGGCTGAAAATTAGATGTGAACACGGCCTTAGTCTATAGTTGCGTCCAAACTGACCTTATGTAACATATTTTGGCCTTTGTTTACTAAACAAGTATTCTTCCTGGCAAAATAACACGTTTGTTTGAGACTTTGCGTTGGTTATGTGATACCGGCCTCCTGTAATACGTCACTTTAACCCCGATTTCATAGAACTGCGCGTGCGCTTATCGTTCGCGCTGGCTAACATATCAGCCCTCGAATCTCCCACTTTTAGAACACATTCTGACTAAACCACTGGCTTGATATTCTTGATTTTAGTTGCACGTGGTTAGCTTATATTATCTTTTTTTAGCTTTAATCATGCGCGATTAATCGTACGTTTTAATTGTACGCGAATTATATTTACAAGGGGTCGTAAGACGGCCCCCTAAGATTGCCAAACGGCCCCCAGGGGGTCACGACCCCCAATTTGAGAACTGCTGGCCTAAAACGATGTGGCTTGAGAACTACACCGACAATGAATATTTAATGGCGCCGCAGCCAGGCTTGTGGTGCCACATAGCGGACAGGCAACAACACGAGATGTTTGTCATTAAGTGCTGTCACCTTTGGAGTGTCTTTGAGAGCAATTTGCACATGTCCATGGCTTAACTGTAATCGTGTACAACGGAGTATGACATTAATGCAACAGACAAAGATAAAAACAAATCACATATTTTATTATTAAAATCAGTTAAACATCACGTGATCAATACAAATGTATATCCAATGACTTCAATATATTTACACAAAGTATTTTATATTCAGACAACTTTTTATGATTCACTCTTCATATTACGTACAGTGGACCCCACTTAATAAAATCACTTCGGGGAGTGCAATTTGATTGTATTAAGCAGCTGAATCACTTGAGTTGCACACAATGATACAACGGGACTACGGAATGATTCTGTCCCAGCCAATATATTTGATTCTAAACGGCCGATTCTGTTATCCACAATTCCATTAAGCGGAGTCCACTGTGTGTCCTTTCAATTACCATTTACCAACAAGTCACATATCGCGAACTGCACCGAGATATGACACGACCATTAAGATGAGCGCTGTTTCAACGAAGCCATATTTAACATTGCAGCATTTCACTTAATATTAAAACTGTGTTTTAGTACATGAAAAACACATTTAGACAATAACAAACAATGGTAAGACAAAGTTACTGCATATACATGCAGGCATAGAGGACACATTTTAAATTAAATTCATATCATAAATTACATGTAACCTATTGATTGTCCAGAAACTATATGATTAAAGCTGCCTTCTCAGTTCCTTTAGTCCACTGTGAATTAGGTTTGCTGAAGTTGCAATCAGTTTAATAAAAAAGTTGCAATCAGTTTAATAAAAAAGTTGCAATCAGTTTAATAAAAAAGTTGCAATCAGTTTAATAAAAAAGTTGCAATCAGTTTAATAAAAAAGTGCGTACTTCGTCAGTCATCGAAAGAATTAACTTTGATTGCTATTTTCGGTAACTTGCTTTAGAAGGTGGGTACACAGAACACACAATTTATACCGCGCCCCTCCAACAATTTCTGATTAGATGGTGTTACACTTTACCCCCAGCAGACCTGTTCATACCAACACAATTTCAACTTCCACTGAAGCATCCAGCCATGTAGTTGTTACATGAAAGCTCTTCGTTCTAATAATTCAATCGCTGAAATCCCATTGCTGTCTATTGCCAGGTAATCATCCATATAGTGAACTGAGGCAACTGGGGCTGAACAAAACTGCTGAAGCTTTCAACAACAGCAAGTGGATAAAACCCGGGTCCTCTCCTTTGGGAGTTCAACGTTCTACAATTGTGCCAACACGTCTCATCACATCGTTATTGTTGAAGTTTGGTTTGTGGAAAAAATTAATTACCATTTTGTCTGATGATTTCTTTGAAACTAAATTACACATTTGCACAAACGCCCTAACGTGTCGTAGTCAACACTAGATATGTTCAATTGTTTGTGAAATGAGTCTGAAGTGTGATGAGCGAAAAATTAAATAATTGTTTTTAAGAGTTAGTTTTAAAAGTATGTTACAATACTATCCACTAATTCATGTGGTTCAGACTTCAATTTATTCTTACATAAATAACACATAAATCACATAGTGAAATTACCCAACAGACAAGACTGGTCACTATACACAGATCTGACACGTATAACATAGAATTTTCTAAGTAATCCACACAGCTTCACATTAACTGACCACTCTGTCACGATGCACTACTTAAAATCATGCAATAATTTATCTTAATATGTTGACACAACATGAACGTGATTCATAGACAGTATTGATTGTAAAGATAACAAATAACATTGCTGCTAAATCATGTTTGCTGCTGCATGTGTGTGAAGGATTGTCCAATGTCACAATGTTTATTAACCATTTTTAACATTCTACCATTTACTGTGCCACCAAAAATATACTATCCTCATCTTCACCAAGACAGAAATGACGTGAATGACATCACAAAGGGAGACACACTGCACCGAACATTAAAAGTTTGACTATTGTCATCACCGGTTGTGTAACATTCCCATATGTTATTTGTCATTATTGCCACTCAAGAAACTTGGTGGTGTTCCTTCTGAATATAAGAAACCGTAACGTCAATCCACTTGATGATTCTTATATGTATTTATTCTTACCCTGTATTTGTTTTATTCAACGTGAAGATAAGTATCAATTTCATACTTAACATCCCTGAAGAATATCAGATATCTAACAAGAGATGGCACAAATAACATGTGTTGTTTCTTAAATGAAACCTGTCCATGACATTATATGTGTCATATCTCATGTAGGTTTTTTTTCATATTTTATGCACTTTTTTAAAGCTACAACAAAGATAAAAAGGGTTCTTCAAATAACCCCCAAACCTTTATTTCATTATATGCAGGCAATGATTTTCTTAACATCATTAACGCATAACATTTTTCATGTTCTAAAATTAAATTTCATCTCATTTAGAAAACAATATCATAACATCATGTCTGTCATTTTGTCTGTCAGAACAATTTCACATCAAGCAACAGCAGACGCAGAGAATATTCTTTCTCCAAGATACTGGCCACTCCATGCTTGTCTTTCTTTTCCAATGTTTTGTGCCTATTCTGAAAGAGATAGCAAACATTTATTGATCTTCAAACAATATCATTTACGGTACTTCAGAAAGCAGCTCCCAACGTAGTTTTACAACTTTTGCCTCAGGATCCTCGAGTTCAGAGCAGCAGAAGGGTTCTCTACTTTTTCCTGTAGAGCAAATTCATTCATTCTCTTTGCGGACCACATAATTTGTACCATTCGTTTCCAGCACCAGAGTTTAAGCTGCCCATTGACTTGTTCTCCTTCTTTCTGATATTCCACAACTCACTGCCATAAATTATATGCAACCACTGGAAAGTTGACTAATTTTCACAAGAACGAAAATGCCAAATAATCAGAACAATGCTAGAGAGAATTACTGTTCATCTATAAATAAAATGCAGTATGACACAACAAAACTGCCTGATGAAAATACAATCTAACAACGAGCTACAGATATAACAACTGTGGTGCTTAATGATAGGAATATGTTCGATGGTGTAAACAGGTGGGGTTACTTACCGTACAATGGAAGGGTGTTGTTCAGAGTGCGTTGGGTGCCCACATGTTGCTTGACCAGTTTTCCATCTGGGACTCCTGCTTCTTGCGATGTGTGTCGCTGGCCACATGCTGGACACAGCACAAAGAGGCGGTCAGTTTCACGAACCACTTTCTCACATGTAGAAAGAATTGTTTAACAGGAATGTCAGAAGAACGAGTGTATATAAACACTACAGGAATTAGTGTGCAGGAATACTAGTTAAATAATAATATTTATTTTTATATTTCCAATTTCCAAAAAAATGCTCAAAGCTCTGTACAGGAATAAAATTGCCTATACAATGTAATACAATCAAATTACATATACAAACTAACACATATAAAAACTAATTGCATATAATCTAATTTCTACAGGAACGTTTATTTTGACCGCATTTACAATTCAAATAAAAATTTAGTGATAGAAACAAAATATGCATTAATATGTTCACATGTAAATATACAAACACAATATAACTTAATAATGGGTCAGTGACTCCTATAGACCCTACAGTTGCTCTCGTGGGAGCCACTAATGAAATATACTAACTCATCTATACAAAAGGTTATGACAATGCGTGAGTGCAGAAGGGGAAAGAACATGCATAAATTTTCGAGTGTATATATTGAAATATGTGTGATAATTTGTACTATAAATTGTAATAGATAGTAGTCATACATTCATATATATATATATATATTACTGATTTAGTCGATTTTGATAGCAAATATAGCAGTTTAGTATTGAACAAGTATCTTCATATTTTTGTAATAAATAACTTTTTGTACAATTTGTAAAACCTCGCAAACTGCAAGTTCCTATCTTCTCTGTAACTACTTTTGGGGTATTATTAATAACATGCGGCAAGTTATATCTAAGACATGTTTGGGCAAATTCATGTTTAGTTCTGAATTAGTTATTTTCCAGTTTAATAAGTAGGCAGGTAAGTCTTGATGCATGTATTTAAAATATAAATTAAGTTCATGTAACCTTAATAAATCATCTATTTTTAAATATACATTTTTTTAAAAGTGGTTCTGTATGTATGCACTAGAGAAAGGGCATGTACCCGTTGCAGCTGGGTGGAAGTCGGCACACTGATGTCACAGGTTTTACAGTACAACCACCCCGCCTTGTACCCTACAACCTCTTGCCACACTGGACCCTTGCTGGGTGCACTCTGTTCAGCAGCCCTCCGTATGGCAGTTCGGTGTCCCTGCCCTGTCAACCAATTGATGCCATTTATCATGGTGCACATGTGTAGAAGTACTGCTGATCTACTTTTTGTTCCCAGAATCAAAACAAATATATTGGAACTATGGTTTTCTCGGTTGCTGCACCAACTCTACGGAACTCACTCCCTATTAGCATGCTGCAGCTGATCCCTAGGCCATGGAGGGGGTCTTAGACCCCCATGTCCATGGCAAATATTACGGTAAAGGACAACGCATATAGGCCTACATCAGAACTAAGGTCAATGTAAAGACTGAAGCATTAGTAGCCGGCTAATATTAACCCTTCTGTAAGTATAACAACACATGTCGTTCCCCTCCCCCCTGGTTTGTAAATAGAACGACATATGCCTACGACTGATTAAGAACCCCTCCGGCCAACAAACCTATATACGCCCCTGTATTCGTGTTAGGCCAGTAGGAAATATAACAAAATGTTGCCATCATCTGAAGACATTGTACACTGTATATCGATATCAAGACTGCCTTTCACTGTGATGCACCTATGAGTGCAGGTTTCCAAGGATTTAGACATGATAGGTTCTTTGTATTATAGTTATTATTATTTAGGACACTGTGGATGCAGAAACAGTCACCTGGTGGGGTAAATGCACATACATAAATAGAAAACAACCCCTTATAGTCTATAGGGAAATGTTTAATGATATAACTGTGTGAGTAAATGTCACCTAGGTGGGGTAAAGTACATGTATATGGGGTAAATAACAAGGCAGACAACATTGCTGACAAGTTATGGCTTTGTTACCAATGTACTTAATATAGTATACACCTCACCAAGATTCCCCTGCATGGGCCTGTTCCTGCCACTAACACTCTCTGTTGTGTCATATCGCAGCGAGCAAAATGAGCAAGTGATTAGTCAAAATGGGGTCAGAAAATGGTAAATTAAAATCACTATTTCAACTACTTTTCTCCATTTACACCCACATATACACTCTATGGTTAGTCTGTTAAGGCCTTTCTGTTTAGTTATAAACAGTGTATGTGGCATCTTCTGCAATAATATCACTTCAATGTCTTTTTACATTTTAATGGGAGATTCTATGTAAATGATTGGTGCACATTTTAATAGTACAGTATCATATCTGCTGCTCCTCAGAGCCACTACAGGTACTTAAATGCCACCATGCACTAACAGATGATTCTTGAAACCACCCACCTCAAACAAAGCAAGCTAAAAGAAACATTGCCATATTAAGAGAGAGGCTGCCGTGTGGTTTCATCAACCTTACTCTGGTTTCTGTGAATGCTGCTTGCAAATTTATATTTTGAATATTCTGAAAATCAACTATGTCAATATTTATTCTTCCATCAATCTGATGGCAAATTTTTTTTTAAATTTTATCATTCGTTTCTCTAGAAAATCAACACACAAGATGCTCTCTATGAAATGGCATTCAAAACATTTCTTCATGCAAAAGGGATCCTACAGTCACTGACACATGGGATCCTACAGTCGTTGGCACATGCATATGTTGCCAGCGATCAGCTAGAAATTTTAATCTGGACACAGCTTAAGTGTCCAAGTCCTAAAATGTGGCCAAATCCCAGTTAAAAAATAATTTTCCAGGCACCACAAAATTCCCCAAAAGTGGGTACCATCTCAAAATTGCCAGCACTTCATTCCTATGACATGAACCCGGAAGTGAATTAGTGATTTCTCCTGGTTACTTCTTCCAACCATAGCTAGAGGGAACTGTAATTATTGAACACCATGTCTGTACTGGCTAACCTGTTTATTCAGTGTTTGTAAACAGTTCCAGTCTCCAGCCTGGACACAGCTGCTGTCTATTAGTATTGGTAAAACAGACACCCTCAGTCTACTTAGCAATGTGTGTGTGTGTCCTCTGGCATGTTTTTATTACTGGGACATTTCATGTGGAAGGCTACTGGTTAGTACACACTGTGATTGGTGTTGTGTGTGTATGTGTGTGTGCATGCGTGTGCGTGCGTGTGTGTGTGCATGTGTGTATGTTGTCTGTGTGTGTGCGTGTGTGTGTGCATGCGAATGTGTGTATGTTGTGTGTGCATGCAAATGTGTGTATGCTGTGTGTGTGCGTGTGTGTGCATGCGTGTGTGCATGCAAATGTGTATGTGTGTCATACGTGAATGTGTGTCCATTGTGTGTGTGTGTGTATGTGCACATGTGTGTCATGTGAAAGTGTGTAGAGTAGGGAAAATATTTTAGGGTAATTATAGGCATTTGAGTATTGTCTGGGTAATTTTGTTCAGAGTGCCATAGCTCATTGCCACATGACTGTGATCTTGCACAGCATGACCATGCACAGGGTTCTAGAATATTGCCAGGATTGTAGTGTTCCAATACACCTGCATCACATCATACATGCACATCAATAGGCCTAAATTAATTACTTCTAGCCATGATTTGGCATGTGAGACGATGGTGCCACCTCACCTAACCTTGTTAATTGAGCCTATGCTGCTGCTTAATCTCTTAGATTACTCTGAAAATAACTCAAGCATGAACAACTGCTACACACTGATCAATTTCTTCATCCACCAAAATCACCAATATGGGAAAGATATTTATGGTATTTTGACAAGAGATTGGGCTGGGTGGTAAAAAATATTACACAATTATACTGTCATTTACAGATTTTTTAAAACCATGCTTACCCTTCTTAACTTATCTTATCTCCTTAATTCATCCATCTATTGACAACTTAATACTCCTTACTGATTTCAAGACTGATTAACCTTTTTTTTTGTTCAGATATTATCCATATTCATCCACTTTTCTGACAGTTGCAAGCTACCTGGCAACCATTCCATGAACAATGACTACAAGCTACCTGGCAATCATTCCATGAACAATGACTACAAGCTACCTGGCAATCATTCCATGAACAATGACTACAAGCTACCTGGCAATCATTCCATGAACAATGACTACAAGCTACCTGGCAATCATTCCATGAACAACGACTACAAGCTACCTGGCAATCATTCCATGAACAATGATTACAAGCTACCTGGCAATCATTCCATGAACAATGACTACAAGCTACCTGGCAATCATTCCATGAACAATGACTACTTTGAATAATTTCCCCCACAACAATTAGAATAGCCCTAGTTTTGAGTGGTAAATGTAGATTCACTAAATAACATGGTCTCAGTGCCACCAAATGCAAGACCCCAAAGATGGCAAGTGGACAAGGAAGCCATCGGTATTATTGAGAGTAGTTATTGATTATTTGTCTATGTGTAATCCACACTTCTGGGATATTTGTCAATTTTATTTGTAAGTGTATTTGTAAGTGTATTTACGCTGGTAGCAGTTACACAATCAGTAGATAATGTGTTTTATTCATTCATCATCTGTGAGAATTAATACTTTCCAATGTCCAATCTACACTGTTCCTTCACTAAAATTACTTCATGCCCTCTAGTTCTTCTATTTTCCTTAAGTGAAAAAAAAATACTTTGATCAATCTATATAAAATATACCGTATTCGACCTATTAAGTGTACATGATCTAATTAACATACAACCCCTCTTTATCAGCAGGATCCATAAATATTGTAATTTTACTAGTGTTGAACAACTGAAGAGTGTCACCATCTGGTGTCAAACAGTTGCCACCACTTTTCAGTTGTTCTACACTAGTCACCAAATAACATCACTAGTGTTAAACAGTTACCTTATTGTCTAGATATATATATATATATTATATATATATATGTATATATATATATATATATATATATATATATATATATATATATATATATATATATATATGTATATATATATATATATATATATATATATATATATATTTTGGTGTACGCTTATAAGAACAGATTCCTTGACATTTTTCCATGGCACAATTTTTTTCTAGTGCACTGTATGCATATTAGGTCGAATACAGTAACTGTAACTATATTATATGAAACCTCTGCTGTTTATCAATTCCAATAAATACACAACCCCTCACACAGATGTGGCCACAGATGCCCACCTTGCCGATGAAGTTCCAACTGTTGCACAGAATTCATAGAAACTTGACAGAATTGGCAGTAGTGAAAGCTTCTCTTCAATGGTACTACAAAGGCAACACGGGAGCGTTCCAGAAAATTTAAATCTGCATATCCCGGGGACAAAAAGAGGGTATCTATATGTTCAATGCCAGGCTTGTACCATCAGCGGACACTTCAATACATAACTTGTATTCAAATACCAAGTGTCAATTTCTCAAAATCATGTGCAAGCACGTAAAATTCAAATGAAAATAATTGTACAGGTTTCTTTTTATTCAGCAATTTATAACCTTAATGATATCTCATAATTATTAGTTTCAGCATCATCATAATTTTTCATGCACAACAAAATATCTAATGCCCAGAAATAACATCAGTGCCCTGTTACTATTGCCCGTAGGGTTGCAGAATTTTCTGGAACATTAGAAGAACAGAAGTGAGAGAAGAAATATAGTCAACTAATATGTCATCATGTCATATGATTCATTGAATGCATTTTTATTCACTTAATAAAATGACTGGTTATGAAAAATGTTATGTGACATTACAAAAAAGTTTAGCTTAAGCATAACATATATATATCTCCGTGTTGACATAATTCTAATTTAAGCATAGATCTTTATCTTTCTATAGCATAACAAAAATACTCGTTAATTGTACGAGTTGCACCTTGCAATATCTATCGGACTTCCCTAAACAATCAAGCTTGATTGCCAAAAAAGGGACGGGAGAGAGGGGGAGAGGAAAAGCGAGACAAAGAGAGAGAGGGGAGAGGACGAGGGAAATGGAGAGAGATGTAGAGAGAGGGGAAGGGAGAGCGAAAGAGATGGGAGGGAGAGAGAGGGGGAGAGATGTGGGAGACAAAGGGGTAGAGAGGGAGTGAGAAAGGAATAGAGGAGTGAATGGGAGAGAGAGATCAGCAAATTAACATGTACAAAACATACACATGACCACATACAAACAAAGATATGTGTACAAACATGCATCAATATGTATATGAACACACTAACCCTTCCAAACATGCACAATTACAGAGACCCTTAACTTATTCAACCCCAAATGCCACATGTAAGTATAACCCAACAGTTGTTTAGGATTTCACCAGTATGTGATTAACTATACTACTGTCTGCAAAAAACACACGCATTTTTGTCCATCGCATATCAGATCCTACATACCCTATATATTTTTTTGCTGTATATCATATGACAAGCTTGACCTTCACATACGACCTTAACTTACCTGCCTGGCTCTGCTGAGCTCCGTCTCTCTCAACCGACTTGGCCCTCTTGATGTGTCTAGTTCCTCGGAAATGTTCCGTCGCTTGAGCGTCCGAGTTGAATGTAATATCACAGACGTTACATGTAATTTCCGTCTTTCGTTTCCGCGACAATCGCCCCATAATGTTGTCCATCACTGCCTTTGAGACTGGGTCATCGTTCGATGAACTTTGACCAGATGTGGCATAATCGGTGCTGCCACCTGGAATGGAGACCGAATTGTCATATAGTATCGAGTGCTGGCCACCACTGCCAGACGTAGTACTAGCTTTGGCAGCGTGGTAGTACATCGACACATCGTTCATCTCTGCTGCACCCTGTTGGCCATTACACACACCATCTACAGTCGCACCGTTACCGTATGTTAATTCATTTCCATAGAACGCGCTGAGTCCATTAGAAAGCATCCGAGTGCCATTGGCAGCCATGCAAGGGGGGTGCGACGTGAGTGAATTCTTGTAGTACATATTCAATCCATTGACGGCGTTTCCTGCATATAATCCACCAGTTAATCCATTGCTGTATCCCAGCATTGCCACCCGGTGGGCGTTCGGCAACGCCCCCGCAGTGGTGGGGTATACAGCAGGCGACCCTGTTGATGCTGACAGAAGCGAATGGGTTAGTAAGCCAGTAGCAGTGGTGGGGTTAATAAAATTTTGTGACGGGGTATAAGGCATGAGGGCGGTGGCAGACGGTGCGAACTGTTGAGAGGCGTATGGGGTGACAGGGGGCGACAGAGGTAAACAGGGCGAAGGTAGCCCACTGAGGGGGGTAGCAATGTCCTGAGTGTTGCCATCAATGCCCAACAGAGACGTGCGATCGGCCAAACGACTGGCCGCACTGTATGGTTGGTATTGATGGTGCATCTGCATCATTGATTGCATAAAGAAGCCAGTAGAGGGTGCCTTACTATGTACAACATCAACATCCCTATTCACCCCAATGCTGTGATAACCCCGAGTGTTCATCTTATCCCACCCACCCCCGTATGTGTTCCCCTTCGGCGAGCGTTCCCAATTTCCCCTCCAGTGATGTCTGCTGCTGTCGCTAGAGGAACTGTATGCAGTTTCCCGTCTATATTTCTCCCGACTGCCACTGGTGGCACCACTGTCTATTTTCATCTCGTTGTTTTGCTGCACACTAGATTGAATAGAATTCTGACTATCAGTCGATTCTGTTGAGCGTGTTGTAAACTGATGTTGCAATGGGGAACTGTTTGATTGCTCCTTGTCGTCATGGTCGGGCGACAGTGATGCAACTTCACCAGACTTGGAAGGTTCAGAGTTGTCCATATCTGTGGACGTATTTAAGGCTGTAGATGCCTCACAGTCAGTGTTGGTGTTAGTTGTTGTGTCTGTTCCTGTCGCTGCACACGTGTCCTTACCTGAAAAGGAAGAATGTGTTTTGTGATAACATTATTAATTTTGTTCACCAAACATTTACGTGTAGATGTGAAAATAATGTTGACATACTTTAACATGAAAATTGTCTGACACATGCATACAACTGTATATTCTAATTATTTTATATCATGTAGTCTTATTTGTAATACGGCAAGCATATAAGTTATGTCACTTCTTCAACAAATGTAATGTAGTAGAGGCGTTATTGTTTCAACTGTATTTGTTGAAATAGATACAAAAATTAATAAAGATGATAGGATATAGCTTTACAGCCCAATCATGGAATTTTTTACCCTATTGTTCATGATACAAATAAAATTTACACATGACCACATCACGCCTCTCTTTACATTAGACATACACATGACCACATCGTGCCTCTCTGTACATTAAACGTACACATGACCACAACACGCTTCTTTGTACATTAAACATACACATGACCACACCACGGCTATCTGTACATTAAACGTACACATGATCACATCACGCTTCTCTGTACATTAAACATACACATAATCACATCACGCCTCTGTGTACATTAAATGTACACATGACCACATCACACCTCTCTGTACATTAACCATACACATGACCCCATCACACCTCTCTGTACATTAAACACATGACCACATCACACCTCTCTACATTAAACATATGCATGACCACATCTCTGCACATTCCACAAAACTGCTTCCAAAGGAAGTCAAAATGGCATTGGAATGAACAAATCTGCCAGGGGGTGAAGTGTGAAGGTATTTCTGAACATCCCCCAAACTGACCTTAGACTTTCTGTTTGGCTGTCCTAAAAATACTGGGTGTATATGCAAAAATACACCTACCTAGGTATTACTTGGAATGAACTCCTATCACAAAATAATCTGAAACTATAGTTATATATGGTAATATAGAAATTCAGTCAGATCTGAACAAGAAGTCGGGGTGCACATTATACTTGTGGCCGTACTATACATGAAAAAATAAGGTATATAAATATCCTGTGCGCTGCTACAGATATGTGGAGGTCGAGAGAAACAAACCCTGCAGGTAAAACGTGGGTTACATCAAACAGTTTGCCACTAATGAGATGAAGCAGGTGACACACAGCGTCCAGCTGGCGGTGTTCACAGGAGATGCCTGCCACGAAACAGCCAGGTCAGTTCCAGGTATGTACACTTCCTGGCTCCCCGGAGCAGGTGTAAACGCCTGTGGTTCCTGCAGGCCTCCTAGGCGGTACGCACCTTTGAGTCTGCAGTCTGCACCACAACATTCTTGGACTCGTTCCTAATTAGCCGTTAATGCGGCGATAGAAAACTGCTGTTTTCTGGTGCCAACTTCTGCAACATGGTTGAGCCTCGTCACTGTTTGCCATGAGTTTCTGTTAGATGAATGTGTAAAGCTGACATTTTTTGGCGAATTAATTCTGACTGCATGGATGGTGCCAATAGCCACAATATGTTTTATACATGAAGAGTTCTTTTGTATGGTGGCAACTTCAGATCCCCAGTTAAAAGGTAATACACACTGCACTGGAAACAAACAGCGAGTGTCCATTTTCTCATTCACAGTACAACTATTTCCTGGTATCATCACAGTCGATGTATTTAGCAGTCTAGTTTGTGTAATGTTCATTAGATGGCAGCTTAATAGGATACTTCAACTTGTTTGTCATGTGAAATGAGTGTCCGAATAATCACACCCCTGCCAGTTGGTCACTACTGTCTTATGTGGTATACTTATGTGGTATACTCCAAACAGCCCTTTCCATGGCTAATGCAGGAGTTTCTATATGTTAGTGGGTTTACAGATAGAGACCACTGGCTCTGCCAGTCAACGATAGGCTACACATTTACCCCTTCCCCTGTGTGGGATCTTTTACTAAATACCCTTTTACTTCCCTGGCATAGACATCCGGTAGAAAGACCAACAGCTCTGACTAATCTTAGTGTCTCACAAGAAAAACACAGTCAAAGTGGGGTGAACAAAGTTGTCCCGGCTTTGAAACGGCAGCAAGTGGACTCGAACCACGGTCCTCTCGATTAACAGTCTGGTGCTCTAACCATCATGGTAGGTGTACTCGAAACACGGTCCTCTCGATTAACAGTCCTACGGCACTCCACTGTTATAATGGGGAATCGATATAACATCCACACATCTCCACTAATATCCAAAAGTCTGCTGAGAAGATCTTTGTGTCAACTGCCACACAGCTGTTGCACTATGGCCTTGCATGACACCAGTGTAGACAACTGTGACCATGAAATTATTTATTGTCATTAATGTTTTGTAACTGTAATTCAACATTCCAGCCATATTCTACTTTGTCCTAAGGTCCTGTGTCCTACACTCACTTCCTGGTCATTTCTAGTTTGGCCCATCCCTCTGCCTCAAAGAATGCCCTCCCATAGTTCCCCCACACCCCAAGCCAATTCTGTACATATCAGGAAAAAACACAGGAAGAAGTCAAACATAAAGTCAGAAAAACAAACAGAGTAACTTTACTTTGGCTTACGATAGCAGTGGCTCCAATATATATTAAAAAAATTTTTATCCATCAACATTGACCCTTGTTAGTTGGCATCATAAGGGGTCCTACCCTTGAGTTTCTCTGCACTTGTTTACATCCCACACAGACTCATACTTGTTCTAAGTGGCTGTCAATTTCTAAGTGGCTGTCATTTCCTGTCAATAACAACGGCACAATTCCGCTTTCAGAAATTCTGTATTGCACAGAAATATTTCTAAATGGCACACTCATGTAGAGTGTGGTACTTATGGGGAAATATTAACCTAAATATTACAGCACCTTGTCAAATAGCCACCCTTGTTATCAGTCATCAGACAGGGAGCCATCTATTTGACAGGAGACCAAGCATGTCCAAGCACACACATGCACGCACGCACGCATGCACACACACACACAAACCATGTTAGCGCTCGCACGCACGCACGCACACGTGTCTGCCAGTGATTGCTGTCATAATAAAACAATTTTTTTTAGCTAACAAGATCATTTACCCAGACATGGGTTCACCTTCCCACAGACGGCAGAGATCAGGCCCAGTTAGTGATGTCCCCATTCCGGGAGAATGCCGTACAACTTGATACTTTCAAGACATATATACGTGCCAACTCAAAAAGTTCGTGATCTTACGGATTCCTGCTACCAGTCTTACAGGTGTGCACCGCTCAAAGTTGGCACCTACGAAGACAGGCCCCTACGAAGGAATGTACTTTATACACAGACAATTGTCGGTGAAAGTTCACTTTTGAACCAGTGATGTTTCTATGACAGATTTTATATATACATGCCTATTTATAATATCAGTACATTCATCAATTATATTTAAAAAAAATTTATGTGACCTAAATCACACATATGAATTAAATTCAAATATTTAAAAATATTTAACAAGATTCCCATCCCAAACAACAAGTTCCAGATAGCCCGCCCTTATCATTGGAAGGTGATAACTTTGATTAAATGTGGTGGTTTCAGAAGTGTCTTTGTAAATAATTAAAAGGGTCACAACCAGAATTAACTAGCCTAAACATGTATAAAAGTCAGGAACCACCAGCTAAATATAGTCAACCACAGCTACCCGGAACACCAACATCAAATTATCATCAGCCACTGGTAAATCAACGCATAATCAAATTTAAAATTCCACCACTCCACAATACGACCTAACATCTGTTGGGTCAGTACTTTCTAATTTAAAGTTTCTCGTTAAACATAACAAACTACTCCCAGCCTGTTCACATGTCTGCTCCCAGAACATGTTATTTAGGCATAAGTTAAGATGGTCATCTTGCATTGAAAGAAGATCTGCTTCAGCTGGCAGTACAAATATACAAGGAATGGACAGAGCTGAAAGTTATTTACATCATGGAAAATGAGATGGATTTAATGACACTACAAATGTACATAAACACTGATCATGTCAGTTCAGGGCATCATTTGCTGCTCTAATTACTGCACCTGGAATATGTCTGTCCTTTCTTGAGTTTAGTGCTAGTAGTATTATATAAAGTCTCTTCTTTTTTATCAATCATGTTGTGTGTAGTATGGACTATATCTAACCCAACCCCATGACCAACAAAATGCATTTTAAGGAACCACAATTGTATTTTATCTTATATGTTTATGAATATCAACCGTACTGCTCAGTACACTCGTGATCAACTGTCGACAATTTCCTTTACCTGAAGACAATGTTTATCAAGTTCATGTGCTAACTGTTCACATGATGGCCACATCATTAACAATCGTAAAAATTACGTTCCTGTCTGTTTGTAATTGTAAAAATGTGATTTGCAGCGAAAACATTTTTTAAATGTCGTTTGTTAAAAGACATTTGGGCACTTGATATGTTAGAACAGATGTAGTTTATACTATATATAACATTATTTTATTACACAAACAGACATAATTTGTAACGTAAATGTTAAGTAATATTAAAGGATTGATATAAACAAATTGGCTGCAGTATATGTAACTAGATACTTTACCTATAATATATAACAATGAAATGGGAATGATTTAATAAAATATATGATTTTGTACCAACTTTTCATGCATGCTTCACCAATCTGTGTGCTTTATGGCCTGTGTAACAAGATATATTTGTCCTTTAAAGTGTTTTGAATTTTGCAGTTTGGTGCATGTAAACAACTTATGCCATCTCTGCAAGCCGAACTACTCTGCAAGCCACTAGCAGCTGGAATTTATAAACAAGATTTGGATGAATGGTGACATACTGTATTCGATGTAATAAACATTAAAAAAATTGGGCCATGGTAAAATGTCAATGAATCTGTTCTTATCAGCACACACCAAGATATGTTTCCCTAAACAATAAGGTAACTGTTTAGCACTAGTGGTGTCATTTGGCGACTAGTGTAGAACAACTGAAAAGTGGTGTCAACTGTTTAACACCAGGTGGTAAAACTTTTAAGTTGTTCAACACTAGCTAAATTACAATAATTATGGATCTTGCTGATTAAAAAAGGGGGTATTATATGCTAATTAGGGCATGTATGCTTAATAGGTTGAATAAGGTAAGGTTCAATATATGTGGCTGCTATGATGTTCAGATATACCAAAGAACTTTAATGCGATCAATGTCATTAAGAATGATTTTAAATGAAGACAAGCAACTTAGTGACATTCTAAATCAAGGCTTACACATCAAAAAATAGATCATTTCTGTATAACACGAACGAATCTAGAACAAAAGCCGGTGGGCATTTTGTCCGGTGTGGAAACGTAACTGTCTGTCATTATTAATTGTTGCCTAGGTAAGGGAGCATTAACTGTTGCCTAGGTAAGGGAGCATTAACTGTTGCCTAGGTAAGGGAGCATTAACTGTTGCCTAGGTAAGGGAGCATTAACTGTTGCCTAGGTAAGGGAGCATTAAGTGTTGCCCAGGTAAAGGAGCATTAACTGTTGCCTAGGTAAGGGAGCATTAACTGTTGCCTAGGTAAGGGAGTATTAACTGTTGCCTAGGTAAGGGAGCATTAACTGTTGCCTAGGTAAGGGAGCATTCACAACAGTCAACATTTACCTGTTCGTACAAAGTGTACTTATTCCCAGTTCCCCCTCCTCAAACTAGTACTTTAAAATGTTGATAATTTTTCACATAAAAAAATATCTCGATGTAACAATGTTCTAACACAGTGCACTTATATATTGACAGAGAATAATAACCACCAGAAAGTGTTTACAAACATTTATCTCCAATAATTATGTTAAAGTTTTGAGCTTTTCCAACAACTCCGTGTTGTCATATTGATAATTGTTTTCCATGTTGTTGTGAATTTCCAAGATGTTGGACTGTACAGCACCGTGCAGTCGACGGTTACACAATTTAAAACATTAGTAGTTAGTTCCATAACAGTTCACCATGTGGTGTTGCTTGACACATCGGCACTTGTGAATGACCCCTTAACTGCCCACCTGGACATGACTTAGAGATAGCAGTGTGGACACAGACCACTATATGCACTTTGATCCACCTGGAAACCTGAGAATCTGAGCGAGACCAGACAGCTGTGGTCTGACACCATACACAGGTCAAACATTGAACACTCAGGAAACTACACATATAAACAGACCAGGTCAAATTCCTTACTGGATATATTGGCCTACCTCGGTAGGATCAGTGAGTGATCAGTGATGTTACGGTCACAGTATCACTGACCGACTGACCACAAGAGAGCTTCAACTCCTGAGAACCGATGTTTGCTCCGACATAAGATTATTAGAACTTTTGTAAGTTACACGAACAAGAGTACAAAAGTAAACAACCGACTGCACATATTACTTAAACTATTCACACACTATACAGATTTGAACATCGACAAACCTGATTTGTGAAGGGCTAAATCAACTGAGTAGGTTGTTCTAAGCATTATTAAATTAGTTAAATTGTGTTTTACGGTCCACGTAGCACCACGTTGCTTCAGCATCTTCTGCAGTAACGTCAGTTTATATTATCACTCACCACAGATGCAATATTTTAAAAGAATATATACTTTTTTGTACATGGAATGATTAAATGAATGCACTGGTAAAGACAAAAATGAGATAAGAATGTTGTTTAGCGGCATAAACAATTTAGGCCAATCTAGTTCATGATTAAAGAAAATCCGTAAACCCGACTAATAAAAAATAAAAGACCTCACTGTATCCAGAAAGCTGAGATCACAACAATGTGGACTGATTAGGCGTGACATTATGCACTCATTGTCGTAGTTCACATGCAGACCTACTACTACAGTAGAATGACCCTAGCTGGGATAACAGACAGAACACATTATACATGACTGGGCACTGTTGCACTGTGACATCACATCCCCTTGAAGCCACAATACACATTCCCATGAATGGATTATAAAATATCATTCGTAAAATAAAACAAATACTGATTAACAAATCATCTTATAAGTATATTCAACAACATTGTGACATAATTCTCAAGAGTATACGTACCCCCCAAAAAAACTATTTACTTGCCCTTTTGGGAAATGATGTGGCTAATCACCAGGTTCAAGTACATTTCAATGCTGTGTGCCAGACCATCTCTAGTGGGGCACTAGGAAATTCTTGAAGAGGCAGATAAGGAAGAGGGTGGGGGGATTTTAGAGGGTGGTCTGCTGTGAATCACTGATTGAGTATAAATGATGACTTAGCCAGGGTCTCCAGTTTTTGTATGAGGGTAGTTACCAGTCAGTGTTTACCAGAGCCATCAAGAAGCAGCAGTTCTGACAGCTCAACATGTTTTACTAACCCAATGAGTAAGTGAATAATTGAGTGACTAATTGAGTAACTGAGTGAAATGTAGGATGAGGGTAGATGACAGTTGTAGCACCCAATCACCCCAGACAGTTCCTCCCAGACCTCTCCCAATTAGACACAATTAAAGAAACAAGCTCCAGCCAGTGGATGTGTGAACCCCAGCACAACATACCCTGCTCAGTACAGGGTGGATTCTTCACCAGCTGCCACAAACTTGGGATATTTCCCTGCCTCCAACTCTAGCCTTGTCTGTAGTGAGGTAGTGGGTATGTTCTATCCCTGATTGGGTAATTTTTTTCTTCCTGTTATAACAGATACCCAGGGGTGTTTCTACCCCCAACCCAAACATGTGGCAACTGTCTACCTGAACCTTTCTCAGACCAATGCTATTGGTTTGCCAATTCACCTTCTATACTATAAAGTAGATTGTGACTTTGTCTGTCTGTATGTATATTTCCTCATACCTCTGTCAGTTTCACATATATGGGGCTGACCTTTTGTAGGCATGCCCACAGAACCACGGGAATGGTTCGTAAATAAAAAAAATTCAAAATTGCCCCATTGGGTGGGGATATTACGAAGGAAGCTATGTGGACGTTTGGCATAGATTTCATAACTCAGAACAGGAGTTCCGAGTTATGTGATCGACGTCAAACATTTACATAAGTTCCTTCGTACAGCATGAACACTTCACGAAACCGGGCAGTTGCACATGATTTTGGGGCATGAAGTTACTGCAAGTAATCGGCTTGTAATTTTATACATTGTAACCAAGAACCCTTAATGTTTTTCTCTTCTTCATTACTGGAATTAGAACTGATAAAGATCAAGTCCATTTTTTTTAGTAATGCTCACATTACGTAACATCAAATCCATTCAAACATAACTGTATTAAATTTAAATGTTTTAAACTAAACTGTGTGTATTTGTACACACCAAACCAGTCATTTGTATCAGGAAATAAAAAAATTAATATAATGTAAAATAAATAACTTCAGTCAAGCTGTTAAGTATTCTTGTTAAACTGCAAATCATATAAAATGACATCCATGACACTGGATTAGTTAGTTCATAACCACATGAACTTTGTTTGCATTTGCGATCGCCATGCCGACAACACGAAGTGGTGTGTCTACGAAATGTAGACAGTCATTAAAGAGATTAGCCACGCATCATAAGTCATTCAAGGATTTTATTATCACCTTAAACGCCAATAATGGGATAATTTTTGGTGCATTCCTGGAGGCTTGTGGGCATTTATCCCACCCCAACTGAAACCTACATTAAGGCAATTAGCTTGCTGTGTCTCTTTGCAAAGATTAGAAAGCATTCTCCCATGTTTTTTTTCACAACCCCTCATCGAAAAAACACCTAAATTTAACATGGAAATGCATCTAGATTCAGAAGTATTTCAAGTCATAAAGTATATAAATTGCTAGTTTTTACAAAAACGTTTTCTAACGTGCCACACATCTCAACTGCAAAGGTAGCCTTTTTCTGAAGGCATTGCTCATTTTTTCATCTCGACCATTCATTTTTTAATAATAAATATTAATAACTTTCATTCGTTTAGCACTGTATCTCTGGAATATAAATTCTCTTCAGATGCACTTAGTGTTAAAAAATAACTGGTTTACATCTATACAATTTATTGTCATGCTTACAAATATTAAACTTATTATTATCTTCACATTCACACATCAGTTAGTATGATGAATTACAGTGATAACTTAACATGCAATAGGATACAAGCCACAGGTTAGATTCAAGTGCAATGTTCATGTCAATGACTAAGACACTGGTTGGACCCAAAACCATAAATGGCTTCTATTCAGCCTACAGCTGATTTTTCCACTGGTGGCCATTTTGCATGATTATAAAAAAGTGACCATCAAAAGTTCTGAAACTGTTTACCTAATGCTGTCATCATCTCACTGAAATGCTGATTGAGTTTAGTCAAAATTCTACATTTCTAGCTCTTGTAAAATGCCTGTATGTGCGATACCCGTCAATATTTACCAATATGTGCTTACTTTACTATGCACATGTCTATTGGCTAAACAATTCTACATATCCTTTCGCCTATTAAAATCATTTTAAAATCCACAATTTCATCGTGAACAGGTTCTCCAGCAAACCTGGCAATGTCCCTGCTCAAATCCACTTATCACTAGTTTATAAAAAATTTCATATATCTAAACATACACTGACAGTGGCCTACATTCGTAACACACCAGGAAGTCTAACCGAGGCATGACCTAAAATAAATTGCATCCTTGTGACAGAAAGAAAAATCACTGACAAGAACAAGTCTAGGGAGTCATGTGACTAGAATACGCGTTACAAGTACATGATGGGTAGCAGTGGTAAAAATGGGGCTTGGAACAACGTATCATTTGGAGAAACATATACCAGAAGTGTTTGTTCCCTCCAAAGGGGGATGTTGGGGGGGAGGTCAGACTACTACTGGAGGGGAACAGACTCCTCTGACCCCACACATGTTGATGGAACATTTTAACAGAGGTACCATCTCATGTTGACAGGCACATTGTTCATTAGCAGCCATTGAATGATATACATACCACATCCGACCTATTAAGCGTGCATGCCATAATTAGCATACACCCCTTTTTTAATCAGCAGGATCCATAATTATTATCATTTGACTAGTGTGGAACAACTGAAAAGTGTCGTCATCTGGTGGTAAACAGTTGGCACCACTTTTCAGTTGTTCTACACTAGTCACCAAATAACACCACTAGTGTTAAACCGTTACCTTATTGTCTAGAAAATTAATTTGGTGTACGCATATTCCATACTATTTTTCCATGGCCAATTTTTTTTTTCTGCATACTGTACGCTTATTAAGTCGAATATAGTAACCTAAATGGTCACCTGTCCTGAACCATATTCATAACCTAAATAGTGCCCGTCCCCATGTAATACTTCTGATTGGAAGACTCATTCAGGGTTTCTGTCAGCATGGCTGAGGTAACAATTGCATAATTTCCAGTCCACTGATCCTAAGATCAAAAAAAGAAATCCCTGGTAATTCAGATGTCACTCACCAAATAACAAACTTCACAAATTAATTTTTTTTTAGTATTTCATTCCGAATATATTTAAAGGCATCCTAGAAGGCTTAGGCATTGGGTGAAACAAAAGAAGAAATTAGAAACAACATTATGCACAGAGTCAGTGACAGTGTCAAATAAAGTAACAACATACAAATTGAACAAACTATTCAACCTAAGATGTTTTCTTTAATCACTGGAAGAAACAAGGAATGCTTTTTTCTTTAATCGGAATCCACTTTTGTTTTATATCTTAGTTAACTTTGTTACATTCCTAAACTATGCCGATTTCACTGTTAAAGAACACATTTTAGTGAGAAAGTAAAATACTGATCCTTCCACATCACGCCCTCTAATTGAAACTGACAGGTAGGATTTAGGGCAGGGTAACATGACTTCACAAGCCCCCAGGGCAACATCACCCAGATATATAAGAACAGAGAGAGGGTTGAGTAAGATACCATAGCTCTTGTTCTAGATATTTCAATGTTAATTAGCTCATCTGTATGTTTCTGGTTTTCTGCATATCAAATGAACAAGACTCATCCAATATTCTCACATAAAGTTGTGTAGTGAATGTTTGCGTGTTTTATCATATATTGATACATTTCAGGAATAAGCAAAAGGCAATGATTGCATTACAGTGACACGCAGAAGAACACGACAAGTTTTCCAGGTATCTAGTTGACCATATAATCATTATTTATTACAAAGATATGTATATCATTGGTTATTGAATTGTTGAAATTCTGATGTTTGCAATATCATATTGGTTTACATTTTGTTGCCATAGTGACATTTCTTTCCAACCACATGATACAAGAAAATAAAAAAAGCAAAATCAGTTCACAAAAATCTCCCACCTGAACAGGATTCTGCGTACCTCTGTTTATATTGGGCGCGGCGCCTCAGTGGTTAGACGACGAGGTCGAGTGCACCTGCTGCCATTTCAAAACTTCCAATTCCATTTCGCATTAATTTTGTTCAACCCACTTTGCCTCAGTTCATGCAGCTGCACAAATGAGTACCTGGCAATCCACACTAATAATTCCAGTGATGGAAATATTGGAATGAACAACTTTCACACAGCAATTGTAGCGTGTTTGGATGCTTCAATAGAAGTTGAAATGGTGTTTGCGTGAACATGTCTGCCAGGGGTGTAAGGTGCAATGCGCCCTGAGGTATGCATGTTGGAGGAGGGCGGTATAAATTCAATGCTTTGCTTTACATAAAATTCAGTAAGACTATTTTTCATATTTATGCAAAAACAGAATGCTGTGTTCATGACAACTGAGGGTCTATGGGGCAGGAAATTACTACTTGATGCTCTGAATGCTACCACTTCTACACACCAGACTTGTTACACACCCGGCTTCATATCTGCTGAGCACTAAAACCACATCTGCATTGCTTATATTACTGGACTCATAAAATGGAATGTCCTCAAATGGCCACATAACCATCTCAGTGATATCTGTGTAGGGGGCATTAAGATTAGCACTAATGTTGCACTGACATCTTACTTTTTGTAAATATTAAACTACGACATAACACATCTCTTTGTGTATGCCAAGGGTATTTGTAGAACAAAATCAGGCATTAAATAATTCAACACCCCAAGGACACCATATGTTGTTGAATTCCCAGGTTGGGGGAAATGAACCCAGTGTTCAATCCTCCAATCAACAGAAACCATATATTGTCCAAATCCCAAAGTTGGGACAAGGAACAATGTCCAAATCCCGAAGTTGGGACAAGGAACAATGTCCAAATCCCAAAGTTGGGACAAGGAACAATGTCCAAATCCCATAGTTGGGACAAGAAGCAATGTCCAAATCCCCAGCGCAGTGTCAACATTCCAAAGTGTGTGTGGACCCTCAGAGATAATATTAATCACTGTTCAAATATTACCCTGACCGCCGAACAAACATTGATACGATATGTATGCATGCATTCTGCATGTTTAAAAAGCGTACAAGAAGTGCCTAAAATTAGCACTGACGAATAGTATGTAGAATTTAATGCCACAAATATTTGCCTAAAATTAAATCTCCCTCCTCAGTTGATATAGCCCCTCATGAATCAGGTTCGCTGATGTTCAAATCTGTAGTGCACAGATAGTTAAGTAGGCCTAATATGTGCAGTCAGTTCAACAAAAAAATGTGTTACTTTTGTCAAAAACATCAAAAAAATTTACTTTGATTTTCAGGTTAGGTAACTTGCAAAAGTGTGAACAGCCTTTTGCTGTAGTTTGAGCTGAACTGCTTTTGCTATTTTGTCACAGGTCAGAAATAGTTTAGTAGTTTGTCCGATGATTTCACCAAAACTAAATAAAAAATTTGTACGAACGAACTAGCGTGTTGTAATGAGTTAAATTTTTGGCAAAATGAGTCTGAAACAAGACAAGTGAAAAATTGTGGGATCAGGGCCCAGAAATGGGTTATAGGGAAGCCAGAAGAACGAGTTGTAGCCCAAAGTTTGACTGGCACAGTCCAAGAGTTGTAGTCCTATATTTAGGCTAATACATCTCCTCTCAGTTGTGGAGTGATTGGCCTGAGCTCTGGCCAGGGCGAGGGCCCTTCCCCAAGCCACCCTTCCACACCTGCCCCTCATGTGTTGGGCAATGTTTCACCTGTCCCCAGCCTCCTCCTATCTCCTCTTCCCTTCCCAGGTCTGGTTCCTAATGGAGTGGATGATTTGTGAGCTGGTAAATAGGGCTGCAAATTGGCACATTTGCTGTCAATCTGAGGTCCGCTGGGCAGTACTCAACCCAAGTTGGCTCAACAAGCTGCTGCATTCTGCGGCATTCTACGCATGCCAGTGGATGTAACTTGTCCTGAGAAACGCTTGGCCTTAGCATGAGTTCATTGAGCAGCCTCAAAGAGGAAATATTCCCTAATGTCTGGCAGAAGTCTACTAATTATAGTCATTATTGTCACTATAGTGTTTTCTTCATAAATCAAGGAAATGGTGCTCTACACAAATGGTACTCTACACAAATGGTACTCTACACAAATGGTGCTCTACACAAATGGGACCAACATAAACACACACATTTTCCGGTTCACAACTAAAAAATCTGGGAAGAAAAAAAGGAACGCCCTTTCAAAGTGTGTCCATCGCTTCGAAGAGGAACATGGGAAGAACCAGTCTCCCAGTGCATCCCAGTTGGCCTGTATTAAATCTTCCCTCCACCGGCATGGAGATCCTTACATTTCATTTACCACAAGTAATCAGCCGCAGATGTTTGCGATCCAGGTAGACAAGAGGTCATATACCCTCCACCCCACCTCACACTGCTACAGCAGGTAGATACAGCGCGCCATTCCTTCCTCATATGATGGTTCAACCTATAATGGTTCGTAACTATATAAATTAATAAACATTTTCAACCTACCTTTTTCATCAGGCATGCTTGGCAGCATTTGCTAAATATACCAAACTATCAGGGAAGGGGGGAGTTGGAAGGAGGGAGGTAGGATGGAAGGGAGGAAGAGCTTAGATTGAGAGGAGATGGTGGGTTAGAGGGAAAGAGAAATAGAGAGGGGGAGCGGGAGAGAGAGGGGGGTAAGAGATATGGGGAGAGAGAGATAGAGGGATGGAGGGAGGGTGAGGGGGAAGAGAGGAAAGAGAGAAGAGGGAGGGAGAGAGAGAGAGAGAGAGGGAGCGAGAGAGAGGGGGGACAGAGGGAGAGAAAGGGAGCAAGGGAGAGAGTGGGAGGGAGAGAGGAGGTATAGAGGGAGAGAGAGAAGACAGAAAGGAAAAGAGAGCGTTATGTATCTAACGTGATAGTGATAGGCAGACAGATAAAGGTAGATAAATGTGGAGAGGGGAAAAGGAAGACAGAATTCAGAGAAAACGAGGAAGGGAAATATGGATGGTTCAAAGTAGATAGTGGAGGAAGAGGGTGAGTGAATAACAAAGGGGTGAAGGGAATAGGGCAAGGAATAAAAAAAAATTCATAAAAATGCAGACCTATGATTGATAGAATTACCAAGCACTGACATGGTGACTGTGCATGCCGACTAGAGGTGACCCACTGGAAGACATGTCTAGAGGGCCAATGAATATGATACAGTACACGATACTGATTTAGCGTTCAGATTACTTGTTCCTTACACATGTAGTCTTCTTCATGGAACTTTTGCAGTAACACACAGATGTTCTGTGTTGACATGTGTATGTGTCTACGTTGTTAACAGCAACTTCAGTAACTCATAAGTCTCATAAGTCAGGGACAACAGTACCTCTTCCATGTATTGCTTTGATCTTTTCAAACTAAAAAGAAGTTAAAAAGATATAACTAAGTACATAAAAAGGAACCCATGTTTGGATCACATATATCTTCATATTCAAACTATGTCAAGTCATATAAACATCGTCAGTAACGTCTAGGGAATGCCAAAGTATTTGTTGTTTCAAAAGATTCAGACAATATATGATATACCTTTTTAAAGTTTTTTCAATTGTACCTTTTTTCTTCACGACGTTGCAAAAAAACTCTTCAGACATTACAAAGAGAAAAGGTAAAATTTACTGTGAAAATTAGTAAAAGAATAATAGATTACAATCATCAGTCTGTAAGAGTTCTTGCTAGCCCCAGAAGTGGCTGTGTGGAGTACAAAGACTCAAGATGAATCTCTTCACAATTATATGTTGCGCCTTATCATTGCGTAATCACGTTGCTAGCATGGACACCTTCAACCCATAGCTGTCTTGCATTCCCCAGATATCTATCTCTGCCAGACCACAAGCTGTGTACATCTTTATCCTTGATCAAGGCTGGGGTCTGTCTGCCAGGGTCCCTGGCATTGGGAAAGACAGGGAAACAGTGGTGTCCTGATGGTTTCCCTCCCTAACAGCTGAATAGCATTAGCAGCCACCTTTATCGGACTTAATCCAGGAAACAGGAACTTGTCCTGCAGGTCCAGACTAAGCCACCATTCACTTCTGCAGCAGCCTTCAAAGGGGCGCCAATTAAAGGCCCACACCCACTCAATAGGTGCCACACTCTTTCACCTGAGGGGGTAAATTCCACACCACTCTTTTAGCTGGCACCAACATTTCCAGGTCTTGTCACAATGCTATCATGTTTCGTAGTTTAACTGTTTCCAGTATTTCATGACAAAAACAAAATACAAGCTTGTTGCTTGGGCGGCAAAAATGCATTTGATTAATTGCTGCCCAATGAAAAGAATCTATGAAAACAGTATTGTCTTCCTAAATAAAAATATGCAATAAAGTCAAGATGGATAAAAACATTTCATGGTTACGCAAATGTGAGCATTTAAGACATACACATTCATACATGGATACAAGCACACACACGCATGCACAGACATGCACATACATTTTTTATAAGCGTACCTGATTGGTTCTTTGATCCGGTGCACTGGGAACTTTCAGGCGTTGTTGTTTCTGTCTCACCAGTAGGTAGCGCTGCTGTTGTGGCACACTTCGCCACAGTTAACGACGACAACGAAGTCACACTTTCTGTCGCCTTTGACACGGACGATGACGTGTCATCATCTGTCGACGCAGAACACGGTTTCGGTGATGATGATTTTTCATTTTCATCATCATCAGTTTTCTCTCCATCCCCTGTGTCTGATTTTTTCTTTTCTGTCGACTCGTCGTCAGCCGATTTCTTCTTTTCGTCCGTGGGTGCGTTTGCCTGTCGTAGCTTCTTGAGATGACTCTTGCCATTGAAGTGTTGCTTGGCCTGTTGTTCCGAGTTCAGAGTGATGTTACACGTCTCACATCGCACCGGCTTGGTGGCCTTCGTCTTTGTCATGCGGGGCCGAAACTATAAACACAAGATCACAATGGGGCCCCTTCACGCATATATAATAATGTATCAAGGAAAAAACAAAATGTTGTATTATTAATGAAACACAACATAATTTGACAGTTTGTTGATCATGATAATTCCCCTCGATTAAAAGAAAACATTTGTCTAATATATAGTTAAAAAAGTCAAATATTATCCATGTTGTCCAAATATTTTGGACTGGACTAAAACATTGGAACAAACGAACCACCACTTTTCTAATTCACATATTTTGTGACAGTAATGCAAACAGTAATAATTATATTTCGATAGGTGCAACAAAATCACATTTTGTTGAATGATTTCTTGTGCCATTATGTGGCCCATTTTCAAGAGATTATTTGACCCCAGACAATATGGTACTAGATAATTTGATATCAGACAATTGGGCACCAGATAATAATGGTAAAAGACAACGTGAACTGGACAAGTTTACACTAAAAAATGTTACATCAGAAAATTTATTTTTGCTAAAATGATCAAGCACAACTTTAAAAAAATATATTTTATCATTTTATTTATTAATTTGCAATTCAACTTCCGTGAAAATAAAAACAAACAACACATTATAACTATATCTGTGTTGAGGTCACAATGTGTCCAACCAGTTCTGCACAATTTTCTGGGAGTTCAGATGCCTGGTGTCAAATTGTCCAAATACCCCTAGAATCATATTATCATAACACATTTCTACTCCTGTCTTTACACACATAGAATACATCTGAGGCCTGTACTGGGTAGGACTAGGCTTTAGTTGTCAGATTTACGATAGTCTTACAAGGTCTAACATATGGCAGTGTAGAATGCAAGGACACTTTATGTGCCCAGAGAGGCACGGGAAAGCAGGCGCTGTGATATATCACCCTGTGGCATGCTTATGGTACTGATGAGACAACTCTAATGACCTCATCCTTGAAGGAACAATACCACAAGCAGTAGCAGGGATTCCCGGAGGGTTACAAAGGTGCCATTGTACACACTTCTGGGAGGTGTCTATTACAGTCTACTAAGCAGTTTGTGACTGTGTCTATTCCCTTGTACATCTGTCAGTTTCACACATAATGGGCTGAAATTTTGTAGGTGCACCCGGGGGCCAATGGGGAAGGTTTGTACATTAAAAAAACAGAAAACTCCCCCAGGGTGGGAATATTACAAGGGATCCTATGTGGACGTTTGACGTAGATTACATATCTCAGAGCAATAGGAGTTTGTAGTTACATACAATCGTTAGCAACACCATGTGTTTCCTATGACTGTTCAGAGTTATGTGATCTACGTCAAACCTATGGTATGAACGCTCCGTGAAACGGTTGAACAAATAATGACAAACTTTCAGGGGTTCATCTGCGAACCCACGAAGGAGTCATAACACTATTTTTTTCTTCAAAATTCACCCCACTTTTACCCTGTCTATGAACAATAAAATTTATTTGTAGTTATCATGTACAATTGCCAGGCGACTTTTCTACAACTGTTCTCAGTTATGTAAACGGTCGCTAGACGCTACTACAACTCCTACTATTACGTCACAATTTCGACCTCTACTTGGATTCCAAGATATTTACGAAAGTTACAATAGGTTCTACAATGGGACAAATAACATCATCCTTGAACATATCAACTTATTGACTTAAATCATGCCAATTACCAAAATGTTGTACATAGACAAGCGCTCAAGCTGATTACGAGTATGGACGGTTTGAATTATGATTAACACACAATACCTTAATGACCACCACCAAGGTGTTGTGATGGCCCAATGTATTTATCCCAGTAAGAACTCCCATACCAATGTAACCCTGAGCCAGAGCAGTGGGCCATGGTCCTGTGGCCCCTGAAATATACCACTAATGAACAGAGTTGGTGTAGAACTAATGAACCCATGAAGGTGATGTGGACGTCTGAATCCACCAACAACCATTGCTTGAAGGAGATCATTGCTCTTATGCCACATGTGTAAGCATCAGCCACCAGATGGCTTACATAACAAGTCACATACACAGCATACTGTGACTGAAAGGAATATCAAAATGAATCATTTCCTCTTTAACATTATCTCAACAAGTGTCATTTGAGTCACGGTGCCAGGAAGGTCATATTGAGGTTTTTTCTGTCACAGCCGGGACATTTCAGGGCTTGAAACTCTGATAAGTTCCCCTCAACGGTTGCAGACCTCCAAGTAATAGACCAGGTGCTATGCAAAATCATGACCAATTTACACATCTGAGAGCGATTTCAATCTGTAAATTTACCACATTCTGTTTAAGTAAAATAATGCTGCACTGCTGGGTGAATTTCCAATGGGGGGAAGTATTCCAAAGGGCACTTTCAATGATCACAAACCGAATAATCCATACAAATTAGGTGAGGGGCACAACGCAGTGTGGGGGAATCAAATACCTAATGGTGACAATCAAAGGAATAGGTGTACAGTCCTAGGTATGCATTGTTCCCCTACACTACTTGGCCTTGGTCGTGACACTTTGTAGCTAAGGGGACAAGGACTAAATGATGATGGCCTTGAACAGAATGTTTACTGCCACAATGTATGAAAACATACCTGGGGTGGGGGACTGGGGAGTCCGTCCCAATATTTTTGTTGGGTATATGTTAAGTATATGTTGCCCCCCACCTCCCCTCTACTGATATGCTCACATAAGCCAACTTCAGTTCCCCAATATTCAACTGATTCCAATGCTTATGGATAGGACACATCTACTAGGTGGGGTTTACGTGGGTTCATCACCAGTTGGTCTGTCTCATGTCTCAATCAATCTTTCATCATGCAACCACACTGACTTAAATGAACAGTTCTTTGTCTTATGCAGTCGAAGCTCGCTGTATGATCACCTAGGTAATACGACTATGTCTGATGTTATTTCAAGGGATACAAAAGATGATTATGGAAAACACTGAGCACATCTGGCTAGGTAGGCAACCTGCCACGGGCGTCAGTTACTTCACACAACTTATATATCTACCTGTTGTAGACATTTCTCTGCATACACAGCATGCACGCACGCACACACTCACACACCGAGGCAGAAGACCTGCTGGCGTCGAGTACATGGCAAGACAACATGCCACGCATTAGATCAAGACACAAAGAACAAATCCTGCTAATATGACAACCTGATAATATGACAACCTAGTAATATCTTTAAGTTCGGCACATGTGTTTTATTGCACATTTCCTGGAAAGACAACAGTGGGGGGGGAGGGGGCGGGTCAAGGTACAAAGGGCAGTGAAGGAGTCCCAGCTGGAAGAGAACACTAAAGTAAATAAAGATTCACTATTTATCAGAATTTGATCATTACTGTGACCTGTGGACTAGGTATGGTACGCAGAACAGGTAATGCCACTGACGCACAAACATTGGACTAGCTTTTAAGGTCTTCTTTTCCTGGTTACACCATCCAGTTCATCTTCACTTCAAAATCTAACCTTGTGGTAACAAGATCATTGGTGACTGAAGTAATATCATAACATCTCAAGGGCCCAGCAATGTCCTCCAAATTGATATAATACACAAAGTTTCAAGTAGCTGTCGTCAACTGAAGACTCTGGACTGATATGTGACTCATGGTTTTCTCTTTGTCCTAATGCTCTGGCTCAATTTAAAATCTGGCAACATTTAGTGCCCATCTCAAATTGCATAGTTGTTTCACAATATTCATATAATAATTATAAGTGTATTACTGCAGTTCACCCAATTTCAATGCAAAATAATAAAAAGTATTTATGTACCACCCAATCAATTAAGAGTGCTCTCAGGTGCTTTTGAGTAACACATTTGATAAAAAACCATATCTCAATCATTATTCTAAAACACTGTTCATAAAAAAAGTTAGTAAAAATAATCCTACCATAAATAGTATGAAATAAAAAATACATATACAAATGCTCACATCAGCATATCATAAACGGCTAATTAATATAAATGATATGTTTTAGGTGTTTTATTAATCTAAACTACGGCAGTGTCTTCGCTGTCCAAGCCAGACAACCAATTCTACAGACTGGCTACGGCCACAGCAAAACAACGGTCATCATGCGTGACCATCTGAGAAACAGTGGCAAAGAAAGACCTCAGTTGACAATTTGGAAGGCGACAACTGAATAACTTAACTAAAATATGCTCATGTACAAAAGTAACTACGAGAGTTCATTGAAATGACCTCCACATGACCTATTGCAGAGGTCATACATCAGGGGTCATATATCATGGTCAACTCACAAACATGACCTAATACACACTTCACCAGATTTGAAATCTTCATCTTCATATAATATTTACATAATCTGATTCTAAGTACATTAGTTGGAAATACACTTTAAGTTTTAAGATCATGTATTCATCTGGTAAACTCTTCAAAGTGAATTAATTTGGTTGTCATTACAATAATCTTTTTAAGTCCTTGTCAATATAATTAGCATATTCTGCATATTCTCTTTGTTTGGAGTATTAACAAACTCTTCACTAGAGAGGTGGCATATTTACAATTATTTGACTAATGACATATGAAGAGGCTTGTGTCATACCAATGTCAAATGGATGGGCCTGTGTATACGGAAGGAAGTAGTTGAAAGGACTTATGTCTACATTTTCGAGAATATCATAGATGTCAGTATTTCATTGCATAACATGTAATTGAACTTGCTTACTGTCAAACGTTTACTACAAAATCTCACAGGTTACTTAGAAAAAGCTTCACGCTGATAAAACGTGAAACTGGACCCATACGATATACTGTACAGGCAAGCCTTAATTGGCATGCACATTCCTGTCGGTTACTCTTTGAATCACTTGAAGGAAGCCAGTGATTTAACAACTGGGCAATGCACGAATGGCGAATCTTGGAAATGTGGCCAATCTTAAACACCCATTAGTTTGCCATGTTACTTTATAATGGCGCAACATGTGGCATAACAACTAGAATATGGGATAAACAGAACATGGCCCACTCCCACACCTGGTTAACTATGTTGTGAATTAACGTACAGAGACATGAAATTACCTTCACATTTCTACATACCTTCTAATTTTTTAACAGGGCAACATTAAATTGCCCCCCCAACTCATTTTAATTTCCCTGTTTAGTATATTGGGAATGTGACGTTACGTTCTGTAGGATCAACGCTGGCTTTGTATACCTCTGTCTAATGTCTACCCTGGTCATATGACCTACCGAGGAGAAGACTAAACCATGGCCTCCAATCATGCTGACCTCTTACCAATAATATTATGGATTTTTTAACTTGATGGGGTTACAGGCGTGGGAGTTTTTCCTTATGGTTTTGTGCATAAATTTTTTTTTGGTGTTATGGGATATGGCCAACTGGCATACAAATAAAATGGAAAAAATCTCAAAAAACCACACAACTAAGTAGTGATAGTTGGTCTTAACTTGCCCTAATCTCAGTGGCCTAATGTAAAAAGGAAATTCTACTCGGGCAACAGGTGGTTTCATTAAAAAGTGGGCCACAGCGGCTGTCCTACTTATATGAAACGTTAACATCTGGGAGTTCAGCAACCACCCACTCTGCACCCAGTATGAGGGGCAGGGGGGTGTGTGGATGTAGAAACAGGATATCAATATTACTGATAAAGATAAATGTTTGCAGCCAGGGGAAGTCTACCCTTGACACTTCTCACTTTGCAATGCCAAGAGGTTTGGGTGGTTGACTGACTGTCAAATACTTACACTTGTGAATTTCATAAGAACATGGGTCCAGCAGTAGACAACAGTCGACATCTTACTATAATCCAGCAAATGTGTTTCTATATATGCTATGCTACTCCCGCTAGATGCTTTTGAACTCGGGTGCCAAACTTTAAGGGGTTCATCTACGACCCCAAGGTCAGGTTGTCTCAGTTAAATTTTTTTTTAAATTCACCCACTATTACCCTTTCTACGAACAAATCAAATTATCCTTTGTAGTTATTACGTACAACTGTCCACAATGCTACATCAACAATGTGATGCGACTTTTCTTTGTAACTTAGTCTTAGCCGTTACTATGACTGTCAGTGTTACATCACAATTTCAAGTGATATTGACTGGCAGCACCAAGTACCGAGGCATAGATGGATATTTCTGTGAAGAAGTTTTTTAATATTGTTATCGTGACAGTCACATGGACTACTAAGTTGTCCCATCCGAAGGATGGGCATTTTTGTTAGTTCATACAAAGCAACGAAATTGTACTAATTGTCAGACCCCCTCCCTGAATTAGTACTGTTGATAATTTTCCAGATTCATGATGCAACGGTGCTCATATTTCGCATGTGACCGATATTAATTTTAATTAAATTAAACCCCCCTTTAGTACAAATAGGTAAATATTGACAATTGTGAATGGCCCCTTTCTTTCAGTTTGTTAATTTTCATTGCTTATTCCAGCCACATTCAATGTCAGTATTAACAGAAAGATGATACGTCTACACAAAATGAAATATCTATGTTCATGTAAATTGCGCAACATGACTTAAGCTTTGGTATGATCTCAAAACGTTGATACACAACACTACACAAAATTGATTTCATGGGGGTCGGAGAGGGTCAGGCACTGTTTCGCTTCATGTTTACCATCGACGTATTTTCCCCAAAAACATTGTGTTTTCCGATCACAGTTTATAGGGGCCCTGACTTTGAGCATGTTTCACGTCATGCTAGAAATTGCACACAGGTTGATGTCATTAAAAGTTTCATGTGGGGGGGGGGCAGGGGGGTCTGCATCGTACATTTTTTTGAGATTTTCCCTTCATTGAACCATTTTCATATTTCACAGTTAATCTGTTGTCTGGAATAATTAAATATCACAAACTACTGTTCATCAGGTACATAATAATATATATATATATATATCACTATACAACACAGACTGAACAAACATCACGAAGATCAGAATATAAAATATTATATTCTGACGACAAGGCAAATAGAGAGAATCACTGTAGACCCTATGTAAGCTTAAATTACAACTAACATGACAAGCATGCATGTCTAAATGCTCACATGACATCACATGTATAACGACAGGTGAACGCAAAAGCATACGCATCAAGTACAACATAATATGACAACTATGTTTACATGTACGAAACCGAAATTGAACGAAATAAAAATATACCAAAATACATGCATACGCAAGTACACAGCCCAGGTATGCATTTAATTTGGGATACATTTGCTCTGCTTATTATGCACAAAAATAATTGTATTTACCAGTATATACACATACAATGCAAACATATGTATATATGCAGGAGCAAATTGGCTAGCACTATGGCAGGAAGTTCATTTTGGATATTCTACAACTTTACTATTGAGGATACGTGAATATCTACAATGTAACGCATTGCTGATATTCACACGCTGTTGTCCGGTCTAGAAGTAGCTAAGTGTGGGAGATTTAGGTCTAACTATGATGACTGCATACAAATATATGATTGATGCATGTGCACTGGGTGCAAGGAATGCACACACATTATTATATATATAGTACTGGTCTGCTATATGGCAAAGTGGACATTCATATACGACATAATTGCAGGCTCGCAGTTGTGTCACCTACCTCATGTGATTGGATAATAATATTCCGCAGAGACGGGGCTGAGAAAATAACGATTTGAGAGTTTAGACATCTTTGTTTCTTCGGCAAAAATACATTTCTATTATTTATCAATCACCTACATACATGATTATCACAATATACTTTGGTGCCTTTGGTCTGTTTGAATATAGACGTTTCGCTATGAACATGAACGCTATTGTCAAATTGTCAGCACTTCTTTTTGCAGTGAAACCGACTGCCTGGTGTAGCGTGTGAATTATTAGTATCTTCTTTCATTAATTAAGCTAGATATAGTGAACATGATCAAAAGTCATTGAAGAACCAGATGCAAATGAAGCCAAAGGAGTCTATCTAAAGAAAATATATTTTTGTTTGTACAAAAATACTTGAAACACTGCAGATATGTCACAACTTAGCACTATAAGCATCAAGTGAAAATGTATTTAAATAAATAAAAATAAGTTATAAACACAACAGCTTACCATGTACTGTATCTGTGTGGCTGAGAAATTAGGTAACATCCATTTCGGCATAATTGAAGTTGCCCCGTTGGCTAGGGGGTTGGTAGCCAGGGCGCTGGTAGTCAGGGGGTTGGTAGCTGGGGTAGGCATGAGCGCCTGTGGGCCGGGCAACATCCCCAAACCCTGGCCCGAGCCAAGGCTGTTGAAACCACTTCCTATAGCCGGCTGTGGTTGGCCGGTCATTCCAGCGGTCAGCGACGGGTTACTGGTATACGGAACATAACCATAGCCGTTGACCATGCGGTAGTAGACGACATTCATGGTGGTGGTTAGTTGTTATGATCAAACAATGACCGCTTGGTGTAGTAGTCGTTGACGTAGTCACCTGTGATGGTTCTTCATCTCCGGTGAGAGCAGAGAGTGGCACGGCCAGTTTGAAGCAGATACTTATTAGAGAGGGTCATCACATGTCTGCCCTGGTGGCTGGCCAACACACACAATGTTTACATGGCTCTTGGGTGAAGCTCTCTACAACTGGCCTGGAACAGTCCATCCGGCGGGGCGGGGGTGCAGGGTTGGATGCACAAACACAAGTATAAAGAACATCAGGTTGGTCTCACTGACTTCATCCCTGAGGGGTTTGTAAAAAACAACGTGGGAGTGCCAACGCATTCCGGAAGCTCCTGATTGGGAATGTTCCTGCAAGCTTTGGGACCCCACTGGGGGAGAAATGGCATGTTCTTCTAGTTTCCATTTGGGACAGCTTTTTGGCTTCCCAATAGCTTGGAAGAGGCGTTTAGCATACACTTTTGACAATATAAACTTCTGCTCACACAGAGTCGACCAAGTAACTCTATGAATACATTTTAACGTTATCTACTGGAATAGGAACCTTCCGTTTGAAATAAAGTACTTAATATTATCATTATTTCATTTTTATTATCAATACTTATAAAAAGCTGAAGACTACTGAACTATTATATGAATTAATGACAGTTTTAAGTATCTAATGCTGAATAAAGTGTTGCATAATGCATAGCTGTGACAATCTGTGTGTGTGTGTGTGTGTGTGCATGCACGTGTGTATATGTACATGTGTGTGTGCGTGTACATATGCATGAACGCCAGTGACTTAGACTTAAGCTGATACAGTTTTGTTCTCAAAACTAGACTCAACTCAAAGCATTCAAGTTCAACTAGTGATTTATTTAAAAATCAGGAAAACCGCCACATCATTCCCGAGCCATGCACCAGTAACGTGAAATGGCAATGGTGTTATTGTGTGAACAGTAAAAAATTATTCACTTTCAGCCAAGGACAAAGTCAATCATGTTGACATTTCCTGTTTGCTGTATGGAAAATATAGGACACTTTTTCAAGCTATTCGCCTGGTGATAAACATGTATTCGGAATTGTGTCCCCCCAGAGAAAACTGGGCACATGTGCATAAATCTGGTAAAACAACTTATTAAAATGGTGTTTTGTTTTGATAATTTTCAAACCAATTATACCTGATTGTGATCACTTGGCTGTGATAACTTTTTACATTTCACTTGACCTTATAACTTATTAAATACTCCTAACTTTGTAGTTATCTGATAAGATAACACTCCTGTTGGCTGTAATAACAAGGATGAAAAAGAAGCTGGCAGTATCAGCTCCAACAAACTGCTATTTGTAGTATTCTGTACAAACATTTGTAAACATCAAGCCATAAGTGAAATGTTACGTAAAAAAATATATATATAAATAAATAAACACATTAGAATACATACTTTCCAAGGACAGAATAAAGCCACTGTTATACAGCCATATTGGGTTTTTAAGTTTGTAAAACAAATTAAAATGACAAGATTACATTAACAGGAACAGTGTAGATTACATATCAGAAAGCACTCATTCTCACAGAGGACAATGACTGAATGGAACACATTATCTTCAGACTGTGTATATACCTTGTCCATTTGTCATCTGGGTTTTTGCCTTTGATGGCAATCTTGTTAACATCTAAATCCTTATGGAAGCTATGAAGCTATGAGTGAAATTCTGTTGGCTGGTTAGATAAGAATTGAATGAAGGAAACCCAGTTTGGCAGGGTGACATAACTGGCCTGCCAGCAGACTGTAGGAAGTCTGCAGTTGGTGGCAATGACGCAATCCTACAGGAGCAACATGAAAAGCAGCCATGAGTAGCTCAAAGAATTTGGAAAATACCTCCTAATTAGAAAAGCCCAGCTGGGACTGGAGGCCATGGTTTTCTAACAAGGAAAATGCAATTCTTGCCCGAAGAAATCTGTTGTTTGTGCTTGTTTTGAGAAAGTCCTGTCACTCTATTTTTTTAGTGTAAACTTTTTTATTTTGTCATGGAATTATGCGTGAATAAAGATGACAATTGGTGAAATTTTTATTTAGAAAAAATCTTGATTTTTTTTTTTAACCTGTTGGAAGAACACTAGCATGGTTGGGGTTAACAAATTATTAATTGTTTTTAATTGGTATCATGCACAAAAGACCATCTATAACTTCTCTATTGGCAGTGGTGCATGAAAGGGTTAATCTGTTGATAACCAAAGCTCAAGAACTTAGGCAAATTGGCAGCACAGTGCAAAGGTTAATTTTCTGGACAAGCACCTGTGGGCAAAGTAAACACACTCACACAGCACACCTGGGGACAACTATTGACTCATAACACCTGGGCTGAGGGGGTGGGGGGGTCTGTGACTACATGGACCACATGGCATTTGTAAAACTACTGCACAAAACTACTTGGTGGACCATATTGAATTTGAATGCTGGGGCAAAATTGATCATTAAAGTGGGAATGTTGGAGACATATTGATATTTGAGTGGGAATGTTGGGGGCCATATTGATATCTGAGTGGGAATTTTGGGGCCATATTGACCACTGAAGTGGGAATGTTGGGGCCATATTAATCATTGGAGTGGGAATGTTGGTGCCATATTGATCATTGGGGTAGGAATGTTGAGGCCATATTGATCATTGTAGTGGGAATATAGGGGCCATATTGATAATTCAGTGGGAATGTTGGACTGATCATCAGAGTGGGAATGTAACTATTGTGGGAACAATATGGCCCCAACATTGCCACTATTCATTCACGTATCTATCACTATCGACAGCCAAGTACTCAATGGTACTGATTTATACAGCTGAGTGAACTGGAACAAAAACTGTCTCACTGATGCAGATAGTATGTGTCACAATTGCTACATAACAACATGGGACACTATTCAACTTTAGGTGTTTGCAAGAGTGTCACTTTTTGGCCCAGAATGGCTGAAGTGACAGACAATATCTGGGGATCCAACATATCACACCTGTGCACACTGGTTCAGCAGTTCTATATGAAAGGTCTGAAGGTTATACATACCCTCATTTAGTCAAATAATGTCCCAGGAATACAATAACATGGTCTCAACATAGATGTTGCAAACCTACTTAGGCTGGAGCAGTGACCTAAGGTTGTTGTCACAGGGTCTGCATTTTGTGCCTATGTTAATTTGCTGGGAAACCCACTTGATGCCTCCCCTTGGCAGTTGAAAGGCCAAAGAACGCAAACTAAACAGGGCCAAAGTACACACATTAAACAGACATTTTATCCATGAAAAAAATTGTCGATATGTATAACCCAAAGCGGTATGCAAATGAAAACGAAATAAATTTAAAGTCGTTTCTATGCCTGTTTTTAGATTTTGTTATTATTTTTTTATTTCGGAAGATGTATCTCCATGTCTGGTCGTGATAAAAATAGAACTGAAACATTCAATGATTACACAACAAACAGAGATGACTGAGTGCTCAGACCTATGTAAGCCACGCGCGCCAACCCTGAGTGGTGCACAGTCTGCAAAACTGGCAATGCAGTAGCTCTGGCCTCTGCATTTAGAGCACTGACCTGCCAATAGAGAAGACCAGCATTCAAGCCATTTCAAAACTTGGACTTTTGTTCATTCCTCATTGTCTGTGTCTTTTGGATGAGACTCTCTAATAGTGATAAGTTGCGGGTCCTTTCTACCTGATGGCTATGTCAGGAGTTAGAGATCCCACACAGGGGGTAAATGTGTAACCTGTTGCGGACTCACGGATTCTAATCTGAAAATAGGTTGGACACTGCATTAGTGGTAGCATAACAAATATCCTACAACCGGAGGTGGTTTTGAGAGCCACGGCCGAGTAAATTACATATATCTGGCTCCCAGACTTGGTAGCACAAACAGGCAAGTCAAGTCAAGTGATTCAAGTGTCAAGTTAATACGACCTCCAGGTCCAAGTCAAGTCTTGAGTCATTTCTCTGACTAGCAAGTCAAGTCAGGCACATGCTCAAAAGGAGTTCATCATGCAAACTGGGATATATAGTGATTGGATCGCACGAGACTTTGGCACAGCTGACTGATTTATGCAACACAAAACCCATATATTGCGAATCCTCGGGAGACCGAAGCTAGGCAGTGCACCAAAACAAAAAGGATTAAGCTGTTCATAATCAATCAGCAGTTCCAGTTGTAAACAGTTGGATTGGTACGCTGGGGAGCTATGGAGGATAAGCAAGTTTAAACAGGTGGGTTTTCAGTTTACGGCAAAATGTTGTTATATTTCCTACAGACTTAACACTAACGGGGGGCAGCCGTGGCCTAGTGGTTAAGGTGTTTGACTCTAAATTCGAGGGTTGTGAGTTCAAGACCCACACTGGGCACGGTTCGTTTTCAAAGCTTAGGCAATTTCGTTTACCCTACTTTGCCTCAGTCTACTCAGCTGCAAATGAGTACAAAACTGTTTGGAAGGTACCTGCGATGGACTAGTGTCCCGTCTAGGAGAGTCAGTATAACTGCACTCTAAGTTGCTTCGCACTACAGAAACCAGATTTAAGCACTGGCCATATAAGCCTTCATGGCTTCCTAAGGCGTAATGCCTGGGGGATGACTTTACCTTTACCTAACACTAACAGGGAGTGAGTTCCACAAAGTCGGTGCAGCAACTGAAAAAGCTCTAGTTCAGACATTTGTCTTAACATTGGGAACAAAAAGTAGATTAGAATTAGACGATCGAAGCTGTCTAGGCTCTCTTGCAGGACTTCCACGTCCAAGTCAAATATGTAAAATAATGGTAAATGCAACATATCAGATGTGAAAAAATGCAAAAAATTACATACATTTTAATTTTACGGGACGCTTACTTAATTACTAGAAGGTGTTTTGCCCACTCTTCAAGTTGAAACTTTCTGGTCCCTTGCATTGGCATACATCATGCACTCGATTCGAGAAGACCCAATTAATTCCTACTAGGTGGAATCACGTTTTATACAGCAAGCCTAGGTACTACTTCTGTCGAAATACCTAATTTCTAGACCATTGCAGATTGCACACGTTTTCCCATCTGCCGGGTAATTGGTGAACAGCTTGCTAGTCATTCTAAAAATTAATATTTACATTCGTCACCCATTCGTCACATACCCTGGCATTGTGGATAAATACATACTGTAATTTTCTCTTTTGCACAACCAATACCTCGTTACCTCATCTGGATCCTCTAAATCCCCTACATCCATAAATTGCATGACAGTAGTTGTCTGCTATCAGCATCACCTGGTATACACTATTACATACAAAAACCGTTGCCAGCTACGGTGCCGCCATGTATAGAATTTCTATCCGCTTAGTGGCGCTGGCAATCAATTGGGATAACGGAGTTACCCCAACGCGTCGCCACTTTGTAGAAAGGTTCTGCTATCCAGGGTGCACATTTGTCTCCATCCAGGATCGTTTTCTTATGCGGGGAAAGATCAGTATTTTACTTTTGTGTTCATGTTATTTAAAACTGCTTCCTCAACTGATTTAGCCTATCGCAAATCCGGTTCATTGATATCCAAATGTGTAGTGTGTCAATAGTTTATGTAACATCCGCAGTCGATTTAATAATTAGCTGTTTCTCCTTATATGTGATAGTTCCTAATTATCCCTAGAATTTGATTACGTTTTAAAGCAGCAATCCCACATTGCTCTGAAACCTTCATGTCAGCACTAAATGTTACTATGTCCTTTTCTTTTGTGGTTCTACCTAATACAACATCCCCCGTTAGAAAAAGTAAAGTAGAAAATCGCCATTTGCTCGCATTATTAAAATAAAAAATTGGCAAATGCACTGATCAGCAGTCAATAAATTCAAAGGGAAACAAAAGTCATGTTTTTTGGTCTACGCAGCTATAAGAGTTACTAAAATATAATCATTTGCATCTACAATTAAGAATATCCCGCCAGTAGTTTACTAGGAAAACCTTGTTGAACACATAATCATCTTAATTCTATAATACAACATATTGTTAGATAACCCTACGTCACGAGAGTCAAAGTCTAGCAAAATTCGCTCGCCAAATTAAAATATATTTGAAACTTTGCATTGCTTCTGTGTATGCCGGCCTCCCTTAATACGTCACAATAGTCTAGGTTACCCCGATTTTTTAGAACTGCGCATGCGCTTAACGGTCGCGTTGGTTAACATGTCAGCGCTCAGTCAACTTGAGAAATGACCGGAATGTCCCAATTTTAGAACACATTCTGATTCAATTTCATTCATAAAATATCTCTATTACAAATCGAAAATACAGTACTCCACGAACAATTATCCTGTGCTTTCCCATCCTTTTAGACTACCGTCCCTTCAACATCGTAGGCAAGTTGCAAATCTGATCTTTCTACATAAGTGTGTGCACTCTCATTTTGGTTCGTTCTGTCTGATGGGAAATATCCAATGTCATTGGATAGCAAAATTACTTTGTACCCCTGTTTAAACCATACGTGTCGCATAAATGTGGATGTCTGTTTATTTTATCTCTGAGCTATTCGCATTTGGAACGCACACAACTCACTTAAACAAAACCGAAATCTTTCCAAGAAGCCATTATGGAGTTTCCGTGCACCCCTTCCCCCATTCGTCCGTATTAATGGTTTGAATTTTTTTTTAATCCAATGGTTGATCAGCCTGTTATTTTCGATTCCAGTCGAGTGTCGCCATCTACCAGGCTACGACGTATTCCTACATCAAACGAAATGAGTTACTTTTTGCCGGAAATCTGCTCAATTCCGATGCAGATGAAGTATCGCCACCAGTCAAGATTACGAAATGTACGTACATCAAACGAAATCCGCTAGGTGTCACCGCAAATAGTATGTAGTGATTCTTTACCTGGATTATTCTACAGAAACTGCCACTTTTTACAGAACAACGTCAACAATATTTTTGAAAGTACAAATTCAGTATTATATTATTAAAAGGCGTTATTGGACAGATATTGTGACACTACTAACATCTAAGAGGTTTGTAGTGTTAAATATCACACATAAATGTTGCTTGAGACTTCCTACTAACTTTTCATGAATTAACTCAGATTTGAGAGCTATCATGGAATGTGATTTTGCATTTTCACGCAGATAATCTATCAGTGGCCTATATTGCGCACGTACTTTCCCGAGCATTTTAAATTGCGATGATGTTAAAAAGAAAATTCCCCACACAGGCAAAGACAGCATCCATACTCTCCTCGATTCATTATTATCAAATAATGAAAAGCAGTTTCTAAATGAATGATAATGAAAATATACTTAGTAACACCAATGACGATCCGTAACACCAATGGCAGTTACTTTTATGTTGTTCTCCAGTTATAGTTCTTGTGTCAAATCTGCATTTTCCTAAACAACCTGTATACAAACATTATGTATGCATTCTTAAATTTCATATACATTCCTCCTGGCTTGAACCATATATTTTAATTCACTGCATACCAGGTTCATGCATTTATATATATATATATATATATATATATATATACATATATATATATATATATATATATATATATATATATATATATATATATATATATATATATATATATATATATATATATATATATATATATATATATATATATATATATATATATATATATATATATATATATATATATATATATATATATATATATATTAATTAAACCAAACCGAAATCCTAACGGCTGATGTCACGCCTTTCACGGAGTACACACATATATGTTAGCGATGACATGATGCCAGCCTGGTGCGCATCTGTGTATATAAATGTCACACGTCGTCGTAAAACATGCGGCTCACAACGCTGTAGAGGCACGGATTGACGACGGAATAAAAAAAACATGCGTCTTCCATCTGCCGGGACATCCAGTCCGATGTCAAACAGTCATGACCACGACAATTGCTGAGAGACGAACCGCGGGAATGACCTGAAACAACAGTCCGATGTGTTTAACTTGCCCTAATATCACCACCATTGCATATGGAGCGGCCACAACAGCGATAATCACCAGCGCCCGGTTCGTCCTGAGCGAATTCAGACTGACCGTATGTGGACGCCGCACCGCCAGCAGGCGCTCGAACGATACAAACGCCAGAAGGAAGACTGAGAAAGTGACCGACGCATGAAGGCCGTAAAGAGTGATCTTGTAACTTGAGTGTTGTCAACAGGATTCCGCATATGCAAACCGTCAAATCAGCGACGGCCAACGCAAACATATACACTATGGTAGACGTCGTCATCTTCCAGCCACATTAGGTGATCACGAGCAAATTTCCCGGCAATCCCAGCACAGACATAAGAAGGTTGCCAACATATTCAATCGAACTGTTGTTTGTTTTGTTTACCTCGTCGCCGCTATTCAACTCATGTTGCTGCATTGTGGACCCATTTGACAAGTATTTCAAGCCTTGCTGTTGCAAACTCACATTCAAACCTTGTTTATGCAAACTTGGCGTGATGAATGAGTTCATATTGGCAGACGACCAGTAATAAAACTATTAGTAGATACAGCGAATATCACAGAGCAATAGTTCAACTGTCTTCAGTCGATGAGTGTAAAAGAGTTCCACTTTGAAACAAATATGTTATACAACGGTTATTAGAGTTAGGACATTTCCATTTGTTGTGCCATTCACATAACTCTTCCTTGTGAGTCTCGATGTCGATGCATCAATCTCTTCGTCGTTAGAATTTTATTACAATCGTCTCAATTTCGCAGACATCACAGTAGGCCGATGAGAGGTAGAGGACGATTCCGTTATTTTTAGTGACGGAGAGGTACCTACCAAAAAAAACCGAAAACTGCGGTTGTACCAATGGATATTGACGTACCACGACCACGTCTACAGATGCGGGTATCGTCGTGTATATTGCTGCACTGAACATGGATAGTAAGTTAACAATGTGTATATACAAATAACATTGAACGTGACTTGATATGCAGCTAAAACATTTAATAAGCCAATTTAGTAACTAAACCTTACTATAGAAACGGAATGATTACGTCATCAACGGCTGCTTGTTGTGGACGATGAAAACAAGTGGGTTAGCTCATGATATATTGGACGAAATGCGCAACATCGATGAAGCATCCAATCACCACACGTCCGTCTGTAGAGCTCAGACTGTCGGTGTCCAATACTCAAGGTCTGCCGTCGCCAATGTCATTGCATCTTCAATTGGTTTCCTATAACAACTGCGCTTGGGATTTAGATGTGACAGAACCTGCATACATAATTGTCTCACCCTATGTGATCCCAACGCTCTTATCCAGTGGTGCGCTAGAGAGCAATGACTTGGACCTGCTTCGCAGTCACATCTAATTAGGGAATGATGAAGCTGACTGTGTTCCGAAGACACCCACCGTTGTCGTCTTGAATGCGATCAACCACCAGCAGCTCAGCCACAACAGCAGCACTTGTGTCTTGTGTTGCTCCCGAAAAAAACTACAATCAAATAAATGAAAAGCCGGCCAAACCTCGACAGTTCAAGTCATCGTTGAATGATTAGATGGACATGAGATATATTAAATACGTATTTGTTGATTATGGGTAGACATGATGAAATACAAGATGGTTTCCACTTTGAAAATTATTTATTTCAAAAATCAAAATAATCCTTGTTATGCGGCTTAGAAATTCAGATATGAGAAATATAGTGAGTGTCCGTTTTGGCCATCTTGAATTCCACATAAATATACATAAACATGTTGCAAACAATAATTGTGGGAATCTTAATCTTGCTAATGCTAGGTGTACATTGCTCAACGTTTATTGCGCGTGGCGCAATTGTGCGATTGGGATCGTGCTCATTACACTCTATTTATGGCCGCGATTAAGTTTTCGAATCGGTTCAGCAAATCTTGCGCCGGCGAAACCAACAAGCAACTTGAGTTTTGTTGAGTTGTGGATCATCGTACATTACACGACTGATCCATTTAAAGTCAAATAAGCACCCGATTCGCAACGAAATTTCAGCAGTGTACATCTAGCATAATGCAGTCTACGATTACTGCGTCAGGTGACTATTGAAAGGCATAGCATATGTTAAAAGCTAATAGATCTGGAAGAAAATGTAGACACCTGGTTGCCAACACACATCTGAACACGGTTGTTTTTGAGAAGAGCTGAATATACTGCTACAATATTCCTGATTTGCTGCCTAGATAATAACGCTTATACAACTTCTTAATCCAGATAGATCGTGATTTGATTAGAAGAGACAAACTGTGCAATGCAACATGTGTCGTATCTCTGGCATATTGAAACACTTAATTAGTGCGGACTTTCACACAAAATATTTGTCATGCATCAATCAGCAATGTGTTTTGTTTTAGCGTCATAGCGTAACGAACATGTTCTTGATAACGAAATATGCTTATGTTTGGAATACAAATGTACTTGTTCTATAATCGACTTAAGCTAATAAATAAAAGTGGTTTCAAGTATATTTGTAGAAATTATTATCAAATAAACGCGAATCTAACCGAACATGCCTTGTTTTACTCTAATCATTTGTCTTCCTCGCTTCTGAAAACGGCTTCAATAAGTAAATAATTCCTGGATGTTTCACAATATTGCATTAATGAATTATTAGTCAGAGGCAGGATTTTAAAGTAAGTTAGTTCCGGACTCCGACAGGGAAGTCAGTGAGAGTTGTTTACCATTCGAAAATTGAGATAGCATAGTGATTAGTCAGAAACAGTGGAATATTGGTTAGAATAATTACTATTACACATATACTACACAAATTTCTTATAGACATATATTAAGAAACTGTTTTAGTTAACAGATTCAGTATTTTTCCCGGACTCAAATTCAACAAGCGATAAGGGGGAGTTTGTTTACAGGTCGTGAATTAAACTGGTGTACCAAACTATCGTACACATTGTTAAATATATATTAGATAAAGTGATACATTTACCTACATTACATACATAAGATAATACCTAACATAATTGTAGTAAACGATTTCGGCAAAACGGAATTAACAGCAGGATTTTAGCGTAAGTTGGTTTACACTGACTTCGTTGTTTTGTTTACACAGTGTTCTCCGTATTCGCTAGGTGGCAGGCTTTTTCTTTACTCGTGCGAGCTTAGTAGAAAAGTTATCAAGTACATATTAGCCTAAAGTGTTCTCTTGAACACAAGAACAGCCTTATTCAAGGCTAACGTAACAATCAGATTAAGTAAAAATTGTGTGATGGTGCCGTGCAAACGGCAGGTAAAGGCCACCAGGCATTTAATATGCAGCAGTTGTAGCAACTGGGTGGACTTCGTCAAGTCCGACTGAAAGAAGTCCTGGGCTGAGGTTCAGGCGGGTAGTTTTAGTTTTGAGAGTAGGGGATGTACGAGGATGAATGAACTTGAGGTGGAGGTAGAACAGCTGAGGCTGCTCTTCGTGGCAGTTGTGGGAAGGGAGCAGGTGGATTGTGCCAGTGGTTCTGGTGGGGGGGGGGCAGTAGATGATAAATTGGGGGAAGATGACGAGAGAGATGCTAGGGAGAGCTCACCTCAGCCTGGGAGGAGGCTGAGAGGTGACAGGTCGTAGGGAGACAGGGCGAAAGGAGACGGGAAGGAAAGAAATGGGAGGGAAGACAAATGGATCGAAGGAAAGGGGAATGGGGGAGACAGCAGCTAAGGAGTCGGGGGAGGGGGAGGGGGAGGAGACGATAGTTAAGGCGATGGGAGTGAGGGAGACAGGAGGGAAGGTGTCAGGAAGGAAGGCGACGGGAGCGCAAGTTAGCCAGGAAACGGGAGGGAAAGGTGACAGGTTGATGAGTGAGAGAGAGAGCCTGATAACAGTCTGCCACCAAGTGACAATTTACGGCTGCAGGACAGAATGTGATGGAGGGGGTCCATCGGAAGAGCTATTCCGAGGCAGTGATAGAGGGGGTGAGAAAGAGAGCGAGGATGTTTGTGGGGGACTCAATAGTAAGGAAGACCGACAGATTTTTAAACAAGGGAGATGACGTGGTAATTTGCTTGCCTGGGGCCAAAATACAAAATAGAGGCGATAACTGAGAGGGTAGAAAACATCGTGGGTTCGGGAAAGGGTGGATCTGTTTTAGTCCACGTAGGGTCAAATAACGTAGGGAGGGAGGATACAACTGCCATAGTTAGGAAATACAGGAATTTGATCAGAACACTAAAGCAGGCGCGGGTTGATCAGGTAATACTGTCAGGGATTTTACCAGTAATAGGAAGGAGGGGTCATATATATCGAAATTGCCGGGGATGGCAATTAACATGCTAGTGGGGTAGCTATGTAGGGAAGAGGAAGTTGGTTTTGTGGATTTATGGTGAAGTTTTGTTGGAAGGGCTGATATGTACATGAAGGACGGGCTTCATCTAAGTGGAAAGGGGGCAGCAGTATTTACGGATGGACTCAAAGCAGCAGTAGACAGTGGCATGGGTAGCATAACTAATATTTTGGTAGTAAACACGATTTAAACTAGGAGCACAAGGGGGTTACTGAGAGATGCCTCAAGTAGGACAAGAGGCTACTAGTACAGATAAACCAATAACAAAATGTCCGAAAAACATGTCTGAAGCAGGTTATAGATGCGTGTGTTTAAATGCTATTAGCATAGTAAATAAGAAAAACGAATTAAACATTATGGTAGAAGATATTGACCCTCACATAATTGGTATTACCGAATCATGGGCCAACACAGACATAACAGATGCTGAATTAGGATTGACAGGGTACATAATGTTTAGGAGAGATTGAATAGGAAGAAGGGGAGGGGGAGTTATTTTATATGTTAAAGAATCTATTCAGGCTTATGAAATAAAATTAGAAAGGAAAGCAGATGACGATGAAGCTGTTTGGTGCAAAATAGTTTCAGGAAATTCAAAATTAACAATTGGATTAGTTTACCGAACTAAACTGGAAATCTCTATAGAGTACAGGGGGACCAACAATTTCTATTTTTAATTCAGGATACCTTCCTTACTCAGCACGTGCTAGAACCAACCAGGGGAGAAAATGTATTAGATATAGTTTTATCATCACAAAAAGAATTAGTGGACAACATAAAAATATATGAACCATTGGGTAACAGTGACCACAATCAAATACATTTTGACATCAATGTAAAATCAGAAAGTAAAAATAAAAAAACATAGGAGAAACTTCCACAAAGGTAACTATAAAGATATGAGAAAATACTTAGCAAAGCTAGATTGGAATTACATGCTGATGAATAAGACCGCAATTGAATGTTGGAATATTCTAAAATATGAAATTGAGAGTATCATCGATAAATTTGTTCCCTTGAAAAAACAAGGAAAACGGTCTAGAAAGAAACACTTGTCAAAAGAAGCTATTACAAAAATAGTGTGTAAGCAAACTACGTGGAGGGTTTATAGGCATACCAGAAAGGATGAAGACTAATGCAAATTGCAAAGATGCACTTAACCTAGCTACAACTGAAATTAGAAAATCTAAAAGAACCTTTGAAAAAACTTGGCAGGTAATATAAAAAATATCACAAGAACTGTTAGATTTGCATTCACTATTATATATTTTTTGTGCATGCATAATTGTATGTGCATTTGAGTCCAGTATTTGGGTGAATTACAGTTACATCAATTCCAATTACACATACCAATTCAAATTCACCTCCTTAAACACAAATTTCAATTCCATGCTGAAATATCAGTAAGTCAACAGAGTAACCATAGACATACCCAACACCAAAAACTAACACCTATATCAGAGTGATCAGCTTTATTTGACATTCCAACAACTTTATCATCACATTCACACTACTTGCATTAACACAATCACTTGACAGTTTGTTCCTTTCATTTATCACCGTCTGTGAGAGTGAGTACTTTCTCATGTCTAACCTACACTTTTCCTTAACTGATGCTGATTTATGTCCTCTGGTTCTACAGCCTTCTTTAAGTATGAAGAACATATTCCCATCAATATCCTAATAACCATTCACTATTTAGAACACTTCTATTTGGTTTCCTCTTAGCCTCTTGGTCTCTAGTTTGTCAAACAAGATTCTAATAAGCGGCTTTCATAACTAAGTTATCTCAATTCTGGAATAATTTGAGTTGCTCTTCGTTATATTCTTTCTGGCTTGTCTATATCCTTCTTACGATATAGCGATATGTATACAATACTCTGAATGTGGTCTAAATATTGCTTTGCACAGGGGTACAATTAGCTGCTTCTCCTTATACGTGATAGTTCTCCTAATTAGCCTTAGAATTTGATTTCCTTTAGAAGCAGCAAGCAATCACTTTACTCAGAAACTTTCATGTCAGCACTAAATATTACTTCTAAGTTATTTTCTTGTGCGCTTCTTAAATATTAGCATAAGGTTTGCTTCCTTTCTTAAATAGCGGTGTAATGTTTGCTTCTTTCCATTCTGAAGGAATTATTCCTTCTTCTAGTGACAAGTGAAACACTTTTGTAAGTAGTGTACTAATTTGCTTTACAATTTCCTTAGGCAGTTTTGGTGGTATCCCATCAACTCCAGGTGATTTATTATCTTTCATCTTATTAATTTTCTTTGGTATCATTTCAGGAGTTACAAATAACTGCATTAAATTATCAGAATTATCACCCTCAATTTTTTTAACTGGAACTTGAAGTGAGCTGATATCTTCTGTGGTAAAAACTGAGCTGAAATACTCATTCACGACCTCTGTCATTTGAAATCTGTCTGAAATTATATTTCCAATGTTGTTTTCCAGTGGTCCGACCTTATCTCAACCTTTCGGTTTACTCCATACATAAACATAAAAACACTTGCTGTAATTTTTTTTTTATATTACCTGCCAATTTTTTTTCAAAGGTTCTATCGGATTTTCAAATTTTAGTTGTAGGTTAAGTGCCTCTTTGTAGTTTGTGTAGTCTTCTACATTTCCAATGTGTTTATATACCCCACATAGGATCTGTTTGTGAGCAATTTTTCTAACAGCCTCTTTTGAGAGGTGTTTCTTCCTTGACCTTTTCCCTTGTTTTCTTAACGGAACAAATATATCAGTAATGCCCTCAAGCTCGCCTTTAAACAAGTCCAGCATTCTGTTGCCGTCTTGTTCTTCAGCAAGTTATTCCAATCTATATTTGTTAGACATGTTCTTATCTCTTTATATTTGCCTTTGTTGAAGTTCCTTTTCCATTGATTTTTATATGTATTCCCTGTTTTTACTTTTGTATTAAAATGGATCTACTTATGATCACTTGAAACCAAAGATTCGTGAACTTTAACATTGTCAACTAATTCATTTTGAGTAGACAAAATTAAATCTAACACATTCCAACCTCTGGTTGGTTCCAAGACATGTTGAGTAAGGAAACAATCCTGTGTTAGAAGTAGAAACTGATGGTCGTCACCCCAACACTCTGTAATACTAATGGTTTCCATTGTATATGGCCATAGTTAAAATCACCCATTATAACACATTCCCCCATGCTCACCTCGCTTATAGCCTTTTGTAGTTTTGCATCTTCCTCTTGTCCCAAGGTATGGACTACGATAAACTACTCCTATTGTTAATTTTAAGTTATTGGTAACTATGTTACACCAAATTGCTTCCACATAATCTGCTTCACTTTTCAGTGTTATTTCATATGTTTGGATAAATTCTATAATATACACTGTATATAAATTACTCCACCTCCCCTTCTTTCTTGCCTATTCTTCCTAAACATTGCATAGCCTGTCAGTGCTAACTCAGCATCTACCATATCTGTAGTTGCCCACGATTACGTGAGGATCAATAACTGCTATGCTAATGTCTAAGTCGCCTTTTCATTAACTATGGTCCTGGCATTTAAGTATACACATTTAAGTTAATTTTCCGAAATTATTGGTTAATATTTCTTTGGATGTATATTTGTACTCCTTTGAGTACATAATAAATATAAATTATTAATTAATATTTAATTATTAATTAATATTTCTTTGGATATACCAGGTTTAATGAGGTTTGTATTAAAAGCAATAATATTCGAGAGCAGTTTGCATTTATTTTTTAACAACATTTAACAAGATTGCCATCCCAAACAACAAGTTCCAGATGGCAAGTGGACAAGGAAGCCATTGGCTTATCGAGAGTCCAACAATTTTATCATCTATGTGTAGCCCGCTCTTATCATATATCTGTCAATTATATTTTTAAACATATTCACACTACTAGCATTAACACAATAATTTGGCAGTTTGTTCCATTCATTATCACCCTCTGCGAGAAAGAGTACTTTCTCATGTCCAACCTACACTGTTCCTTAACTAATGCTGATATGTTTCCTCTGGTTATACTGCCTTCTTTAAGTTTGAAGAACATATTCCTATCAACATTCTCATAACCGTTCACTATTTTAATCACTTCTACTTGGTCTTATCTTAGTCTCCTGGTCACTGGTGTTGTCAAACCATATAGTAATAAGCGACTTTCATAACTAAGGTCTCTCAATTCTGGAATAATTTTAGTTGCGTTTCTTTGTATTCTGTCTAGCTTGTCTATGTCCTTCTTACGATACGGCCCCCATGCTTGTATACAATATTCCAAATGTGGTCTAACTATTGCTTTGTACAGGGGTACAATCAGCTGTTTCTCCTTATATGTGATAGTTCTCCTAATTAGCCTTAGAATTTGATTTCCTTTCGAAGCAGCAATCCCACATTGCTCTGAAACTTTCATGTCAGCACTAAATGTGACACCTAAGTCCTTTCCTTGTGTGGTTCTACCTAGTACAGCATCCCCCATTTGATATCCTTTGTCCATGTTTCCATGTCCTATGTGTATGCATTTACACTTCCCAAAATTTAATAACATTTGCCATTTTTCTGACCATTTAACTAATTTATCTAGATCCTCCTGTAAACTTTGTTTATCTGTATCATTAATAACCTTTCTGAATACTTTTGTGTCATCTGCAAATTTCAGTACTTTGCTAGATATGTCATCTTCCAAATCATTTATATATATTAAAACAGTATAGGGCCTAATACTGATCCCTGTGGTACCCCACTCAGAACAGATTTCCAATTTGAAATCTCACCATCTACTATTACTCTCTGTCTTCTGTGTGTAAGCCACTTTTCTATCCAGTTGATTACCTAAGTGCCCATACCATGGGCTTTTAGTTTAAGTAACATTCTTTGATGTGGCACTTTATCGAAAGCTTTCTGAAAATCTAAATATACAACATCCACTGGTGACCCGTCATCTACCCACTTTGTAATTTCTTCCAAAAAACATAAGAGATTAGTTAGGCATGACCTTGCGTTTAGGAACCCATGTTGAGATGTATTTATTAATTTATGTTTTACAAGGAATTCCACCATGTGGTCTCTAATCAATGTTTCGATTAATTTACATACAACTGATGTTAAACTCATTGGTCTGTAATTTTCTGGTTTGTTCCTCGATCCTTTCTTAAATAGCGGTGTAATGTTTGCTTAGTTCCATTCTGAAGGAACTATTCCTTCTTCTAGTGATAAGTTAAACACTTTTGTTAGTGGTGTACTAATTTGCTCAACAATTTCCTTAAGCAGTTTTGGTGGTATCCCATCAACTCCAGGTGATTTATTATCTTTCAACTTCTTAGTTTTCTTTGCTATCATTTCAGGAGTTACAAAAAACTGAACCAAATGTTCTGATTTATTGCCCTCAAATTTACTGGAAGTGAGCTTATATCTTCTGTGGTAAAAACTGAGCTGAAATACTCATTCAGGACCTCTGCCATTTGAAACCAGTCTGAAATTATGTTTTCACTATTGTTTTCCAGTGGTCCGACCTTATCTCGAACTTTCTGTTTACTCCTTACATAAGCATATAAACTCTTGCTGTCATTTTTTATATTACCTGCCAATTTTTTTCAAAGTTTCTTTTAGAATTTCTAATTTAAGTTGTAGCTAGGTTAAGTACCTCTTTGTACTTTGTATAGTCTTCTACATTTCCAGTATGTTTATAGACCATCCACACCATCTGTTTGTGAGCAATTTTTCTAATAGCCTCTTTTGACAGGTGTTTCTTCCTGGACCTTTTCCCTTGTAATATCCCCGACAATACAATCTGTCCAACTCGTGCCTCTTTAAGTGTCTTGATCAACCTCCTGTACTTACCAACGATGGCTGACGTTCCCTCCTTCTCGGCATTGTTCGTTCCCACATGCACGAGAACAGCACCTCCCGTGCTATCACCCATGACTTGTCCTGCCTTCTCTGCTATATCCTCTATTTTTGCCCCTGGTATGCATACTGTTATGTCATCTCTTTACAATTTAGGCACTTTCCTAATGATGGAATCCCCGATAAATAACCGTGCTTTCCTCGCCTTCCCTTGTGATACTATATCAGTAAAGCTCCTTTCCTGTCGCACACTATGCCCACTTTCTCTTCTATCATCAACCTCTGCTGTCTTACCCCCTGGCAATCCCTCTTCACTCACCCGCTTACCTTTCTTTTGTTGCATACTCTGCCTCCTGTTATCTTTCTTCTTATGATCCACAGTCTTCCTGTTTTCTCTGCTCTTGTTATCCTCGACTACCCTGCCACCTGACAATCCCTCTTAACTCACTCGTTTATCTTCCTTTTGTTGTACATTCTCCTCTCAGGGCTCCGTTGGGTGAGTCAGATCACGCTACAGTCGTATTGATTCCTACATACCGTCAGAAGTTAAAAACAATAAAACCGACCACCAAGACAGTGAGAAAGCGGACTGCTGACTCAACGATTGCTTTGAAAGCTTGCCTTGACAGCACGGACTGGCAAATGTTTAAAGATTCCTGCCACGACCTCGACGCGTACACTGACACAGTTACTGCCTACATCAGCTGGTGTGAAGAAACCTGCTACGAAAGTAAGTTAGTTACAGTATATGGCAACGACAAACCATGGTTTACCAGGGACATTAAACAGAAGCTAGCCATGAAAAACTCAGCGTTCATTAGCGGCAACAGGGAAGAATTTCGGAGAGCCAAGTACGCAGTGCGCAAGGCGATTAGTTCGGCCATGTACAAATACAAACGCAAACTTGAAAACCAATTTGCTTCCAACAACACCAGATCTGTATGGCAAGGGTTACGTCAAATTACACAGTATAAACCAAGCGCTTCAGCCATTTACAACGCCGATCCGTCCTTCCCCGACCAACTAAACGACTTCTACAGCAGATTTGACAAGTTAAACACATCGCCGGAACAGCGCCCCCTACCCACAGACACTCCGCTGTCGCCGCCTTTCACCGTTAACGTTGCTGACGTTGTTCAAGCGACTGAGTACGCGCAAGGCTTCGGGTCCTGATAACATCTCATCATATACATTCAAGAATTGTGCCGATCAGCTTGCTCCAGTATTCGCTGACATCTACAATTCATCTTTACAACAGTGCATAGTGTCACGGCTGCATATAGTGACGCCATCTGGCGACTACAGATACACCTTAGTCGGTTACCCTAGTCTAGAGGAGTACCTCGGGCTCTGGGGCACGGAGACGCAGACCATGTATTTGAGTTATTGAAATACACCTCATGAATATCAATCCCAATAATACCGTGTTGTAATGTTAATGATAAGTACATACCACAAGTACTATTACATGGTGGCAGCGGCGGACGAACTACACGCCACACGTCAAGTTTGAGTCACAGACAGGTTGAAAATCGTAAGTTGACGGCAACGCCAGCCGACCTGTACTGTATTGTCGCCCATACGAATTGACATTGAAAATGACAGATCTGTCAGGCATCGATCCGCCTAGAATGGACTGGTCATCGGCCGATTTGCCGAGTACGTTCCGTACGTTCAGACAGTACTGCGAACTGATATTCAAGGGGCCGCTAAGTGCCAAAACCGAGGAAGAGCACGTCACATACGTCCTGCTCTGGATAGGGCAGGACGGCCTAAGCATATACAACACATGGGAAATGACGACAGCCGAACGAAAGCTCCTCGCCCCACTGTGGGACCGGTTCGATAAGCAAGTGGAGCCAAAAAGCAACTTCAGGCTGAATCGGTTCCACTTACAAAAGTTCCGGCAAACGTCAAGCGAGTCCGCAGACGATTATATGATCAGGTGCCGGCTCCAAGCCAAGAAATGTAAATTCCGAGACTCGCGTGAAGTCGGCGAAAGACTGCTGGAACAATTGATCGTGGGAGTCCGGCACAAAAAAGTGCAAGAACAGCTGCTAGCCAAACCTGATTCCTACACACTGGACGCAGCTATGGATCTAGCGAGGACCCACGAAGCGATGATCTCCGACATCGAGCAGTTGCACAATGACAAACTGACCGTCGATTATGTATCCCGCCAAAACAACGACAGGCGGTCGACACATCCGTGCGCTTATTGTGGTGGGAGCCATCCACCCAAGCCCAAGAGCCGTTGTCCCGCATATGGGTCACAGTGTGACGCGTGTGGGAAGCCCAATCACTGGAAGAAGGTCTGCAGAGCCACAGGTCAGCAGGAACCTGCCCGCTTTCGCCGCAGCAGCAGACCGCGCTCGCTACAGCAGAGGCCACGGTCGCAGTCACGGCATCGTGGACCGACTGCAGAGCGACGACCCACATATCGTCAACGCGACAGCTCGCACACTCGCGTGTACGCGGTTGAACAGTCGCCATCACTCGCAGAGTCATTTGATGCGCTCACCTTCGATATCGTGAATGTTGCGGACACGAGAAACGAAGTGTTCGCCTCCCTGAGCATCACCCTGGCAGACAAGCCTAACGTGCCTGCTACATTGAAGGTCAAGGTCGACACCGGCGCACAGGGGAATATTCTGCCGCTGCGCATTTTTCGCCGTATGTGCCCAGCGAAACTGGACTCGGAGGGGTTCCCTATTCCGGGTAGTCTGTTGCCCAGCGAAGTCCAGCTGACAGCCTACAACGGCACGAGCATACGGCAGTATGGCAAGATGACGGTGCCATGCAGCTACAACAGTGAGCGCATTGACACCGAGTTCTACGTGTCGGACTCGGCGGGACCGGCAATTCTGGGGCTGCCGTCATGCCGACGTCTCCACCTCATGGAGATGAACTGTGAGATCAAAAGTGTGCCGAACAAACGCGTAGACTCGACCAGTGATCTGGTCGCCGCCTACCCGGATCGATTCGAGGGAATCGGCAATTTCAGCGGCGAATTCCACATCACTGTGGACAACTCGGTGACGCCAGTCATTCACGCCCCTCGACGCTGTTCAATCCATCTGAAGGACGAGGTCAAAGACGAACTCGACAACATGGAACGGCTCGGTGTCATCTCCAAGGTGACCGAACCGACTGATTGGGTTTCAAGCCTGGTCTACAGCCGTAAATCCAACAACAAACTGAGGATATGTCTTGATCCAAAAGATTTGAACACTGCCATTAAGCGCCCGCATTATAAGACTCCAACACTCGACGAGCTGACACACAAGCTCGCTGGAGCAACCGTCTTCTCCAAACTCGACGCGCGACACGGGTACTGGAGTGTGTCCTTGGACGAACCATCCAGCTTCCTGACGACATTCAACAGTCCGTTTGGTCGCTACAGGTTCCAACGTCTACCATTTGGCTTGAACCCGAGCCAAGACGTGTTCCAAGAGCGAATGGACCACATTCTGGAGAACTGTGGAGGCACAATCGGGATAGCGGATGACGTCGCAGTATTCGGCAAGAACGAGGCCGACCACGATGCGAACCTACACAACTTAATGAAGACAGCGCGTCAGCATGGCCTAGTCTTCAATGCCGACAAATGCCACATCAAGCAGCCAAGAATGCAGTTCTTCGGGCTTATCTTCGACACTGATGGAGTGCACCCCGACCCAGGGAAGATCACGGCCATCAAGCAACTACAGGCGCCACAAGACGCCACTCAACTCAAGGAGTTCCTGGGCATCGCAACTTACATGTCTCCCTTCACGCCAAATCTCTCACAGCACACCGCCATACTCAGAGACCTGCTGAAGAAGGACAGTGAGTTTGTGTGGACACCAGCGCACGAGAGCGCATTCCAGCGAACCAAAGACGCAATATGCAGAGAAGCTACGTTGAGCTACTTCGACCCGGCAGTCGAGACGGTCGTGCAAGTCGACGCGTCGAGCCGCGGTCTGGGCGCCGTCCTACTGCAGAAGAACAAGCCTATCGCCTTCGCATCGAAGTCACTCAGTGACTGTGAACGACGATACGTAAACATCGAGCGCGAGATGCTCGCAGTCGTCTTTGGATGTGAGCGCTTTCACACGTTCGTATACGGCAAGCGATTTACTGTAGAGTCCGATCACAAGCCTCTGGAGATGATCCACATGAAGAATCTGGCAGCCGCCCCCCAACGTCTACAGCGGATGCTCCTACGCATTCAACCGTACGACATCGTCATCAAATACCGACCTGGTAAAGACGTCGCGGTCGCTGACCTACTCTCACGACAGCCGAGCAGCAACAAGGAAAGTCTCAAGTTTGACATGCAGATCAACCACGTGCAGTTCTCCCCACACCGGCTGCAGCAGCTGCGAGACGAGACAGACAACGACGACGAGATGCTCTCTCTGAAGTCCATCATCATGAGTGGCTGGCCAGAGACAAGGCGACAACTCGCTACTCAGCTCCGCCCCTACTGGCCATTCCGCGATGAGCTGACGGTCGACGATGGCATCATCATGAAGAGCGACCGCATCGTTATCCCACTCAGAGCCCGATCAGAGATCCTCGCGAAACTCCACCTGGCGCACCAGGGAGTGGAGAAAACTCGCCTGCGTGCCAGGTCATGTGTATACTGGATAAACATCAACTGTGACATCGAGAATATGATCCAGCGATGCGACATCTGCCAACGCGAGTTGTGCGCACAGCCTTCGGAGCCGCTGATGCAGCCCGAAGTGCCATCACGGCCGTGGCAGGTCGTTGGCACCGACTTGTTTTCGATTGGCCGAAATAATTACCTCATCATCGGTGATTATTACTCAAAGTTCCCTTTCGTCGAACTCATCGAGGGACGAGCGACGAGTGACATGATCGTCAAGTTGACAAAGCGTATCTTCAGCGAGCAAGGTGTCCCTGACAGAGTTGTCAGCGACAACGGAGGTCACTTCGACAGTCAGGCGTATAAACTCTTCGCTAAGGCTTGGGGATTTGAACACGTCACCTCCAGCCCGCACTACCCGAGATCAAATGGATTCGTGGAGCGGCAGATACAGACGATAAAGCGCACACTGAAGAAGGCAGCATCGGCCCGAGTCGACTCGGACATGGCCATGCTGATTCTGCGGTCGACACCGATCGATCACCATCTCCCTTCACCAGCCGAGATGCTGAACGCGCGAAAGATGAGGGCCAACCTGCCGGTGAAAATCCTGAACGCCCACCCGGAGAAGGGCGCGATATCCGAACGCCTGTTCGAGCGACAGCGTCAACAAAAAGTGTATCACGAACAGGGAGCGATCGCGCAACTCACCCCGCTGGTCCGTGGACAACCCGTTCGCATCCAGCACCACGTCACAGGGAAGTGGAACCCGGCAACCATCGAGACCGTGCGTCCGGAACCAAGGTCGTATGACGTCCGCACAGCAAGTGGTGGAGTTCTCCGCCGCAATCGTGTGCAGATCCGCAGGTCACACGAGACCCGACTTATTGACGCCGACCCCGTGTCACACCCTGACGACATGCCTAGCACGGCCGCCGTTGAGCCAGTGGAGCGTCCCGACGAGGCACACGACTCCGGCAAGCGAGTCCGCTTCAGCACTCCTGAAGCAGGCTACCAGACCCGCTCTGGACGGCTCAGCAAGCCTCCAGCCAAGTTCAATTTGTAACTCTATCTTGATCTTATCCGTTGATAGTATGTTACGTTTGCAAGGCTGCTTATATAACTATGTTAGTGTAGTAAGCCACACTTAGTTGTTCTTGTTCTGATGTTCTTGTTTTATAAGAAGAGGGATGTCACGGCTGCATATAGTGACGCCATCTGGCGACTACAGATACACCTTAGTCGGTTACCCTAGTCTAGAGGAGTACCTCGGGCTCTGGGGCACGGAGACGCAGACCATGTATTTGAGTTATTGAAATACACCTCATGAATATCAATCCCAATAATACCGTGTTGTAATGTTAATGATAAGTACATACCACAAGTACTATTACACATAGTTCCAACGTGTTTTAAAACTTCTGTGATTATACCTATTCCCAAGAAGGCTAAAGTCTCTACCATGAACGATTACCGTCCAGTGGCACTTACCTCAGTTGCGATGAAAGTTTTCGAACATATTATGCTCCGTTATCTGAAATCTTCCACGGCCGGTCTATTGGATCCTCACCAGTTTGCTTATCAAACTAACAGATCTGTGGACGATGCAGTTGCCTTAGGTTTACATTATGTTATGAATCACCTGGAACAACCGAGCACTTATGCGAGGATTCTTTTCGTGGACTTTAGCTCGGCCTTTAACACCATAATTCCTGTGAAGTTGTTTGATAAACTTGTATCTCTGAATGTGCATCCTGCCATCTGCACTGGACTCTCAACTTTCTTCTTCACAGGCCTCAATCTGTCAAGGTCAAAAACTCTCTCTCCAAACCTGTTATTCTTAACACTGGTGCCCCACAAGGCTGCGTGCTTTCTCCTTTCCTTTTCACTCTCTTTACAAACGACTGTGTATCTGGTAACCAATATGTTCGCGTGGTTAAGTTCTCGGATGACACCACTGTAATTGGCTGTGTCAACAATGCTAACGAGTCTGTGTATAGAGAGGAAGTTCAAAGACTGGTCGGCTGGTGTAAGAACAACAACCTGGTACTAAACATATCCAAAACGAAGGAAATGATCATTGATTTTCGCAAAAAGAAAACACCCATCCACCCCCCTTGTCATTGACGGTACTGAAGTTTTACAAGCCGACTCTGTAACATTTTTGGGTTCGACTATTTCTAAAGATCTTTCCTGGTGTAATAACACGATTGGCATCATTAAAAAAGCACAAAAACGCATGTACTTCCTTAGACACCTCAAACGATTCGGCTTATCTCAAGCAATATTAACACGTTTCTACCGCGCAGTTATTGAAAGTGTCTTGTCATTTTCTATCACTGTCTGGTTTGGTCGCGCCAGCCAAGATGAAATTAATCAAATTGAATCAGTCGTCAAGTACGCCTCTAAACTAATCGGGTTAAATATGCCGTCCATCAGATCTCTTTATCTATCTCGCAGTTTGCGCAAATCCAAGCGCATTGTACAAGACGAATATCATCCAGCCAACCATCTCTTTGAACTCCTTCCCTCCGGTAAGCGCTACCGTAGCATAAAAACTAAAACGACGCGATTTAACAATAGTTTCTATCCTCAAGCGCTGAGATTTTTAAACGGAGAGCCATCATAAATGTCTTGCCTCTGGTAGGTAGATGCAATGTCGCCTTTTTTTCTTTTTTTTCTTTTTTTTTTTAATCTTTAATTTTTTTTTTTTTAATCTTGCAACCTATTATATTACTCTCGCTTGTTTTCAACTGTTTTTAGTATTACGATTGTGATATGTAATGTTTAGTTCCGTGTGTGATTGGGTGCATGAGTGTATGTTTGTGCTAACGCCACAACACTACAAATTCCTTGTACTTGCTACTTGGTAATAAAACGTATCTTATCTTATGTTTTTTCCATCTTTCTTCCTCTTACAAATTTTCTCCCTCACATTGCCACTGTTCTCCTTGTTCTCACCACCTCTGTTCTCCTCGTTTTCACCACCTCTGCTCTCCTCGTTCTCATCGCCTCTGCTCTCATCATTCTCACCACTTCTGCTCTCTTCTTTCTCATCCTGCCCTGTCATCATAAAAATCATATGCCTTAACTCACTTACTTGCTCCTGCAGATATTTCACTGTCATACACTCCCTACACACGAGATGAAAATCATCTGCTTGCACCTCTGCCCACGAATTTGCACACCCGGACTTTGCAAAGTCTATCCAGCTGTCGCAGCTAGAGAAAGTCAAATTAAGCTTCGCCTTTACTTGGCGTTTGCATGGCGCCATGTTAGAAATTCAATTTATATTTGTTTATAATCCGTTTATAATCAACTTATACCAGGTAGTCTTCACAAATACTGTGTTTGTGTTGTAATACCCACTTTATGCTATTTTACTTATGTCTTAATTAAATTTACAACTACTGCCTTGCAACTTACTTTCTATGTAACAGCTGACTAAAACAAAACGTAATATCGCTCGCGCTAACGAAATTTCAGTTACCTTCTATAAATTCCATTGAATTACTACCTACGGCTAACTTTTAACAATACATGTTGCTAAAACAAAATATTCAGGTTCTCAATCTTTAATATGTACTAAATTATTTACAATACTATTATGTCTCGTATTATGTACTCAATCAACTGACCACAACAAACCTTAAATATCGCTCGCGCTACCGAGTCTTAGGAGATCTACGATATAAACTACCCTAAATTACTCCTACAGCTAAATTTTAACAGCAACTATTGCCTAAACAAAGACTCTTGTAAGTTTATGTTTAACATACACGTAATAATAATACTTATCCGATCAATATTCCACGCTTTAGACAAATATCCAATCCACCAAATTCAACTCCGTGTTCTCCTCAAGATTTCTCAAGATGCATCCATCTAATTTATGTAGCAGATAGGACGAAACGCAATCGCATTGTGAACAGCGGTTTAAGTCGATTGCCCTCTCACCCGGAAATACAACTAGACAGTTGATGCATGCGGAGTCAAGTTACCGGATACGCCGACGAAAATTTTGGTTAAACAGCGGTTTAAGTCGATTGCCCTCTCACCCGGAAATACAACTAGACAGTTGATGCATGCGGAGTCGAGTTACCGGATGCGCCGACGAAAATTTTAGTTGCCCCCTACTTGGTGGCGCTGAACGTCAATTTACAAAATGGCGCAGGTCGGAGTGACGCAGCTCGGCACACACTAGCTCTGGTAAAGTGTTAACTTCCAACAATCGCACAAACCACGCGTATGCGCGGCGAATACATTGCTATCACGACTGTCACGTATGAACGACCGGGATTTTTGCTAGTGACTATAATTGTGTTTAGATAATACGCTGTTATGATATAGACATTTTAATACTAGGGCGACGTAACTGGGAGATCTCACTCTCCACGTGTCTGGTACGTCACAATGTGACGTAACTGAGACGGAACCAATGAGGCATCTGCTACGTATATGTGACGCCACATTCATAGCTGGTTTAATAATAATATATAAAATACTTCTACTGCGCTACAATCCTCGGGAGACACAAGCTCGACAGCGCACCAAACCAGTTTACAATCGATAGGCAGTTCCAGTTGTAAACATTTGGATTGGTACGCTGGGGAGCTATGGAGGATAAGCAAGTTTCAACAGGTGGCTTTTTGGTTTACGGCGAAATGTTGTTATATTTCCTACAGACTGAACACTAACAGGGAGTGAGTTTCACAGAGTCGGTGCAGCTAATGAAAAAGCTCTAATTCCGACATTTGTCTAAACACTGGGAACAAAACGTAGATGAGTATGAATTAAGTATGACCAACTCAGGGCTGTGCCATATATGCCATACCACATTGACAAGCGTTTAATGAGTATGTTATGGTCAATAATATGAAAAGGAGCAGATAAATCAAGCCAGGTAAGCGCTGTTTCTTTGCTTTTGTCCATATTTAGAGTTACGTCATTGTGTACTTATAAAAGAGCAGTCTCTGTAGAATGAAACTGTTTGTAAGGTGATTGCGATACATTAGACATATACAATTTTACTCAATGTGAGACCTTAGACAGCTTGCTACAAATGTTTCCAGTACCTTGTAAAATAAAGCCTAGATTACTAGATCAAAAATAGTCGTATAACTGCTTAGGGTTCCTTTAGGCAAAGTTGACTTCTTCAGAAGTGGGTTGACATGCGCTTGTTTGAAATCGTCAGGAAATAAGCCAGAGCACAATGATGCATTTAAAATATTTGCTATTGGGTAAAGTAATGTATCAAGATGGGCTTTCAGCAATGCGGTCGGTAATGGACCAAGATAACAGGACTTAATTGGGGAGGACATGATTATTTTCCTTACTGTGGCAGATGTAAAAGAAGTAAGTTGAGAAATTACTTGCGAAGAGTCCACTTGTACAGGATTTAAAGTATAATATGGAAAAGTAGAAAGGATCAGACTTATTTTTTTGTGCGATGACTGGAGAACGAGTCACATAAGACTACATTGAGACATTATTATGTAGAATTGGAGCAGGCACCCTTTTGTGTTGTAAAATATCAGGAGTCATCCACGGAGCCGGTGGTTTTTGTGACACAGATTTGGTGGTTATCGAGGCGTGTTTATTAAGTGAAGCCTTCAATACGTGATATTGTTGTTTACACAAGTGGCCCAGGTGTCCCTTTGGATCTCCTATAAGGTCGGATTTAAGAATATCAGCCTTGAAGGCACCAATGTCTATCGCCTAGGTCTGTAAGACACATTATGTTTTGATTGTACTAGTGTTCGGGAATTAACATCAACAAAATTAACATTAACAAAATTAGCATCAACAATGACTGTGTTGTGATCCGATTAGCCATTAGAAACTATTGTCACACGTCGAGCGAATTATCAAGCTGGTGGCCTTGAATGTGTGTAGAGACATCCACTTGTTGTTTTAAATCAAATGAGGGTAGGATATATCATCAAAGGAAATGGATGCTGCTGTACGTTTATCCAACTGAAGATTAAAACTTTCGATTGAAACAATGGTAAGGGTAAAGTGGTCAACTTATTTATAACTAGCCAAGTTCCCCAGCATCTCACGGGAGAAAAGGCTCCTTGCATTACCCAGTCAAGTTTTGTTAGGGCAACGTCAGTGGTATTTGACATAGATCACTCAACTCGGAGCAATAGTAGAACAAACGCATAGTGTTGTTAACAATTATTGTACGTAACTACGAACTCCTATTGTTCCGAGATACGTAATCTACGTCAAACGTCAACATAGGTTCCTTCGTAACAGCCCCATCGCCAGGTGAATTGTGATTTTTTTATTGTACGAACCATTCACATGGGCATCGGGCGCGCGTAAACAATTCAGCCCCATAAATGCGAAACTGAGAGAAAAACACAGGCACAAACTACTTTATTGCATAGAAACCATTAATGACTATAATATATTCAACACTCTTCATATTACGTGATTGTATTGGTTGGTTAAATATACTGACTGATTAATATTATATTTATGGAATTTTTACCCGATTTTTTTCAACCTGTGTCTCAGACCGTATACTCAACGATGTATCGGCGTTGTTGTTCTAAGTAGGTACGATTGTATTTTATTATCATGTAAGATATGATTAAGAGCATAATGGCCTCGCAAAAGGGGAGGTCAAAGAGGCAAGCCTAGTCACCCATGCTACGATGTGTCGGCGCAACGGAAAAATACGGGAAAAGCAATTAATCCAAAGGCGGCGTGGCCAAAAGCCCGCGATATACGCCACTTGACACAGCGTTGTTAGATGGGCGACCTTCCAACCGGCCATAGCTAATTAAACCATGAGATTGGTAGCGTATGACCCGAGGCTACACCGAAACCAATCACTAAATAGTGCTTACTGTGTGATACAAATTTATGGCGTTTATGTAGCAAATTGGCAAAAACGAAATTGCGGAGTGGTGATGAGGCGGTGAAGTTAGCGTTGGTATCATCCTTGTCGTTGTCATGGTTACCAGTATCAATTATTGTTAGATGTTATTAGCGACCTCGTTTATGGTTGTACATGTGCGTGTGAGATCGCACTTTCGCGTCACTGCCTCACCACTGCAACAGTGGGTTCAGTTGCACTACTGCCCCTTTCAAGATGTTTTGCCTTATGTTCTTCCATTGGCTTCGGTCATGTGATCTCAGCCAGTCTAGATCTCGCTGGTTTCGAAGACGCTTGCCGACTTGCTGCAGATCTTTGTCGACGGCAGTTGGGTTGTTGTATCATACAGTAAGCATTATTTTAACACTGCCAGTTTGATCTATTCGATGTATGGATAAGAAAGACAACAGTTCTTAAACCTTCTCACAGACTTAGACATTGGCCCAATGCAGCACTGCAATATACCAAACTTTCCGTCTGTTTCTTCAGTTTTCTTGACGTTCATCAAAAAGTTGCTGCGCTGATAGTCCTCAAACTTCTCCAGAAAATTCACGCGTCTTCTGATGACACCGTGTCCTGTCACCGGAGTCCAATGTAGTCAACAAAAATTAATACACTATATTACGATCTCAATATGTGTCCTGTCATGTGAGTCCAATGTAGTCAATAACAAGGGTGGCGAATCGAGAATTTTTTTTATCATTCTTTACGTTCTCATGGTTACCTCTATCATTGATCGTTAGTTATTATTATCTAGTTCCTGGTTGGACAGATGGTGGATTTTACTTTAATACTGCCCGTTTCATTTACTCGATGAGCGTAGACTGTGCTTTGAGTGTTATCTTAACCAAATCGAGAACATCTTGGGGAGGTAGTTAATCGTGTCTCGTACATTCGGTGTCACACTGGAGCACAGGGCAGCGCTGATGGGCATCGCCGTACATCCGGTGGCGAGATCAGAAAGCCTGAGCGAGAACACAAAAAACGTCGTGTGATTTCGCGCAGTTGTGGATAGATGGCGATTACAGCGATCACGAGAGAGTTCAACATTATGTACGATCACTATGCTGATTGTCTTTATATCGTCGAAATCGCGTGCATGCATATCGATGATTCGCTGGTAGTTTCCAATGCAGCACGTCCACATGCGTCCACAAACGAGTGTGTAATGATGCAACTTTCGATATTAAAAATGCGGCACGCTACAAAATGGTTGGATAGAGAAACTGGTCTAAGACATAATTAACAATGCTCAATGGTATTTGACTTAGATCACGCAAAACAAACAAACGCATATCGTTGTTAACAATTATTGTGCGTAACTGATGGCGATATGAGGGAACAGACAGACACAGGCACACACTACTTTATTGTATAGAAACCATTACTAATTAATTAACAGGCTTAACACTGCATAAATTACGTGTTTGTATTGGTTGGATAAATATACTGACTGATTATGTATGGCATTTTTACCCGACTATATACAACCGGTGTCTCAGATCGGATACTCACAGATACATCGGCTCTGCTGTTCTAAGTAAGTATTTCATTATAATGTAAGATATGCTGAAGAGCATAATGACCTCCAAGCATATGTGAACACAGCCTATGGCTATCTAGGATCTCGCCAAGGGGAGGCCAGGGGGAAGCCTAGTCACCAGGCAAGGGGCAATTAACTTGGAAAGGGTGCTTGATGAAAGCCACAAAAGCAAGAGGAGTCAATACCCTTACATAATACAGCTGTAGCACCTGGCCAGGCACACTCACAGTTCAGCTTATTCACTGACTGACACTGGCTGGACATTGACACTGTTCAAACAACTCTCTGGACCTGACAATCTTTCTTTGATATTGGTTGGGTGACCTTGGGTCACTGGCTGAGTGGCTGTGTCTAATGGGTACCATGATCATCAAAGCTAATTCTTACTCCTGACAGCAAGCCAGTGGCAGTCACCACCGGATTGCATAAAATAATATACCCAATAAAAAGTTAATTTTAAGTTAATTGTGATTTTTTAAATTAATTTAAATTAACCTCTTCCAGTAAAGTTAATTAATTAAATTAAATTAATTTGTGATTTTCTAGAAAGTTAATTAATTAAATTAAATTAACTTAATTGACTTAATTGAATTAACAAATTACCAACTAACAATTGAAATTAACCCATGCCTGCTGGTCACCCATGCTACCATGTAGCAACGGAGAAATAAGGTAAAGAAATAATTAAGCCAAATTGGGGCATAGTCAAACGCTCCTACACCAAATACGTCACAGGACACAACGTTGTTGAAAGGGCGACCTGCCAACTGACCACAGCTAATTAAACCACAGCGTTGTTTACTGTGTGATACATATTTATGGCGTTTATGTGGCAAATTGGCGAACACGAAATTGCGGAATGGCGAAGCGAGAGATCAGGTGGTGAAGCTAGCGTTGTTATCAACATTGTCATGATTATCTATTCATCGAGTAGATCAATGGACCACGGACACATACAATGGATACCTCCAGAGAGAACAACAATTTCTATTTTTAATTTAGGATAGCTTCCTTGCTCAAAAAGTGTTAGAACCAACCAGGGGAGAAAATGTATTATTTATGTATTATTTATTATTATTAGTTTTGCCTTCACAAAATGAATTAGTGGAAACTGTAAAAATGCAAGAACCAATTGCCAACAGTGGGCATAATCAAATACATTTTGACAACAAAGTGAAACCAGAAAGTAAAAATAAAAAAAACATACAGGATAAGCTTCAACAAAGGTAAATATAAAAATATGAGACAATACTTATCAAAGCTAGATTGCAGTAACATGCTGAACAATAAGACCGGACTTGGGTTTATTGGCGTACCAGAAAGGATGAAGACTATGCAAATTACAAAGAGGCACTTAATGCAGCTACGACTGAAAATAGACAATCTAAACGAAGCTATGAGCGAAAATTAGCATGTAACATAACAATTGACAGCAAGTGTTTTTATGCATATATGAGGAGTAAACAAAACGTACGAGACAAGGTTGGACCACTAGAAGAATATCACACATTTTTTTAATGGCGGACGACCTAAATGGTGTTCACTAACAGCTCCAGATGCTAAATTTCAGGAAGCTAAATATGACTAATTAGGGCAATTAATTGTAACTCCAAAGAAGATAGCTAAGAAAATAAAGGCAATAAACGATAATAAAGTTGGCGTTGATGGAATTCCTCCAAGACTACTAATGGATAGAGTAGATGAAGTTAGTATACCAAATGCAAGTCAACTAGTCATTAAAAGAAGAAGTGGTTCTTTAATTATTAGAAAGGTTATTAAAGATCATACGGTGGACTTGATAGGAATAAATTAATAAATCCATTTCAACATGGATTCCTAAAAGCGAGGTCATGCTTAACAATTATGTTATGTTTTTTGGAAGAAATAACTAACACAAGACAGCGTGTTGTAGTAGATGAATAGGTTTCAAACTGGAAATCAGTTTTGAGTGAGGTACCACAAGGATCAGTATTATGACCTTTATTATTGTTTATTATATATACAGTGGGGTCTCGTTTATCCGCACACTTTGGTTCCCAGTTATGTTTGCCGGATAAGCGAATCATGCGGATCAATGAAACAATGTATCCAATTGAGAAAGAATAAAACAATGTGCATTCCAAGTAGTTGCGGGTCAGATAGCGGCGGTAGTGTGCCTTGAAACAACGGATGATGCCACCGTCCATAGGTTGGATGTGTGACGTGGTGCCGGGTGGTAGAAATTGAACAGTAATGTTGGAGAGGGTGACGTTATTCTTGTGGCTGGTGGCGTTGTCCAGGAGCAGAAGTATTTTGCGGCCTGCAGGTTTCATCTGGCGGCCTGTTATTTATGACCACTACTGGTTTGAGTTTGAGCGTGCCAGTAGCGTTCGTAGCAAGGCCGACGGTTATTCGTTCTTTCGAAGCCTTGGTGCCACTGACAGGACCAGTTGCGAGTGTCCTGTTAGATCCAAACTTGTAGAACAAACCGGTATCGTCGAAGTTGTAAATGGCGGCTGGGTCGTAATCGCCGAGAAGTCGTTTCAGTTGTTGACGACCGGTGGCAACCTTGGTAACGTTAGCACTGTCGCTGTCTCCGTGAAATCCTGTTCTGAAAGTTTCAGAGCAGTGAGGTATTGCAGCTTCAAATGGTAATAAAATTCTTGGGTTAATCATGAAAAAATATAACATACAAGGATAAACAGCTGATTATACTTCTGTATACAGCAACACGCTTGAATGAATACAGAGGAGAGCAACTAAAATGATTCCATAACTGGGATACTTTAGTTATGAAGAACGCATAAAAGAATGTGGTGTAACAATCATAGAGACGAGGAGGTTAAGAGGAGATCAAAGTGAAAATTTTAAGACATTGAATGGATATGAAAATATTGATAGAAATTTATCTTCACTCAAGAAAGATAGTACAAGAAAAGGATATGAGGTAACATTAATGAAGCATCAGTGTAAATTGGATATCAGGAACTACTCGTTCTCACAGAGAACAATAAAAGAATGGAACTAATAATTTACAGATTTTGTAACTGCTAGCAGCGTGAATATGTTTATAAACAGGGTTGATACATATGTAAGGAGGGCGGGGTACACATAGTTGACAAATGTTGGACTCTCGGTAAGCCAATGGCTTCCTTGTCCACTTGCCATCTGGGCCTTTGCCCTGGATGGCAATCTTGTTTAATCTTGTTAAACCGTTCTTGATGGTCTGCCTCACTGTCCGCTGCTACTGCTAGGTCATCTGCATAGATCAACTTGCGGAGAATCGCCCTCGTACTCGCTTTCCTGCTGATCACCTCCACTACAGCAATGAACAACAATGGGCACTCCTCTGTCGCAGGCCGACGTCCACCCTGAAATCTTCCGATATTCCCGATCCGCTTCGACCATCCTCACCTCTTCCTCCTCTTGGATACCCATCCACCTGCACGTCCTCTGCTATGCCAACAATAGCATATATGATAGTCTTTCATTCTTCTCCGCTGTTCCTATTGATGTTCCAAGTATCTAATAGTCTAAGGTCAACCTCTCTTTGTATGCAACGGCCGGGTGCCCACTGCTCGTCCACCGTTTGATGTTCTCTCGCCCCACTACTTTATCCTTTCTATTCTTCTTCATGCGTACAACAAAAACCTGGGGTTTGTGTTGTGTGGCCACATGCTCACCAGAAATGACCTTGCTGTCCCACACCCTCCATATCTATTGTCTTCTCGCTACCTTCAGGTATTCGTTTTATGCTGACCACTTCTCTACAATACATTTTCGTTTTCCTGCTTCTTGAGAAATGTTCCCCATCCGAATATCACGACCGATACTTCTTCTCCATTCTCACAGCGCCTCTAGTTGCATTATGTCCATCATGTGTGTCACTTCGAGTGACTCCGCCCATCGTTCCCACGTTCAAACTTCCTACCAGGACTCCTGCCAGGAGGCGCGGTGAGTCGGCTAGCCTGGACGCGGTAACTATATCGACTTTCCAGCAATGCTTTGTCTACAGTGTGGTAAATATTCAGATGCTTCCTTCCCCTTCGATGAGCTGCCTCACAAGACTATTCAGCTCCTCCTGCCCGGGTTTTAGATCAGAGGTTCCCTTCTCTTGGGTGTTCTGTCTGACATGAATATCGAGCGCTACCTGCTCGGGTTTTCAAATCAAAGATTTAGTTCTTCGCTGGAAATAGTATACAATTTATAATTTTTTTACCTGGGTCTTTCAACGTAAACTGTCCGTTTTATAAGGACAATTTGAACACGATTTTGAAAGCACAAACTCAAAACTACATTACTTACATATATATATATATATATATATATATATATATATATATATATTTATATATATATATATATATATATATATATATATATATATATATATATATATATATATATATATATATATACACACACACACACACACACACACACACACACAATTTTACTGTTAGCTATTACAAAATAGAAGAACATTGAAAAAAAAAAAAAAAAAAAAAAAAAAATATATATATATATATATATATATATATATATATATATATATATATATATATATATATATATATATATATATATATATATATATATATATATATATATATATATATATTTATATATATGTATATATATATATATATATATATATATATACACACACACACACACACACACACACACACACACACACACAATTTTACTGTTAGCTATTACAAAATAGAAGAACATTGAAAAAACAATCATATACAATCACTAAATCATGCAGCACTACAAAGAGCTTGTATTTTCATGCATGTCTTACGTCAACGAACAACTGGCTAATATCATTGACATTATTGGACATATATTGTGACATTGCTGTAACTTCTAAAAGTTTTTCAGTACTAAAGATCACAGGTAAATATTATTTGAGAGTTCTTAGTAACGTTTCTTGAATTATCTCAGATTTGATGGCGATCCTGGGATGCAATTTCGCATTTTTAAGCAGTTATTCTATCAGTAGCCTACATTCCGCACGTATGTGATTCTGGGAATTTGAAATTGTGAGGACCTTAAACAGAAAATTTCCCACACAGGCAAGGACAGCATTCATAATCTCCTAATTGCACTATTTTCAAATTATAAAAACCAGTTTCAAAATTAATAACAATGAAAATATTCTTCGTAACACCTATGACGATCCATGACACCAATGGCGATTACTTTTATGTCGTTCTCCAGTTTACTTATGTCAAAACTACATTGTCTTACACAACATGTGTACAAAGAGTACGTGTTCATCCATCTGGTTTGAGAAAACCATGTAATTTCCTGCATAGGAGGTACTTGCATTGCCAAAATAAAATATATATGATCTCAAATGGCATACATGTTATGATCATTTCAGAAATAAATCACTTTTCTTATTCAACACAATAAAAGAGCATACCGGCCTATATTGCATAATACTATCATCGGTGTGACTAGTGGTCAAAAGTATTGTTATGTACCTAGTAATATCAATGACAGATAACAATAATGACACATCGAATGAAAATTAATTACAGTATCAGAGATGAATTTTGTTACTGTTGTTAACCCCTAAATATCTAAGATCATAGCACCATTGGCTTATAATAAACTTACTCTTTGCTCTTGTCACAAATTGATGGAAATTATGAGAAAACTACTTACAATATTGTGATCAGGGATTGTTTAACAAAACATTATTTAGTGCTATGCCTTCTTTTCTCCTAGCCACCTCCTTCTTCTATCCGTATCTTTCATATCAACTTCCCTCTTTGTTTTGTCCACGGCTCTCCTAGCCGCCTCCTTCTTCTATCCATACAGTTGTTGTAACGTTGTAATCGGTTGTTCTCCATTGTCCTTTATCACATCTAACATCTTCAATATATCTCTCTTTACCCCGTTTACCTTCGTAACTTCTGCCATCCAACAAATTTGGTTTTCCTTTTCCTAGACGTTCTGCCGCACAGCTCCTCTGCTAAGCCAACAATAGCATCTTTGAAAGTCTTCCATTCTTGTCCACTCTTCCTATTGATGTTCCAAGTCTCTCACACTCTAATAACGTCAATCATTCTTGTTATGCATAGGCCGGGTGCCCACTGCTTGTCCACCATTTGATGGTCTCTCGCCCCACTACTTTATCCTCTCCTCTTTTGCATGCCCACAACAAAAAACAGCGGCTGGTGTTTGTGGCCACATGTTCAACAGCAATGATCTTGCCGTCCCGCGCCCTCCATATCTGCTGTCTCCTCATTTCCAACAGGTCGAATTCTGTTTTAAACTGGCCGCTTTTATCTACAGAGTATATTGTGGCTTTCCAGCTTCTCGAAGAATGATCGTGCCACGGCCAGCCCGTTTCCCAAAACTTATTCTACCAGCTCTCGACCCTTTCGATTCCTTGTTCAACTTCCGAATCGCCCGAATAATCCTTTTCCCCATCTCTGCAGTACACACCATTAAAATATCCAGCTATGCACATCATCATATGCGCTTCCACCAATCCCACCATTCTCTCCAGTTTTTTTCATAAAGGCCCTTTCTCTGTCCAGCCCTTCCTGTTGGAGGCCCATACGTATACAGATTGCTATTTCACCATCAATCTTGCAACTAAAATGACCACTCTCAACACGTCCTTACTGATTTCCTCTAATATTGAGATACTTACACCATTGCTCTTCCCAGCATCTTATACGAACCCGCCAGTTTCCTCGCTCTATCTCCCTTCCACTTGGTTTCTTGGATACACAGCGCCTCTAATTTCCTTCTATCCATCATGTTTGTCACTTCTAGTGACTCCCGCCTACCATCGTTCCCACATTCAAACTTCCCACCCTCCCATCGTTCCCACATTCAAACTTCCCACCCTCCCATCGTTCCCACATTCAAACTTCCCACCCTCCCATCGTTCCCACATTCAAACTTCCCACCTCCCATCGTTCCCACATTCAAACTTCCCACCTTCCCATCGTTCCACATTCAAACTTCCCACCTGCCATCGTTCCCACATTCAAACTTCCCACCCTCCCATCGTTCCCACATTCAAACTCCCCACCCTCCCATCGTTCCCACATTCAAACTTCCCACCCTCCCATCGTTCCCACATTCAAACTTCCCACCCTCCCATCGTTCCCACATTCAAACTTCCCACCCTCCCATCGTTCACCCATTCAAACTGGCTAATATCATTGACATTATTGGACATATATTGTGACATTGCTGTAACTTCTAAAAGTTTTTCAGTACTAAAGATCACAGGTAAATATTATTTGAGAGTTCTTAGTAACGTTTCTTGAATTATCTCAGATTTGATGGCGATCCTGGGATGCAATTTCGCATTTTTAAGCAGTTATTCTATCAGTAGCCTACATTCCGCACGTATGTGATTCTGGGAATTTGAAATTGTGAGGACCTTAAACAGAAAATTTCCCACACAGGCAAGGACAGCATTCATAATCTCCTAATTGCACTATTTTCAAATTATAAAAACCAGTTTCAAAATTAATAACAATGAAAATATTCTTCGTAACACCTATGACGATCCATGACACCAATGGCGATTACTTTTATGTCGTTCTCCAGTTTACTTATGTCAAAACTACATTGTCTTACACAACATGTGTACAAAGAGTACGTGTTCATCCATCTGGTTTGAGAAAACCATGTAATTTCCTGCATAGGAGGTACTTGCATTGCCAAAATAAAATATATATGATCTCAAATGGCATACATGTTATGATCATTTCAGAAATAAATCACTTTTCTTATTCAACACAATAAAAGAGCATACCGGCCTATATTGCATAATACTATCATCGGTGTGACTAGTGGTCAAAAGTATTGTTATGTACCTAGTAATATCAATGACAGATAACAATAATGACACATCGAATGAAAATTAATTACAGTATCAGAGATGAATTTTGTTACTGTTGTTAACCCCTAAATATCTAAGATCATAGCACCATTGGCTTATAATAAACTTACTCTTTGCTCTTGTCACAAATTGATGGAAATTATGAGAAAACTACTTACAATATTGTGATCAGGGATTGTTTAACAAAACATTATTTAGTGCTATGCCTTCTTTTCTCCTAGCCACCTCCTTCTTCTATCCGTATCTTTCATATCAACTTCCCTCTTTGTTTTGTCCACGGCTCTCCTAGCCGCCTCCTTCTTCTATCCATACAGTTGTTGTAACGTTGTAATCGGTTGTTCTCCATTGTCCTTTATCACATCTAACATCTTCAATATATCTCTCTTTACCCCGTTTACCTTCGTAACTTCTGCCATCCAACAAATTTGGTTTTCCTTTTCCTAGACGTTCTGCCGCACAGCTCCTCTGCTAAGCCAACAATAGCATCTTTGAAAGTCTTCCATTCTTGTCCACTCTTCCTATTGATGTTCCAAGTCTCTCACACTCTAATAACGTCAATCATTCTTGTTATGCATAGGCCGGGTGCCCACTGCTTGTCCACCATTTGATGGTCTCTCGCCCCACTACTTTATCCTCTCCTCTTTTGCATGCCCACAACAAAAAACAGCGGCTGGTGTTTGTGGCCACATGTTCAACAGCAATGATCTTGCCGTCCCGCGCCCTCCATATCTGCTGTCTCCTCATTTCCAACAGGTCGAATTCTGTTTTAAACTGGCCGCTTTTATCTACAGAGTATATTGTGGCTTTCCAGCTTCTCGAAGAATGATCGTGCCACGGCCAGCCCGTTTCCCAAAACTTATTCTACCAGCTCTCGACCCTTTCGATTCCTTGTTCAACTTCCGAATCGCCCGAATAATCCTTTTCCCCATCTCTGCAGTACACACCATTAAAATATCCAGCTATGCACATCATCATATGCGCTTCCACCAATCCCACCATTCTCTCCAGTTTTTTTCATAAAGGCCCTTTCTCTGTCCAGCCCTTCCTGTTGGAGGCCCATACGTATACAGATTGCTATTTCACCATCAATCTTGCAACTAAAATGACCACTCTCAACACGTCCTTACTGATTTCCTCTAATATTGAGATACTTACACCATTGCTCTTCCCAGCATCTTATACGAACCCGCCAGTTTCCTCGCTCTATCTCCCTTCCACTTGGTTTCTTGGATACACAGCGCCTCTAATTTCCTTCTATCCATCATGTTTGTCACTTCTAGTGACTCCCGCCTACCATCGTTCCCACATTCAAACTTCCCACCCTCCCATCGTTCCCACATTCAAACTTCCCACCCTCCCATCGTTCCCACATTCAAACTTCCCACCCTCCCATCGTTCCCACATTCAAACTTCCCACCTCCCATCGTTCCCACATTCAAACTTCCCACCTTCCCATCGTTCCACATTCAAACTTCCCACCTGCCATCGTTCCCACATTCAAACTTCCCACCCTCCCATCGTTCCCACATTCAAACTCCCCACCCTCCCATCGTTCCCACATTCAAACTTCCCACCCTCCCATCGTTCCCACATTCAAACTTCCCACCCTCCCATCGTTCCCACATTCAAACTTCCCACCCTCCCATCGTTCACCCATTCAAACTTCCCACCCTCCCATCGTTCCCACATTCAAACTTCCCACCCTCCCATCGTTCCCCCATTCAAACTTCCCACCCTCCCATCGTTCCCACATTCAAACTTCCCACCCTCCCATCGTTCCCACATTCAAACTTCCGACCCGGACATCGTTCCCACATTCAAACTTCCCACCCGGACATTGCATTTGGTTTCATCTGGTTTGAGTTTGAACGTGCCAGTAGCGTTCGTAGCAAGGTTGCGAGTGTCCTGTTAGATCCAAGCTTATAGAACAAACCGATATCTTCGAAGTTGTAAATGGCAGCTGGGTCGTAATCGCCGAGAAGTCGTTTCAGTTGTTGACGACCGGTGGTAACTCGTTCTCACAGAGGACAATAAATTAATGGAACAAATTGTCTACAGATTGTGTAACTGCTAGCAGCGTGAATATGTTTAAAAACAAGGTAGACACATATTTCAGGAGGGCGGGTTATAAGTAGATGAACATTGTTGGACTCTCGATAAGCCAATGGCTTCCTTGTCCACTTGCCATCTGGGCCTTTGGCTTGGGTGGCAACTCTTGTTAAAACTCTTGTTAAAACCTTGGTTACGTCAGCAAAGTCGCTTTCTCCGTGAAATCCTGTTATGAAAGTTTCAGAGCAGTGAGGTATTGCAGCTTCAAATGGTAATACAATTCTTGGGTTGATCATAAAAATATATATCATACAAGGATAAACAGCTGATTATACTTCTGTATACAGCAACACGCTTGAACGAATACAGAGGAGAGCAACTAAAATGATTCCAGAACTGGGAGACTTTAGTTATGAAGAACTCATAAAAAGAAAGTGGTGTAACAACCATAGAGACGAGGAGGTTAAGAGGAGATCAAAGTGAAATTTTTAAGACATTGAATGGGTATGAAAATATTGATAGACATTTTTCTTCACTCAAGAAAGATAGTACAAGAAAAGGATATGAGGTAACATTAATAAAGCATCAGTGTAAATTGGATATCAGGAACTACTCGTTCTCACAGAGAACAATAAAAGAATGGAACTAATAATTTACAGATTTTGTAACTGCTAGCAGCGTGAATATGTTTATAAACAGCGTTGATACATAATATTATGTCAGGATTGCGGGGTACACATAGTTGAGAAATGTTGGACTCTCGATAAGCCAATGGCTTCCTTGTCCACTTGCCATCTGGGCCTTTGCCCTTGATGGCAATCTTGTTTAATCTTGTTAAACCGTTCTTGAAGGTCTGCCTCACTGTCCGCTGCTACTGCTAGGTCATCTGCATAGATCAACTTGCGGAGAATCACCCTCGTACTCGCTTTCCTGCTGATCACCTCCGCTACAGCAGTAAACAACAATGGGCACTCCTCTGTCGCAGGCCGACGTCCTCCCTGAAATCCTCCGATATTCCCGATCCGCTACGACCATTATCACCTCTTCCTCCTCTTGGATACCCATCCACCTGCACGTCCTCTGCTATGCCAACAATAGCATATATGATAGTCTTTCATTCTTCTCCGCTGTTCCTATTGATGTTCCAAGTATCTAATAGTCTAAGGTCAACCTCTCTTTGTATGCAACGTCCAGGTGCCCACTGCTTGTCCACCGTTTGATGGTCTCTCGCCCCACTAATTTATCCTTTCTCTTCTTCTTCATGCGTACAACAAAAACCTGGGGTTTGTGTTGTGTGGCCACATGCTCACCAGAAATGACCTTGCAGTCCCACACCCTCCAAATCTATTGTCTTCTCACTACCTTCAGGTCGTGTTCTGTTTTATGCTGGCCACTTCTCTACAATACATTTTCGATTTCCTGCTTCTTGAGAAATGTTCCCCATCCGAATATCACGACCGATACTTCTTCTCCCTTCTCACAGCGCCTCTAGTTGCATTATGACCATCATGTGTGTCACTTCTAGTGACCCCGCCCATCGTTCCCACGTTCAAACTTCCTACCAGGACTCCTGCCAGGAGGCGCGGTGAGTCGGCTAGCCTGGACGCGGTAACTATATCGACTTTCCAGCAATGCTTTGTCTACAGTGCGGTAACTATTCAGATGCTTCCTTCCCCTTCGATGAGCTGCCTCACAAGACTATTCAGCTCCTCCTGCCCGGGTTTTAGATCAGAGGTTCCCTTCTCTTGGGTGAGCTGTCTGACATGAATATCGAGAGCTACCTGCTCGGGTTTTCAAGTCAAAGATTTAGTTCTTCACTGGAAATAGTATACAATTTATAATTTTTTTACCTGGGTCTTTCAACGTAAACTGTCCGTTTTATAAGGACAACTTGAACACGATTTTGAAAGCACAAACTCAAAACTATATTACTAATATATATATATATATATATATATATATATATATATATATATATATATATATATATATATATATATATATATATATATATATATATATATATATATATACACACACACACACACACACACACACACACACACACACACACACACACACACACACACACACACATAATTTTACTGTTAGCTATTACAAAATAGAAGAACATTGAAAAAACAATCATATACAATCACTAAATCATGCAGCACTACAAAGTATTTTCATGCATTTCTTACGTCAACGAACAACTGGCTAATTGGCATTATTATTGGACATATATTGTTACATTGCTGTAACATCTAAAAGTTTTGCATTTCTAAAGATCACGCGTAAATATTATTTGACAGTTCTTAGTAACGTTTCATGAATTATCTCAGATTTGATGGCGATCCTGGGATGCAATTTCGCATTTGTAAGCAGTTATTCTATCAGTAGCCTACATTCCGCACGTATATGATTCCGGGAATTTGAAATTGTGAGGACCTTAAACAGAAAATTTCCCACACAGGCAAGGACAGCATTCATAATCTCCTAATTGCACTATTTTCAAATTATAAAACCAGTTTCAAAATTAATAACAATGAAAATATTCTTCGTAACACCAATGACGATTCATGACACCAATGACGATCCATGACACCAATGACGATCCGTGACACCAATGGCGATTACTTTTATGTCGTTCTCCAGTTTACTTATGTCAAAACTACATTGTCTTACACAACATGTGTACAAACAGTACGTGTTCATCCATCTGGTTTGAGAAAACCATGTAATTTCCTGCATAGGAGGTACTTGCATTGCCAAAATAAAATATATATGATCTCAAATGGTATACATGTTAAGATCATTTCAGAAATAAATCACTTTTCTTATTCAACACAATAAAAGAGCATACCGGCCCATATTGAATAATACTATCATCGGTGTGACTAGTGGTCAAAGGTATTGTTATGTACCTAGTAATATCAATGACAGGTAACAATAATTACACATCGAATGAAAATTAATTACAGTATCAGAGATGAATTGTGTTACTGTTGTTAACCACTAAATATCTAAAACCATAGCACCATTGGCTTATAAAGAACTTACTCTTTACTCTTGTCACAAATTGATGGAAATTATGAGAAAACTACTTACAATATTGTGATCAGGGATTGTTTAACAAAACATTATTTAGTGCTATGCCTTCTTTTCTCTTTGCCACCTCCTTCTTCTATCCGTATCTTACATATCAACTTCCCTCTTTGTTTTGTCCATGGCTCTCCTGGCCGCCTCCTTCTTCTATCCGTACAGTTGTTGTAACGTTGTAATCGGTTGTTCTCAGTTGTCCTTTATCACATCTATCATCTTCATATATATATCTCTTTACCCCGTTTACCCTCGTAACTTCTGCCGTCCACCAAGTTTGGTTTTCCTTTTCCTAGACGTTCTGCCGCACAGCTCCTCTGCTAAGCCAACAATAGCATCTTTGAAAGTCTTCCATTCTTGTCCACTCTTCCTATTGATGTTCCAAGTCTCTCACACTCTAATAACGTCAATCATTCTTGTTATGCATAGGCCGGGTGCCCACTGCTTGTCCACCATTTGATGGTCTCTCGCCCCACTACTTTATCCTCTCCTCTTTTGCATGCGCACAACAAAAACAGCGGCTGGTGTTTGTGGCCACATGTTCAACAGCAATGATCTTACCGTCCCGCGCCCTCCATATCTGCTGTCTCCTCACTTCCAACAGGTCGAGTTCTGTTTTAAACTGGCCGCTTCTATCTATAGAGTAAATTGTGGCTTTCCAGCTTCTCGAAGAATGATCGTGCCACGGCCAGCCCGTTTCCCAAAACTTATTCTACCAGCTCTCGACCCTTTCGATTCCTTGTTCAACTTCCGAATCGCCCGAATAATCTTTTTCCCCATCTCTGCAGTACCCACCATTAAAATATCCAGCTATGCACATCATCATATGCGCTTCCACCAATCCCACCATTCTCTCCAGTTTTTCCATGAAGGCCCTTTCTCTGTCCAGCCCTTCCTGTTGGAGGCCCATACGTACACAATTTGCTATTTCACCATCAACCTTGCAACTAAAATGACTACTCTCAACACGTCCTTACTGATTTCCTCTAATACTGAGATACTTACACCATTGGTCTTCCCAGCATCTTATACGAACCCGCCAGTTTCCTCGCTCTATCTCCCTTCCACTTGGTTTCTTGGATACACAGCGCCTCTAATTTCCTTCTATCCATCATGTTTGTCACTTCTAGTGACTCCCGCCTCCCATCGTTCCCACATTCAAACTTCCCACCCTCTCATCGTTCCCACATTCAAACTTCCCACCCTCCCATCGTTCCCACATTCAAACTTCCCACCCTCCCATCGTTCCCACATTCAAACTTCCCACCCGGACATCGTTCCCACATTCAAACTTCCCACCCGGACATTGCATTTGGTTCGCTGCTGTCGGAACGATCCACCAGGACTTCGCTGATTTTTCACCACTGCCGGAAGGCACGTTGCGTCGACAACCCCGGATGTGGTAACTATATCGACATTCCTTGTAGAGGCTACTCATGTGTTTTGGGACGTCACAGCCACTGCAGCGCTGCCCTGGCTCACCAAAACTGCGATATATATTCGGATAGTTCCTTCCCCTTAAATGAGCTGTCTCGCAAGACTGTCCAGCCCCCCAGCATTGGTTTTTAAATCAGATGTGCCATTCTCCAAGATGAGGTGTCTGCCATGAATATCGAGCTCCACCTGCTTATGTTTTTTTTGTTATTCCGAGATATCATTCTTTTTCGGAAGTAGTATACAGTTGATTTTTTACCTGGGTCATTCTACAGAAATTGTCACTTTTATGAATCCAAAACTATGTTATTATATATATATATATATATATATATATATATATATATATATATATATATATATATATATATATATATATATTAAAAATTTCCGGAATCGCATAAGTGCGGAATGTAGACCATTGATAGATTATATATTTGAAAATGCGAAATTCCATCCAAGGATATCCATAAAATCTGAAATAATTGATGAAACTTTACTAAGAACTTCCAATAACATTTAAACTTTGATATGTTATAGTTGTGTCACAACATATGTCGAATAACGCTAAAGACATCGGCCAGTTGTTCATTGACGTAACAGGTGCATGAAAATACAAGCTCAAAATACAAGGTTTAAATGTTTTCTGATAGTTCACAATAAAACGTTATATTTATATATATATATATATATATATATATATATATATATATATATATATATATATATATATATATATATATATATATATATATATATATATATATATATATATATATATATATATATATATATATATATATATATATATATATATATATATATATATATATATATATATATATATATATATATATATATATATATATATATATATATATATATATATATATATATATATATATATATATATATATAAATATAACGTTTTATTGTGAACTATCAGAAAACATTTAAACCTTGTATTTTGAGCTTGTATTTTCATGGGATTCCGGGAATTTTTAATTGAGACGACCTTAAATACACTATTTTAAATTGTAAAAGCCAGTTTCCAAATTAATGGCCATGAAAATATTCTTCCTAACACCAATGACGATCCATGACAACAATGGCAGGTACGTTTATGTTGTTCTCCAGTTTACTTATGTCAAAACTACATTTTCTTTTACAACATGTATACAAACAGTACGTGTTCATTCGTCAATTTCATATACATTCCACCTGGCTTGAGAAAATATTGTAATTCCGAGCATAGTAGGTATATCCATTGCCAAAATAAAATACATTTCATATCACATGGCATTCAATGATTATTTCAATAGTAAATCACGTTTCTTATTCACCACGATAAAAAGAACATAACGGCTCATATTGAATAACATTTACATCGGTATGACTAGTTGTCATAATTGTAACAGCAATGACAGGTAACACAAATGACACATCGAATGAAAATTAATTGCGGTATAATAGATAGATTATGTCACATTTACTAACCCCTAGATATTTAAGATCAAAACACCATTGGCTCATAATAAACCCACTCTTTGCTCTTGTCACAAATGTATAGAAATAAAGAAAAAACAACTTACAATATTGTGACCTCAGATTGTTTATCAAATATTCATTAGTGTTATGTCTTCTGTTTTATGTATATTTGTGAAAGTGTAACTTAGTAATTGTGCTTGGGACAGGAAGCACCAATTACATATTCTATTCTTCCAGTAAAAAAACTCATCAAAGCTGATTACTATATAACATATTATATATATATAACATGTCATGACAGCAAAAGTATATTGATAAAGTGATCTTCAACTCATATTTGAAAGGACAACATATTGTGAAGCGACATCAAAGCGACACTCTCTGCAGAATGACCAACCTTTGTCTGATGCTTCTGTAACAACCGTGGGTGTTGATATCATGGTTAATTTTAACAGCCAATTTAAGCTATATTACGACAGACAACATAGTGTTAAAATCTAAACATGTGTACTATTGTAGCAGCTAACAACAGAGATACATTTCTCTGTGTTCCTGTCTAAATTACCGAATCGTACATAGTTTGTAAACACCAGCACGCAACATTTGTATTGTTTTCTCTCGAATAGATTGAAAAAAGCCTACATATATGAGACTGTTCACAGAAGAATTGCACAATAAAATCCAAGTTGCTACAAACTTATACCACGGCGGCAAATAGTTGTCCACATGAAATGCAAGCATAAAAGAAAATATAACAAATGGAAAAGTTAGTATGAGAAACGCCAAACACATGATCAGCACGTTTCTTCCGGAACGAATCGACTTGAAAGTCGAAGACGGGATGGTAGCGAGTGTGCCGCTCTGTCCACCGATCGAACTCACTTGTGCTGTGATTTCACGTTTCACGGTGCGCACGAAGAATCGCGAAGAATATTCGTGTAGTGGAGTAAACAAGGGCGACAGCAGGACACACGATCGCGATTACAACAGCGAATATTAATGGACCAACCGAGTCTGTAGAAATTGTTGTTTGATGTATACAGCAATCGAGGTTCCATGTTGCAACAAAGGGTGTCACTGTCGCGGCCATCAACGCCCCGGTCAACCATATACCGCACATTATGAAGTAGCATCGGTTTCGAGTGAGGACTTGTTCATAGCGGAGCGGATTCGTTATGGCGATCATCTTGCACATGGTCACCCAGCAGAGACTGTGAATTGAGTTGACACTGAACCAAACAAAGAAAACCGCATGAAGCTTAGGAAGGTGGTTAATCGTGTCACGTACATTCGGTGTCGCTCTGGAGCACAGGGCAGCGCTGATGGGCATCGCCGTACATCCGGTGGCGAGATCAGAAAGCGTGAGCGAGAACACGAAAAGCGTCGTGCGATCTTCGCGCAGTTGTCGATATCTCGCGATTACAGCGATCACGAGAGAGTTCAACGTTATGTTCACAACGATCACTACACAGATTGTCAGAGTCTTCACATCGTCGAAGTCGCTTGCATCCATGTCGATCGTTTACCGGGAGTGTCCAATGTAGCACGTCCACGTACGTCCACCAACGTTGACAGTGTTCGTTACGATGCAGCCTTCGATATATATTAACCATGCCGCATGCTACAAATTGCTGGGATAGAGAAGCTGGTCAAAGCCATCATTAATGATGCTGTTCAAGTGAGCAATTAATCGTATAGCATCATAGAAATCAATCAGAAATGTTGGTGAAGTAGTGACATGTCCGCACAGCTAATTACTGGCCACCCGACGTGGTTTGTGGTTTCAGAACTATCTGCGATTTGTTCAGTTATGAAACAACCTTCGATATTAACAATGCGGCGTGCTACAAATTGCTGGGACAGAGAAGCTGGTCAAAGCCAAAATTACGATTCTGATCAAGTGAGCACCTATTCATATAATATCATAGAAATCAATCAAATAATCATTTAACATTATAGAAATCAATCATAGAAACGTTGGTGAAGGAGTGGCATTTCAGTACAGGTAATTACTGACCTCGCGACGTGGTTTGTGGTTTCAGAACTATCACACAATACCATCTAACGCACACAATTGAAGCTTGTTTTCCAATATAGTATTAGAAACCGCATATTAACAAATATTTATCTGTGTCATTGTTATTAATACTACTAATAATAATAATTAACTTCTATGGCGCCTATATCCTCAAGTCAGTATCAGAACGAGGGACATACGAACATTTATGGTGGAAATGCAATTTGGATTAGATATGTCTTGAGTATTTTTCGGAAAATAGCTATAGTTTCAGATGTTTTCAAAGTGATGGAGAGATCATTCCAGATCGTAGCCGCAGCGACAGAGAAAGCACGTTTACCCAAGTTAAGTTTTGTTTTTGGTACAATAAGTTGTTGTGAAATTGATTATCTGAGCTACCTTTGAAATATGCAGGAGACTAGCCAAGTAGGGCGGTTGTTGTGTAGATAGAGCAAGATATGTAAGAGTGGACATCTTAAAATTAATTCGATAAGAAATTGGAAGCCAGTGTAACTATTTAAATAGTGGTAGTGACGGTGAAAACCGAGGCGCCCTGAGAACCACACGTGCCAGACAATTTTGTGCTCGTTGGAGTTTAGCCAAGTCTCATTTAGCAATGTTATTTAGTAGTGAATAAAAATAGTCAAGGCGGCTACTAATTAATGCCGTTGATATAGTTTTAGCAGTAGATGTAGATATGGGACGCAGAATTCGACGTAGTTCACGAATATGATAGAAAGAGGATTTACGTACTTGAGAAATATGCTGGCGAAAGTTGAAGTCACTGTCAAATATAACACCTAGATTGCGAACAGTATATAATGGGAATGTATCACTGCCAAACAGTTTAACTGGAAAATGGTTGATGACTCTACTTCGTTGTTGTTTAGTGCCAATAACAATAAAGTCTGTTTTATCTGGATTAAGCTTTATCGTACTTGATTCCACCCAAAACAAGATATCAGTAAGACAATCACTTAAAATCGAAACAGATTCTTGTGCATTTGATTGTGAAAGTGATATGTAAACCTGTGTGTCATCAGCATACAGGCGATGAATGAGATTACGATTAGTAATGACTTGGCTGAGCGACGTAGTACATAAGCTGAACAGAACAGGGTCAAGGACGGATCCTTGCGGCACTCCATATGGAAGGTGTTGTGGGCAAAATACTGTGCAAGATATGTTAATACCTTGATATTAATTTTGTCTGAAAAATATGATTTGAACCACCGAAGAACTAGGCCTGAAATGCCAAAATATCTATGGAGGCATTGTAAAAGCATTAAATGATCAATTGTATCGAAAGCAGTTGAGAGATTTAGTAAAGTGAGTGCTGTGATTTTGTCATTGTCCATGTTATATTGTGTATCTTGAGAAGAGCTGTTTCGGCAGAGTGGAATCGTTTATATGGTGACTGTAGATAATTTGATAAGTGATGGTTGTAAATATTTTCATGCAGGCGATTAGCAACCACTTTTTCTAATATTTTGGACAGAAAACTGAGATTGGAGATAGGACGATAATTCTTTAGGTAATTTTTGCACAAAGTTTGTTTTTTAATTTGCAATTTGCAAGAGAAATGTGAAAGCAAAATGGACAGATATAAGGAGGAGGATTGACCTGATGGAAGGGATTAGAATAGATTTCAGCCTAGAAGGGGACGAATAGTAAGAACCCGGATGATGTGGGCAGGTCACTTGGTGCGCCGGAGGAGGGCCGATTACTAAAGATAGTACGACCTAGATGTGATTAAACAGCTGGCCGTAGGAAAGGGGAAGACCGCAACTCCAAGAAGGATGTTCGAAAGGCAGAGGAGGATAAAAAGTGGAGAGAGAAGGCTGACAACTGGGAAGCTGAGGCCGTGCAGCAATAATGACATAGCATCACCGATTTATACATGTAACAAGGTGGAAGAAGATATCCCAGTTTCAGAATAACATTGAATTGCAACTGAAAAGAGCGGATTCCTCCAATAACATATTAGTCACACATGTACGCAGGCAGGCAGGCACGCACGCACGCACGCACGCACGCACGCACGCACGCACGCTCTCACCTACTCCTCTTCCTGATACTCATCATGTTCGTCTTATCATAATCATTACCTCCTCCTTCTCCGTATCATCTTCTCAAATACTATCCTCATCCATCATATTAATCATCTTCATCATCTTTTTATAATCCTCATCCTCATCATGATATCATCCTCATCATCTTGCGAACCTCATCCTCCTTATCGTCCTCATCCATATCGCGCTCATCATCCTAATCATGGTGATCCTCATCATTATCACAATCGTAATAATCATAATCGTAATAATGTTCCTCATCCTCGCTATCATCAAAATCATCATCATCATCATCTTTCTCACCTCGTATTCATCGTAATTATCATTCTCCTCCTCCTTCGCATCATCATCGTCCTCGTCGTCTTGTCACCATAATCATCATTATCCTTGTCAGATTTATAATCACACCAATCTTCATCCTCTTCAACACCATCATCATCTTTATCATCATCATTATTATTACATTACCTGTTAATTATCACTTAAACGGTTGATATTTACATAAGCGGTTGATTATTACATTTCCCCTCTCTCATGCATGCATTTTAACAATCGCTTTTTCCACCTAACACCAACACGTTCAGGCATCACCAACATTTCTACTCGCACTTCATCAATACTGGTCATTCGGCCTCTTTTCATCTTCTTCATTGCTCTCTCTCTCTCTCTCTCTCTCTCTCTCTCTCTCTCTCTCCCTCTCCCTCTCCCTCTCTCTCTCTCTCTCTCTCTCTCTCTCTCTCTCTCTCTCTCTCTCTCTCTCTCTCCCTCTCCCTCTCCCTCTCTCTCTCTCTCTCTCTCTCTCTCTCTCTCTCCCTCTCCCTCTCTCTCTCTCTCTCTCTCTCTCTCTCTCTCTCTCTCTCTCTCTCTATCTACCTCTACATTCCCGATCTCATCCAACTTTACTTGTCCCTCAACTGGACTCGGTATTTGTAGGTCATTGTTTTTCCCTTTGGTTTGGCAGTTCCTTGAAATAGTCCTCCCATAACTGTCAGTGACTAGCTTCCTATTCTTGTCTTTGATTACTGATCCAGATTTTATATCCTTGCTCTCCCATTCCTCTCTCGTGCCATCTTATATGTCAACTTCTTTCCGCAATCTTCATCCAACATTTTGAATAGTTCCTCCTCCATTTCCCTCTTTGCTTTGTCGACGGCTCACCTAGCCACCTCCTTCTTCTATCCGTCAGTTGATGTAATGTTGTATCCGTTTGTTGTCCATTCTCACTTCTATCATCTTCCATATCTCTCTCTTTTCTCCAATTGCCTTCCAAATTCTTCCGTCCATCAAGTGTGTTGTTTTGCTTTACAGACGTTTTGCCACACAGCTCATCTGCTATGCCTACAATAGCATCTTTGATAATCTTCCATTCCTTTTCCATTGTTACTATTGATGATCCCAGTCTCCGATAGTCCAATGTCAAACTCTCTTTGTATGCAACTGCCGTGTCCCCACTGCTTTTTCAAAATATAATGGTCTCTCATCTCACTACTTTATCCTCTGTCCTCTTTTGTATGCCCACATCAAAAACTAGGGGCTTGTGCACAATGATCTTACAGTCTCGCATCCTCCATATCTGCTGTCTCCTCACTACAACATGTTGAGTTCTGTTTTATGCTGGCCACTTCTATGCAATATGTTGTAGCTTTCCTGCTTCTTGAAGAATGTCCTGCCACGACGAGCCGGTCTCTCAAAACCAATTGCTGGGAGGCGCGGTGTGATTATTGTTAACTCCCCAATATTTAAGACCATAGTACCAATGGCACTCTTTATTCTTGTCAGAAATTCAAGGAAATTATGAGAAAATAACTTATGATACTGTGATATGTGATTGTTTAAAAAAATATATTAGCGTTATGTCTTTTTTCATCTTTTCTTTATGGTCTGATATTCCGTGCTTGGTTGTACTGGTCGTTAGTGTGTCACATGAGGTAATACGCACTCCGGCATGTATTTGTTGCTTGTGCCGCCATCGAGAGTTCGGCGTCAATGGCGATTCCAAGATCTCTGACGACGGCAGATGTCGCCACAAGCTGACCGCAGATGTCGATGCGTGTTGCTGTTATTGACGCACAGAGGCTGCATGATCTTGTGACAATGGCCTGCGATTTGTTCAGTTATGATACAACCTTCGATATTAACAATGCGGCGTGCTACAAATTGCTGGGATAGAGAAGCTGGTCAAAACCAAAATTACGATTCTGATCAAGTGAGCACCTAATCATATAATATCATACAAATCAACCACATAATCATCTAACATTATAGAAATCAATCATAGAAAAGTTGGCGAAGGAGTGGCATGTCCGAACAGCTAATTACTGACCACGCGACGTGGTTTGTGGTTTCAGAACTATCGTACAATACCACCTGACGCACACGTACGTGTGAACAAACGTACGTGTGAAATTATGAAAAGAAACGTGTCAATGCAAAATGATTGTGTAACTTAAAATTTGTACTGAGACACAAGTCATACCCACATTAATACATAAACACAGATGTACCATTATAAACTATGTTTTATTGTTTTTGTTGTAGCACAAATATACCTCACTATTATAAACCTGTTTTACTAAACATATATATTGATATTCACAAACTGGCAGCGTGGGGGAGATTCACGCAGCTGTGTGTTCTCTGCGGCGGATCAAACAATAGGCACTATAGGCACGTGCCTAGGGCCCACGAAGGCAAGGGGCCCCCGAAAATATATTTTTGTAGACTGAATGCTTCCGAAAACCAGTTATGTTTTGGCATATCCTGATGTAGGCCTTACATGTTTTAATGTTTTACAGACATTATAGAGGTGTTATTAAGGAGTGATCATTATTTATCGTGGAGCGTGTGAGATAGGTGGAAGTACTGGCTGGATTTGAAATCCAATTCACCCCCAAATCATGTGCACTAAAAACTGAGCCATCCCTTCATTCCTTGGTTCCCATCCTGATCAGTTATGGCCGCTCCATGTTTTCAGCAGTGTTTTCCGAAAATTGCTCAGGAATTGATAGATAATTTTACATGAAACCCACAATCACAGAACTTGGACAAGGATATTCACAAATTGGCGAGATCGTACACGTCCAAGACAAGATACGTACAACGGAAATTCTTTGTTCGATGGTTTGCTAACGAGGAGAATGTAACGATGGACTGGTTGGTGTATTCTCCGTCAACTGGAAATGTGTATTGTTATGTATGTAAGCTATTAAGGAGCGGAAGTGATAGCTTTTCTCTGAATGGTTTCAATGACTTGGTAAAATGCGCACATAATCACGACACATGAGCGTAGCGATAGTCACTTAGTAGCTGTAAAGAAGGGGTTCGAAAATGCCAAAGCGCACCATGTTGATTCTGCGATCGCAAAGCACCTGGATCAAACTCCTCAAGCGCATCGTTGCCGTTGTTACCTTCTTGGCAGAGAGAGGACACCCGTTCCGAGGCCACACTGAGTTGTTTGGGCAGAAGTACAATGGTAACTACTTAGGCTTGTTAGAGTTGCTCTCACAGTTCGTTCCTTTTCTGGCCGAACATATTCGCCAATGTGGAAATAAAGGAAGAGGTCAAGTATCATATCTCTCTTCAACAATCTGGGAAGAATTCGTCAAGCTGTTATCGGACAGGGTAAAAGCGAAAATAATTGCTGAAATAAAGAAGGCGAAGTACTACTCTATCAGCATAGATTCCACACCTGATATAACACACACCGATCAACTGAGCATCGTCATGCGATACGTTCGGATTGATGGACAACCCGTGGAACACTTCCTGGCCTTCATAGACATTGAGAAAGACGAGGGAAAATACTAGTTCGAAACACTCAAGTCTTTCCTAGACGAATGCGGAATAAAGCTTGAGGATTGTCGTGGACAAACGTATGACAATGCGAGCAATATGTCTGGAACTTATTCTGGAGTCCAGGAACGATTTCACCAGGTGAACCCGCAGCGCATAGCCTACATTTAGTTGGGACCGCAGCGGCCGAATCCAGCACTGATGCAGTCAGGTTTTTCGCCATCGCTCAGCGACTTTACACATTCTTGTCAGCCTCGCCACAGTGTTGGTCGAAACCATTAGAGAACCTACCGAAACAGTTTCCAGTGGTAAAGAGCCTATCAGAAACACGATGGTCTGCTCGAGCAGAAGCCGTGAAGGCTCTTGCATCAAACTACAAAGTACTACAAAACTCTGTTGACGCGATAACTAGAAATTCTACCCAACCTTCACATGTCGTGCACGAGGCAAAGTCTTTGGTGAGCAAACGCAGCTCTCTGAATATCGTCCTTATGTGCATTGTGTGGAACAACATCCTGGACCGAGTTAACTAGGCATCCAGGAATTGAGATCGGTTCAGTGGTTATGCATTACCGTGTCTTGCTGGAACACATCCATTCTTTGCGTGACTCAAACAAATTCGATCGATTCGAGAATGAAGTAAAGTCCGTTGCACCAGGACTTAATTACGGTGATGACAACAAGCGAGCAAAGAAGAGAAAGTTGTTCCACGACGATACACCAGAAGAGGTCAAAGTGAGTGACTGTCGAGAGAACTTCCGAGTGAACACGTACCTAGTCATCATTGACAGATTACTCTCCGAAATCAAGAAACGGAAGGCCGCCTACATGAATGTCTATGAACGTTTCGGGGAGATTCGATCTCTCGCCGACAGCGATATCACTTCGAAGTGCGAAGAGCTCATTCGGTATTATGATAATGATATTGAGTCTGATTTTAAGAAGGAATAAGCCTTAGGTGTGAAATGGTGTTATTCGATTTCGACAATCGCTACCAGCCTACAGTACACCACGACAATATCTGCGATCTGTAATTTGCAATGGTTGACTTTTAAAAGAAGAACTGTTCGTGTATTAGCTTTATTGATGATTCATGCATATACATTATGCTGTGTAAATATAAATAGGGAAATGCTAACTTGAAAATCTTGTCGTGGCTTACTTGGGGCTCACGAAAGTGCCGGGTGCCTAGGGCCCACGAATGTCTTAATCCGCCACTGTGTGTTCTAGCTGGAATCTAACTATACTCGAGCTACTCTATGTATGTTTGTATGTTTGTTTGTATGTATGTTTATATGTGGTTATGTTCACGTTTTCCTCCTAGACCGGCTTACACCTCTGTCGCCTTCCTTCAGGGATTCATCTACGATCCCACGAATGAAACGTAACGCGTTTATTTTTTTCGAAATTCCTCATGCATCAAGGGTTCTTGGTGGTTTTTATAGTAAATCAAATGTTCGCTACGTAAAACGTTAACTTACAACAGTCGCAGAAACCACACGCGCGCGCTTCTAATACTTCGGTAGGAAAACCGTTTGAGAGTACGTAGTGCCATCTGGGCTATTTGAGATTAAAGTAGAAAGCACGTACCCACGTAATGGCAAGGGGTCGCAGACCGAGGCCAATACAAAATAAAAATATATTCTACTATTCAACAACCAACACAGTTTTCCATGGGTTTAAATTCATGCGACCTTCAACATTTTGAACATGCAACGAGTATTACATCACGTGCGTGACGCCTTTGTTTCTCATAATATGTTTGACGTTCCCTTAAACCATCTCGAGCGTATTGGTAGCATATTGGCCCGAGGCCTTTGGTAAACATTGCTGTAATGACTATCACGCATGAACTACCAAGTTATGCCGTATTGTATTGGGGACGGGCATTTTTGTTAGTCTAACTATAATCGAGCTATCATATATGTTTGTTTGTATGTACGTTTTTATGTGGTTATGTTAATGTTTTCCTTCTAGACGGCTTGCACCTCGGGCACAAAACTTTCAGGGATTAATCTACAACTCCATGATTGAAAGGCGCCCCTTTATATTTTTGAAATACACATTATATCAATGGTTCTTTATGGTTTTTATGGTATATCAAATGTTCGCTACGTAAAACGTTAACATCCAATACTCGCAGAAACCACGCGCGTAAGCGCGGCAAAAACTGCCGTTTTTAGAGTACATAGCGCCATCTGGGCGGTTTATATTAATTATAGTAATTATAGCAATTGTGCTTGGCAACGGCAACATGAATAAGATACTGACACAAGTTAGCAAGATGAAATTATCCCGTTCTGGGGACGGTAAATTTTACTAGTTATTATAATTGCGTTTAATTTTATATATTGTTATGATGTAGACGTCATAATACTAGAGTAGACCCTATTAATTCCTACTACGAGGAATCATGTTTTGTACAACTAGCCTATGTACTTGACTACTTCTGTCGAAATACCTCATTTTTGAACCATTGCACATATTCTCTCATCTAACGGGAAATTGATGAATTGCTTGCCAGTCATTCTAAAATATTTACATTCGTCACATAGGCACTGTTGATAAATACTGTAGGTTTCTCTACTGCATAATCAATACCTCGTTACCTCATCGCGATCCTCTAAATCTCCTACATCCATAAATTGCATGACAGTAGTTGTCTGCTATCAGTATCACCTGGTATACTGTATTACATGCAAAAACCATCGCCAATCACCTGCACCACCGTGTATATATATATATATATATATATATATATATATATATATATATATATATATATATATATATATATATATATATATATATATATATATATATATATATATATATATATATATATATATATATATATATATATATATAATTTCAAACATGTTAGTGGCTCTGGCGTTCAACTGCGATATCGGAGTTACCACAACGCGCATCCACTGTTTAGAAGCGATCTGCTATCCAGGGGCATTTTCTTATGTGGAGAGAGATCAGTATTTTACTACCGTGTTCATGTTATACGAAAACAATGCTAGTGATTTTGAGACGGTACCCCTTTCGAGGAGTGTTTGGTCCCTGAAAAACTCGTTTCTCAACAGGGAAAATGGAAAGTAGAAAATCGCCATTTGTTCGAATTAGCAAAATAAAAATGTAGCAAATGCCCTGGTCAGCAGACAACTAATTTAAAGGGAAACAAATGTCATACCGCATGATGAGGCATATCCTGTCAAACCATTATAGTATCCAGTAAAGACAGAGACTGCCGCCATACCATCTGACTAAATCGTCTCTGAATTCAGTTATTGAAGAATTCAGTCAGCGATTGCCGAAATGTCGCAGTAGTGATTAACCGTTGTAGTTTTGCTTAAGTGAACATCTGTGTTTTAATGTATTATTATTCAAACATAGTGAACACTTCTGCGGCCAGAAAAGTAGTTTATGTGTGCATAATGGCATAAGGCAAAACATATTAAGGAATACACTTTGGCTCAAAATATAGCATTCCATTGTTTCAACTTTTGAAATTTGCCGTGTCGTGATGATGGTCATGGTGATCTGCGTAGGGGCATAAGAAGTTTACAGCTGCTGTGAGTCCATCCGCAAATACTGCTGCCCCCATCCACTTAGATGAAGCCCGTCCTTCATGTACATATCCAACAAAACTTCCCCACAAGTCCACAAAACCAACTTCCTCTTCCCTACGTAGCTTCACGATTAGCATGTTAATTGCCATCCCCCGGCAATGTCGATATCTATGACCCCTCCTTCCTATTACTGGTAAAACCCCTGACAGTATTACCTGATCAACCCGCGCCTGCTTTAGTGTTCTGACCAAATTCCTGTATTTCCTAACTATGGCAGTTGTATCCTCCCTTCCTACGTTATTTGACCCTACGTGGACTAAAACAGATCCACACTTGCCCGAAATCACGATGTTTTCTACCCTCTCAGTTATCGCCTCTATTTTGTATTTTGGTCCCAGGCAAGCAAACTACCACGTCATCTCCCTTGTTTAAGACTCTGTCGGTCTTCCTAACTATTGAGTCCCCCACAAACATCCTCGCTCTCTTTCTCACCCCCTCTATCACTGCCTCGGAATAGCTCTTCCGATGGATCCCCTCCATCACATTCTGTCCTGCAGCCTTGTCACTTGGTGGCAGACTGTTATCAGGCTCTCTCTCACTCATCAACCTGTCACCTTTCCCTCCCGTCTCTTGGCTAATTTGCCCTCCCGTCGCCTTCCATCCTGACACCTTCCCTCCCGTCTCCCTCTCTCTCATCGCCTTAACTATCGTCTCCCCCCCCCCGATTCCTTCGATACCGTCTCCCCCACTCACCTTTCCTTCGATCCATTTGTCTTCCCTCCCATTTCTTTCCTTCTCGTCTCCTTTCGTCCTGTCTCCCTACGTCCTGTCTCCTTACGACCTTTCACCTTACCTCCTCTCAGCCTCTTCCCAGGCTGAGGTGAGCTCTCTCTAGCATCTCTCTCGTCGTCTTCCCCCACTTTATCATCTGTTGTCCCCCCTCCCCACCAGAACCACTGGCACAACCCACCTGCTCCCTTCCCACAACTGCCACAACGAGCACTCTCAGCTTTTCTAACTCCACCTCAAGTTCCTTCATCCTCGTACATCCCCTACACTCAACACTAAAACTATCCGCCTGAACCTCAGTCCAGGACTTCTCACACCCGGACTTGACGACGTCTACCCAGTTGCCACAACTGCTGCATATTAAATGCCTGGTGGCCTTTACCTGCCGTTTGCAAGGCGCCATCACAAAATTTAGACATAATCTGATTGCTACGTTAGCCTTGAATAAGGCTGTTTTTGTGCTCAAAAGAACACTTTAGGCTAATATACTTGCTAACTTTGTCTTTTCTACTAAGCACGCACGAGCAAAGAAAAAGCCTGCCACCTAGCGAATACGGAGAACAATGTGTAAACAAAACAACGAAGTCAGTGCAAACCAACTTACGCTAAGATCCTGCTGTTAATTCCTTTTTTACCGAAATCGTTTACTTCAACTATGTCAGATATTACCTTATGTGTGTAATTTATGTAAATGTACCACTTTATCTAATATATATTTAACAATGTATACGATAGTTTGATACACCAGTTTAATTCACGACCTGTAAACAAACTCCCCCTTATCGCTCGTTGAATTTGAGTTAACAAAAACAGTTTTTTAATATATGTTTATTAGAAGTTTGTGTATATAGTATATGTGTAATAGTAATACTTATTCTAACCAATATTCCACTATTTTTGACTATTTACTATGCTACCTCCATTTTCGGATGGTAAACAACCCTATTAACGCTCACTGACTTCCTTGTCGGAGTCCGAAACTAACTTACTCTAAAATCTTGCCTCTGACTAATAATTAAAAAAAATTGTTTTCTAATATACGTCTACACTACGTTTATGTATAATATATATGCAATGGTAATTCTTATTCTATTCGATATTCCACTTTTAACTGTACATTCTCTACACCAATTTCAAGTAGCTGGTGCACCAAGATTTCCGGAAGTCGTTTTGTTGATTCTTTACATCAGGGGTCGGCAACCTTTTTGAATGGAGGGCCAAATAAGTGACTTTGAATAGGTTACCGGGCCACGCACGCACGCACGCACGCACGCACGCACGCACGCACGCACGCCCACTCGTGGTAATTGGCACAATGTAATTATATACCTTGTGTCTAGCAGTTGTATTGACCACTGTTGTAAATAGCACGTCCACGAATATGAGTTATTATTATCGTCAAACATCAACGTCTGATTTTTAACAACGGTTGGATTATTCAAAAACACATTATTCAGGTTACGTGTTCTTGGCATGCCGCTGATGCCATGTTGACCCGTGTGACACTGAGGCCTGTTGCTGGTGATGTTTCTGCGCCACCAAGTGGCCCACACCTGGCTGCAGACTTGTTCCTGCGCGCCTCAGCTCACTTCGGTGTACTACAGGAGTTTTTCATATCGCGCATTCATCTCGGTCACAAGGTGCTGGAACTGCCGGTAGTTTAGACAGCGAGAGCGAACACAGTTTAGTCTTCACGGCGACCGTTATTACGTTCTGCATTTTCATCGACTTGCCACACGGGCTTTCCCGTTGGATGATGGAGTGTGCCCTGAAGAGCTTTGCTTGGCACCTCCTTAGTCTTGAACCTTTTCCATCAGCGTACACCTCCGTTCGCCATTTCGACGAACGTTAGTTAAAACAACACATTATCACTCAAACACAAATAAGGTAGTAGGGTAACCTGGGGCAACACGGTCCCTGGAGGTAAGACGGCCCCCACCACGTACTCAAAATATATAACCCTGAACGTTCCAAATCTGGTGCAAAATTAAGCTAATTCTATCTGATACCCGCCCGAAAGTTCAGCAACACGAGACAGACGTAATTAAATCAGTGTGTTTTTAAACTTGTATATGCATTGATCTAATATTTTGCCAATAGTAAAATGGTGAAACTCACCATACAACGGTGTGAATCATGGATCATGGACTTAATTGACAGATCAAACAATACAAAATATGGAATAGTATGTTGTGCTTTGTATACATCTTATTAAGACACACGTCTTTGGGGCAAGACAGTCCCCTTGCATATGGGGCAAGACGGTCCCTATGTCTTATCCCACACGCACATGGTCACACTTTGTCAAATGTATTACACATGACCAATTATGTTTAATACATTGAATATAATACGAACATTGCATAATTGACGTTCTGCTAGCCCGTAGGCTGTAATTATGATGGAATATCACTAAACCAATATTATATTATGTATGGATTGCAAGGTATGTATTATATGTTAGCTCCCATTTAAATTTAACAACCATAATGGCCTGATATATCACTATCATACCATTTGTATATAATATACATTTTAATTTTAGGCAATAGTTCGTTCATACAGTCGAGCCTCGTTATAACGCGGTAGTCGGGGTCCACAACTTCGGACCGCGCAGTACGCGAGGCGCGTTAGGTGTTCTCATATCTGCCATCAGGGAGCTACTAAACAACAGCGATCGCCGCCCGCTGCACCAAGCCCAAGAATGCTGTCGAAGCCCCGTGTGCTTGCAGCACTGTCTTATACGCCAATATGCAGTTTATGGAACTTATTAAACGAGCATACTAGCATCAACGTGCATTATTTTTAAATGTTACACACTCTTGACTTTTGAACTGAATAAAACACATGTACGTAAACCGTTATGGAACAGATCTACTGCGATGATGATGTACTGGACCAATAGGCCTACGAATCGAAAGTAATAACCTGGACCTGAGCAGCCGAAAACGTATAAATTATGATTTGACAAACGTAGTATGTAAGCTGATAAAAAACAGAAAGCGACAATAGGTAGAATTAATAATTGTTTCACTTCGTCTTTTAACTGATCTCGACCGAAGCATAAATTTATTACGCACCACTTAACACCGATTCATCACTTCATGTGCGGATGACGAATTCGTATTTTCGCGCACCGGTAGAGCCTTTGTTTAGGAATTTGACATGTTGGTTTCGCGTCGCGAAAACGATTAAATTTACGATGTAATGGAAGCATGTCATTGCATACTAAATGCATTTAAAACTGTTTATCTGATTCTAACGCGAGGCGTATTTGTGAACCTCGATTGCAATTTACAAACCATCGAAGCGAAGCGAGCGACAGCGATTGATGTCTGCGGTAACACAAAACAAACAACACGTTGACACTCATTCACTGACATTGTTCGCCTAATGTTTCTTGAGAATTGTCAAAGTAATTCTAAGTAGGTTTAAGCAGGCCCAAATTCGGGGTCCATGACCGACCGCGTTATATCCGAATCCGCGTAATAACGAGGCGCGACTGTATAAGTAAAAACCACGGGGAGGGGGTTATACACCGTGTTACCCCATGTAGAGGACCGTCTTGCCCCAAGGATGGGGCAAGATGGCTTTTTGGGATATTTACTATTTTTCAAATGCAACTTAGTTAGGTTGTTTATATACTGAAAATAGTTTTCCAATGGGTAACGCACGGATCTATTCACAATGTGAACACATTAAATACAAGCTAAAAGTGTTTAATGGTGTGTTCCTTAGGAGGGCCGCGTTGCATACTTTCATGTCTGCATACGCAAAAGTGAATTCATTAAATATTAAAGGAAGTAAAAATACATATTTGGTATATTATTATGTTCAACACGTGGACATGTTATTTTGTATACCAATGTGGCAGGGGCGGGCCGCACTTTGCACAATATCGTTGTCAGTCCGCGGGCCGCATGAAATAGCTACGCGGGCCGCAGTTGGCCCGCGGGCCGCAGGTTGCCGACCCCTGCTTTACATAGTCAATATTCAGAAACTGTAAATTTTTAAAGGACAACTTCAACACTATTTTTGAAAGGAAACATTCAGCACTATAGTATTAAAAGATATAATGTTTTGTCATTAACTATTAGATACTATAAGAACATTTGAACCGTCAATCACATACAGTCACTGAATTATGCATGACTACAGTCAGTTTGTATTTTCATGCGCCTCTTACGCCAATGAACAACTGGCCGATGTCTTTGACGTTACTCGACATATATTGTGACACTACTATAACATAGGGCTATAGTGCTATAGTGCTAAAGATCGCACGTAAATGTTGTTTGTTTCATGAATTATCTCAGATTTGAAAGCTAGCCTGGAATGCAATTTTGCATTTTCATGGAGATAATCTCTCAGTGGCCTACACTGCGCACGTATGCTATTCCGAATATTTTAAATTGCCATGCCCTTAAAAAGAAAATTCCTCACACATGAAAAGACAGCAACCATGCTTTCCTATATGCAATATTTTCAAATTATACAAGCCAGTTTCTAAACGAATGACAATGAAAATATACTTCGTAACACCAACGCCCATCCGTAACGCCAATAGCAGTTACTTTTATGTTGTTCTCTAGATACATTTCTCATGTCTGCATTTTCTTGCACAACCTGCATACAACCATTATATATATGCATTCGTCAATTTCACATACATTACCCCTTGCTTAAAAAAACATACCTAAATATTTAAGACCATAACACCATGATAACACCATGATAACACCAGTGATAACACCATGATAACACCAGTGATAACACCATGATAACAACAGTGGCTCATAATAAACCCACTCTTTATTCTTGTCACAAATTCATGGAAATTATGAGAAAACAACTTACGATACTGTGATCTGGGATTATTTTTTTAAATGTATTTGTGTTATATCTTTTTTATCTTTACTTGTGAAAGTGTAATATAGTAATTTCGCTTGGGGCAGCTAGCACCAATTACATATTCTATTCTTCCCACGAAAACATCAATGCTGATTTTTAAAGAACATATTCTTTCATGACAGCACAAGTATATTGACAATGTGATCTTCAACTCAATATTTTATTTGTAAGAAGAACAACATATTGTGAAGCGAGGAATGAACAACCTTTGTCATCAATGACAAGTAATACCAATGATAGGTAACACCAATGACACATCGAATGGAAATAAAAGCAACACTCTCTGAGGAATGAACAACCTTTGTCATCAATGACAGGTAACACCAATGACAGGTAACACCAATGACACATCGAAATTAATGCTCCATACCGAAGCAGGCAATAGAACTAGAACGGCACATTCATGCAACTAATCAACTAGGATAACAGTATCATAGAATAATTATGTTATTATTGTTAACCCCTAAATAGTTAATATAATCTAAATGGTTAATACCATAACACCAATGGCGTATAATACACCCACACTTTAATGTTATGAAATTATGAGAAAGCATCTTACAATACTGTGATCTGTGATTGTTAAAAAACATATTGGTTAGTGCTATGTCTTCTGTTTATCTTTACTTGTGAAAGTGTAACATAGTAATTGTGCTTGGGGCAGTTAACCCGAATTACATATTCTATTCTTCCCACAAAAAGTGTCATCAATGCTGATTTTGAAAGAACATATTTTGTCATGACAACATAAGTATTGATTAAATAATTTACAACATTTGATTTGTAAGTAAACCAAAATGTTTTGAAGGCAAATAATTTGGTTTTATTGAAGTACCACTTAGCGACCTGTACTAGTGTAGCTACTAACAGCTGGGATACGTTTCTCTGTTTTCCTTTCTGAATCACCGAATCGTACATAGTTTGTAAACAACAGCACACAACATTTGTACCGGTTTTTCTCGAACAGATCGAAAAAGGCCGACATATATGAGACTGTTCACGGAGGAATTGCGCAATAGAATCCAAGTTGCTACAAACTGATACGACGACGGCAAATAGTTGTCCACATGAAATGCAAGCGTAAAACAAAATATAGCAACAGGAAAAGTTAGTATAAGAAACGCCAAACACATGATCAGCACGTTCCTTCCGGAACGAATCGACTTGAAAGTCGAAGACGGGATGGTAGCGAGTGTATCACTCTGTCCACCGATCGAACTCACTTGTGCGGTGATTTCACGGTGCGCACGAAGAATCGCGAAGAATATTAAACATTTTGTTTGATGTATACAGCAATCTAGGTGCCATGTTGTAACAAAAGGTGTTATTGTCGCGGCCATCAACGCCCCAGTCAACCATACACCACATATTATGAAGTAGCATTGGTTTCGAGTGAGGACTTGTTCATAGCGGAGCGGATTCGTTATGGCGTACATCTTGCACACGGTCACCCAGCAGAGACTGTGAATTGAGTTGACGCCGAACCAAACAAAGAAAACCGCATGAATCTTGGGAAGGTAGTTAATCGTGTCACGTACATTCGGTGTCGCACTGGAGCACAGGGCAGCGCTGATGGGCATCGCCGTGCATCCGGTGGCGAGATCAGAAAGCGTGAGTGAAAACACAAAACGTGCGATCTTCGCGCAGTTGTCGGTATCTGGAGACTACAGCGATCACGAGAGAGTTCAACGTTATGTTCATGATGATCACTGCACAGATTGTCAGAGTCTTGACATCGTCGAAATCGCTTCCATCCATGTCGATGATTCGGGTGTGTCCGATGTAGTAAGTCCACGTTGGTCCACCAACTTTGACACAGTGATACAACCTTCGATATATAATAACAATGCCGCTTGCTACAAATTGCTGGATAGAGATGCTGTTCAAAGCTATGATTACGATGCTGATCAAATGAGCAACTAATCATATAACATCATAGAACTCTTCATAGAAAAGTTGTTAAAGAAGTGGCATGTCCGCACAGCTAATTACTAACCACCCGACGTGGTTTGTGGTTTAAGAACTATCATACAATACCACCTAACGTGCGCTATTGAAGTTGTTTTTCCAATATATTATTAGAAACTGCATATTGTAATACATATCGATGATTCACCGGGAGTGTCAAATGTAGCATGTCCACTTACGTCCACCAACGTTGACAGAGTGCGTTATGATACCTTCGATATTAACAAAATGCGGCGTGCTACAAATTGCTGGATAGAGAAGATGTTCAAAGCCATGATTACGATGCTGATCAAACGATCAACTAATAATATAACATCTTAGAAATCAATCATAGAAAAGTTGGTGAAGGAGTGGCATGTCCGAACAGCTAATTACTGACCACGCGACGTGATTTGTGGTCTCAGAACTATCATACAATACCACCTGACGCACACAACAAACGTATGTACGAAATTATCAAATGAAACGTTACAGTGCAAAATTATTTTGCAACAGTACTGAAACACAAGTCACATCCACAATAATACACGAACAGAAGTTGTGTTGACCCTATTGAAATGTATGTTTTATTGTTGTTGTCGTAGCACAAACATGCCTCACGATCATAACCGGTTTTACCAAACAAGTGTTTATCTTCGCAAACTGGTAGCGTGGGGAAGATTCGCGCTGCTGTGTGTACCAGTTGGAATGATTATAATTGTGTTTAGATGTTTCGCTGTTAAGATGTAGACGTCATAAAAATATTTTTTTGCATTGTATTTTATTCAGTTCCAACAAATCCAAAGACGCAGAACCAGGACTGATAACAAAATATAAGACAATACGTATAAGTAATAACAAAACAGTAAGAACACTAGTTATAATAAGGGTGTAAAACCACAAAATACCGACATTACACAACAACCTAAGATGTTAGCAGTATACATATAACTATTTTTGAATTACATATCTGAATGTATTGTCTCCTATAAATATACCACAAGTGGTTTCAGTTAAATATAATGTGTTGAAAGTAGTCATACATACATTTAAAACTGAATATTTCCTAACGTTGATTCTGCTATTGGAAAATTTACAAGGAGTGTAGTTTCGTAGAGATCTCGAAGGACAATGCTATTGTATATTTCCTACAAGATAGGACGAATCTAGATGAGAGTACACACACTTAGGTAGAAAGACTCGCTCGAATTTGTCGCGATAAAAGTACGTTGCCAAGGATACCAAATAACACTGCAATACTCCAACTGGCATCTGACTAGAGATCTATACAAGGATCGCAAAGCTTGTACATCGTTAAATGTTGTGCAAATTATCTTAATAAAACCTCACATCTTAAATGTATCTGTAGATATTACGACTAATACGATCTTTAACATTCAAATTACTAGTCAATGTGACTCCGAGATCTTTGACAGCGGTGACCCTGGATAGAGACTGGCTTAAGATGGCATAGTCAAAAGATAATTATTTCATTTAGTTAGTGAACGTCATTGTTCATTTGTCTGCATTAAGTTTGAGGTGCCATGTTTCACACCAGAGGAACACACTGTCCAGATACTTCTGCACCAACTGACAATCGGTTACCGACGAAATTTCTTTAAACAGTTTGGAATCATCAGCATAAAATGATATTTCACATGAAACAACATTATTAGTGAGATCATTAATATACAAGATAAACAGAAGTGGGCCAATTTGTGAACCTTGTGGTACACCGGACAACATCGGCTTCCAGTCTGATGCTTTGCCTTCTAGTACCACACGTTGTTTTCTGCTGAGAATGTAGGGCTGCAATAATGTTATGCATTGCCCGGAATTCCCATGTGATTTAAGCTTGTGAATTAACAGTAGTTGGCAAATTGAATCAAAGACTTTACTGAAGTCCAAGTAAACAGAATTAACTTGTTTCTTGTTGTCAATAGATTCAGAAATGGAGTCCAAATAACAAGCTAGGTTAGATTGTGTTACGCACATGGCTATACAATGAGTCATACACCACTTTCTCAAAAACTTTACTAAACAGCGATGAAAGAGAGATAGGTCTGTAGTTACAGACATTTCGTTTATCTCCCTTCTCAAAAACATTACCAAATAGTGGTAAATTTCGTTTATCTCCCTTCTTATACACATGATTAACATTTGCGCGTTTAAAAAACAGGTAGGGCTACTAGAGTAGATCCAATTAATTCCTACTAGGTGGAATCAGGTTTTGTGCAACTAGCCTAGGTACTTCACTACTTCTGTCGAAATACCAAATTTTTTAACTATTGCACACGTTCTCTCATCTACCTGGTAATTGATGAACTGTTTGGCAATCATTCTAAAATATTTACATTCGTCACATAGGCATTGTAGATAAATACATACTGTAATTTTTCTACTACACAACCAATACCTCGTAGCCTCAGCTGGATCCACTCAATCTCCTACATCCACAAATTGCATGACTTTAGTTGTCTGCTATCAGCATCACCTGGTATCCGGTATTACATACAAAGTCCGACGGAGTTACCACAACGCGCCGCCACTGTTTAGAAGCGATCTGCTATCCAGGGGCGTTTTCTTATGCGGGGACAGATCAGATCAGTATGTTACTTCCGTGTTCATGTTATACGATTACATTGCGAGTGATTTTGAGACGGTACCCGTTACAAAGAGTGTTTGGACCCTGAAAATTGTTTCTGAACAGGGAAAATGGTTAGTAGACAATCACCATTTGCTCGCAATATTAAAATAGAAATGTGCCAAATGCACTGGTAAGTAGTCAATTATTTTAAATGGAAACATAAATCATGGTTTTGGGCTGATGCGCCTCTAATAGTTACTAAAACATATCCATTTGCAGCTACAACAAAGAATACCACGCCAGTGGTTTATTCGGAAAACCTTGTTGAACAAATATTATCTTAATTTGATGGTCCGCTCCATGTTGTTAGACAACACTACGTCACGAGTGTCAAAATCTAGCAAGATTCGTTCGTTAAATGAAAATATATTTGTATACACGTATTCTTATATTTACCAATACGCTATGGCTACGCTGCTTGAGTCCAAACTCAACTTGTGTAACGTATTTTGGCCTTCGTTTACTAAACCAGTCCTCTTTCTGCAAAATAGCAAGTTTGGTTGAGCTTTGCGTTGGTTCTGTGTATGCCAGCCCCGTTTATACGTCACGATATTCTATGTTACCCCGATTTTCTTAGAACTGCGCATGCGCTTATCGGTCGCTCTGGTTAAAAAGTCAGTGCTCAATCAACTGGAGAAATGACCGGAATGTCCCTCTTTTAGAAACATTCTGAGTAAACAAGTGACGTGATATTTTTTATTTTATTTGTACATGGTTAGTTTTCTTTATCTCTTTTAGGTGCTTAGTCCCAAAACCACGACGTTGGTTTTACTTTAATATATACTGGTAGGAAAAGGCGGGACATGTCCGCCAGATAAGGCATGTCCTGTCGAATCATTATTGTATCCAGTAAAGACAGGGACTGACCGCCATAACATCTGGCTAAGTCGCCTTGAATTCAGTTCAAGAAGGAGGGAGCCGGAGATTGCCGAAATGTCGCTGTAGTGACTAAACGGTGTAGTTGTGATTAAGAAATCATGTATGTTATAATGTATTATTCTTCAAACTTAATGAACACTTTGTCCCAATATAAAAACTTTTGTAAACTACAAAATGAGAGATACTGTTTTACATATTGCTGTAAAAAAAAGGATTTAGGAGTAACACTAAGTGTTGATGTGAAAATTTCATAGTGTGCTATTTCAACTTCAAATGGTAATCAAATTTTTGGGTTAATTACGAGAAATATAACACACAAGGAAAAACAGTTAATTATACCTTTGTATAATGCAACAGCTAGGTTTCAATTAGAAAACTATATACGAGCGTGGAGACCATATCATTAGAAAGATATAGACACGCTTGAAAGAATAAAGAGTAGAGCAACGAAAATGATTCCAGAACTGAAGGACATTAGTTATAAAGAACGCCGAAAATAATATGTTTTAACAACCCTTGAGACAAGGAGGTTACGAAGAGATCAAATTGAAGTTTCTTTAGATTTTGAATGAGTCTATCTATATATCAGCCGTATTGTCCCGTGGTTGGGCGAAGGCCTCAGCATGTTGTTTCCAAGTTTGTGTTTGTGCTGTTCTCTGCCAGGTGGTTTCATTCCAATACTCATCCAATTCGTCTCCCCATCGTTTTGCTGGTCTTCCTCGTAATCTCTTCCTTCCATATGGTCTCCAGGTGGTAATGCGCTTTGTCCACATGTCGTCTTTGAGTCGGCTGATGTGTCCTGCCCAAGGCCACTTCATTATTCTGGTTATTTTTATCATGTATGTGAATCCTGTCTTTGATATCACCCAGGTGTTTGTCTTTCTGTCATGGTATGTTATATTAAGCATACTCCTCTCCATTTTTGTCTGCGCGGCCGCTAGTTTTTTCTGAGCTTGTTTTGTGAGTGACCATGTTTCAACACCGTATGTCATAGCTGGCAGTACACACGAGGTGTAAATCTTTCTTTTTAGGCAGATAGCAAAATTACTTTTGAAGATATCGCGATGTTTTGTATATGCTGTCCAACCGGCTGTAATTCGTCGTACGATTTCCTTGTCTTGGTTCTTGTCCCTAAGGCTGAAGCGTTGGCTTAGGTATACATAACTCTACACATTCTCTATCTGAGTGTTATTAACGTATATTGGGGTGTTGTCAACATTATTTTTGATTTTGAGATGTTCATCCTCAAGCCGCTTAGGTTACTTTCTTCGCATAGTTCTTGTAGCATAATTTCTAGTTCTTGTTTTGTTTCAGGCCACAGAAAGATATCGTCTGTGAAACGGAGATGGTTAAGATACTCTCCGTCTATTTTCAGGCCTTTGTTCTCTCAGTTCAGTCTTCTGAAGATACTTTCGAGTGTTGATGTAAATAGTTTAGGTGAGATGGTATCCCCCTGTCGCACTCCTCTTTTGATGTTTATTTTCTCGCTCTCTTTGCGAAGATGTACTGTCACAGAGCTGTCTGTGTATATATCTTTCATGAGTTGTATGTTAGCATCTTCTATCCCTTGGTCTTGGAGTGAAGACAGTATTACCTGGGTTTGTACTGAGTCGCAGGCCGTCTCATAGTCAATGAATGCTATACAGAGTGGTATGTTGAATTCGCGGCCCTTTTCCTTCAGTTGATTTAATTTATGACATGGATGTGATCTGTCGTTGAGTACCCGCCTCTGAATCCTGCTGTTCTCTGGGTTGATTCTCTTATAGTATTTTCTCCAGTCTGGCTGTTAGAATCTTCATGAATAGCTTGTAGATGTTCGATAGCAAGCATATTGGCCTATAGTTCTTTATGTCTTTTTGTTGCCTCTTTTTAAGATTATCACCATCTTTGCATTTTTCCAGGTAGTAGGAAATCGTCTTTCTGATATGAATTTTGTATACAGCTTGGCTAAGGCTCTGGCGATGGTATCCTCTCCTGCCTTCAACATTTCGATGTTGACTTGGTCATTTCCTGTTGCCTACCCGTTTTTTATCTTCTTTAGCGCGGCTTGTACTTCCCATGTTGTCACTGATGGTACTTCTCTTGGGTCTTTGTGTATTGTTACAGTTTGGCCGCTGTCATACAGTTCGGTGTAAAACTCTTCTATTCGCTCTAAGATCTTATCCTGGGTTGGATTTCTCTGCCTTGATTGTCTAGGAGTGTTATCAGTCTATTTTGGTCTAGGGTGTGTGTTCTTCTTGATCAAGCTGTTTGATGTCTCTATTGTTTTTCGTATGGTGTCTAGGTTGTATTTTCTTATGTCTTCTTTCGCTTTCTTTTTGAGGGTCTTGCATATCTCTGTGTATTCTATGCAGTCCCTAGCGGTGTTCTTTACCATTTCTCTACGTTTTTTCATTAGTGCTCTTGTTGGATTTGATAACCTAGACTTGTCCCGTTTGGTGTTTTGTTTGGCTATGTTTGTCGCGGTCTGTTGGATCATTTCTGTCATGTTTTCATTTAGAGTGTCGATATCATCCAGTTCCTGTGGGGCAGTGAACCTGTTTTTCAGTTGGAGTTGGAATTCATTCTTTTTAATTCCAATTTCTCTAATGTCGACTTTTGGTGGTTTCTTTTTTCTTAGTAGCTTCTTCCTTTCTGCTTTCGTGTCTAATCTGATGTTGCTCATCAACATTCTATGGTCGCTTCCAATGTTTATGCGGTTTATAACTCTTACATCTGTGATCATGCTCGGCTTGTCAGTCATGATGTACTCAATTGCATTCTTAGTTTTTCTGTCTGGGCTTCTCCATGTCCATCTCCTCTCAATTTTCTTCTGGAATAGTGTATTCATGATCTTGTAATCCTTTGATGTTGTCCAATCTATTACGGTATCACCTCGTCCATTCCTCTTTCCTAGGCAGAAATTTCCTGTCGCTGTTTCGGATGGGTTTGTTCTTACACCCACTTTGGCGTTGAAGTCTCCCATCACTATTGTATAATGGCTTGGATTCTCCAAGATTTTATTGATGTCATTGTAGAAGATGTTTATTTCATCTTCTGACTTTGACGTCGTTGGAGCATATACTTCAACTATTTTCAGTTGGTATAGTGTTGTTATGCGTAGAACAAGTTCTCCTACTCTTGGGCTAATGTTATTGACCCTTGTTATGTTGTCTTTCCATTTCTTGTTTATGAGGAAGCCCTCCCCCGCTTATCCGTTGTTCGACTTAGATTGGAATAGCAGGTGGCCACTCTGTTGATTGGTAAAGCCTTCTTCTTTTCTTCTTATTTCTCCAAACCCTATCACATCCCATTTAATATTCGTTTCTTTGAGATCTTCGTCCAGTTCTTGGACGTGTTCATCTTTTGATAGGGTTCTTACATTGTACGTTGCAATTTTCAGTATTTCTTTCTGCTGGTGTTTCTTCTTCTTTTCTTCTTTCTTCTGGTGATTCTTCTTGACGCAGGGATTCGTAGCATCCCTGCATGTAGTCTTGGAACCGAATCACTTCTAAGGTGATATAAAAAATCTCCAGTTCAGACATTTGTGTTAACACTGGAAAAAAAAAAGTTGATTAGAATTAGATGATCGGAGTTGTCTCGGCTGTCTTGCAGGACGTCCAAGTCCAAGTGAAATATGTAAAATAATGGTAAATGCAACATATCAGATGTGACAAAATGCACCGGCATCAGTGGCGTCAGCTATCACATACATCTTCATTTTACGGGACGTTTACATATTTACTAGAAGTTATTTTGCCAATTCTTCAAGTTGAAACTTTCTGGTCCCTTGCATTGGCATACATCATGCACTCGCCTCGAGTAGACCCAATTAATACCTACTATGTGGAATCACGTTTTGTACAGCTAGCCTAGGTAGTACTTCTGTCGAAATACCTAATTTCTGGACCATTGCAGATTGCACACGTTCTCCCATCTACCGGGTAATTGGTGAACAGCATGCCAGTCATTCTAAAATATTTTACATTCGTCACCCATTCGTCACATAGCCATGCATTGTGGATAAAAACATTCTGTAATTTTCTCTTTTGCACAACCAATACCTCGTTACCTCATCTGGACCCCCTAAATCCCCTACATCCATAAATTGCATGACAGTAGTTGTCTGCTATCAGTATCACCTGGTATACAGTATTACATACAAACACCGTTGCCAGTCCCCGGTGCCGCCACGTATAGAATTTCTATCCGCTTAGTGGCGCTAGCAATCAACTGCGATAACGGAGTTACCCCAACGCGCCGCCACTATGTAGAAGGGTTCTGATAACCAGGGGCGTTTTCTTATGCGGGTCAGATCAGTATTTTACTTTTGTGTTCATGTTATTTAAAACTGCTTCCTCAACTGATTTAGCCTATCGCAAATCCGGTTCATTGGTATCCAAATGTGTAGTGTGTGAATAGTTTATGTAACGTCCGCAGTCGATTTAATAATTAGCTGTTTCTCCTTATATGTGATATGGCTATGCTGTTTGCGTCCAATCTTATCTTAAGTAACATATTTTGGCTTATACTTACTAAACTAATACTCTTTCTGGCAAAACAACACGTTTGTTTGAAACTTTGCATTGCTTCTGTGTATGCCGGCCTCCCTTAATACGTCACAATAGTCTAAGTGACCTCGTTCTTTTTAGAACTGCGCATGCGCTTAACGGTTGCGTTGGTTAACAAGTCAGCGCTCAGTCAACTTGAGAAATGACCGGAACGTCCCAATTTTAGAACACATTCTGATTAAACTCTATTCATTAAATATCTCTATTAGACATCGAAAATACAGTACTCCACGGACAATTATCCTGTGCTTTCCCATCATTTTAGACCACCGTCCCTTCAACATCGTAGGCAACTGCAATTGCAAACCTGATCTTCCTACATAAGTGTATGCACTCTCATCTAGATTCGTTCTGTCTGATAGGAAATACCCAGTATCATTGTATAGAAAAATTACTTGTACTCCTGTTAAAACCCTACGTGTCGCACAAATGTGAGTGTCTGTTTATTTTATCTCCGAGCTATTCGCATTTGGAACACGACCCACCCCCCAGTAGTCATTTAAACAAAACCGAGATCTTTTCAAGAAGCCATTATGGAGTTTCCGTGCACCCCTCCCCCATTCGCCGGTATTTATGGTTTAACATTTTGTATAAATCCGATGGTTGATCAGCCTGTTATTTTCGATTCCGGTCGAGTTTTGCCATCCACCAGGCTACTACATATTCCTACATCAAACGAAATGAGTTATATTTCACCGGAAATCTGCTAAATTTCGATGCAGATGAAGTATCGCCGCCAGTCAAGATTACGAAATGTACGTACATCAAACGAAATCCACTAGGTGTCACCGCAAATAGTATGTAGTGATTCTTAACCTGGATTATTCTACAGAAACTGTCACTTTTTGAAGAACAACTTCAACCTTATTTTTGAAAGGACACATTCAGTATTATATTATTAAAAGGCGATATTGTCTTTGGCGTTATTGGACAGATATTGTTACACTACTAACATCTATTATGTTTGTACTGCTAAATATCACACGTATATGTTGCTTGAGACTTCCTACTAACTTTTCATGAATTATGTCAGATTTGAAAGCTATCATGGAATGTAATTTTGCATTTTCATGCAGATAATATATCAATAAATTGCGATAATGTTAAAAAGAAAATTCCCCACACAGGCAAAGACAGCATCCATGCTCTCCTCAATTCATTATTTTAAAATAATGAAAAGCAGTTTCTACATGAATGATAATGAAAATATACTCAGTAACACCAATGACGATTCGTAGCACCAATATAAATTACTTTTATGTCGTTCGTTCTACTTTTATGTCGTTATATATATAGGTATATATATATATATATATATGTATATATAAATATATATATATATACCTATATATATATAACGACATAAAAGTAGAATGTATATATAAATATATATATATATATATATATATATATATATATATATATATATATATATATATATATATATATATATATACTAACATATATGTGTGTACTCCGTGAAAGGCGTGATGTCAGGCTTTAGGTTTTGTTTAATATTATATATGTATATATATATATATATATATATATATATATATATATATATATATATATATATATATATATATATATATATATATATATATATATATATTAAATCAAACTAAAGCCTGGTGCGCATCTTTGTATACAACTGTCACACGTCGTCGGGAAACATGCGTCTCACAACGCTGTAGAGGAACGGTTTTACGAGGAATTAAAAACAAACATGCGTCTTCCATCTGCCGGGACATCCAGTCCGATGTCAGACAGCCAGTGCGGCACCCAACACGCTATAAATACAACAGTAATGAGAAATAATACTTACACACTTTGTGTGTTTTACCTTGAATTGTAGTTGTCTTTCTGATACCTGTTTTTGCTCAGAATGACATCAGCCGTTGCATTGCCCTTTGAACTACAGGTGACTGTAGGAACTGTTGAAGGTTCCGGAACAGGTGTACTGCTTGCGACCCCAACATTCCTGTGAGCGCTTCTTACGTTCAACAGCATTGCTGTAGCCATGGATGTATAGCAAACAATCATGACCACGACGGTTGCTGAGGGAAGAATATTCGGGAATGACCTGAAACAACAGTCTGTTGTGTTTAACTTGCCCCAATATTTCAATTTGTTTAATATGTACATGGTTGTGGATCTTGAGTCCGAACAAAGATGATAATAATGATAATAATATCACCGCCATTGCATATAAAGCGGCCACAACAACGATAATCACCAGCGCCCGGTTCGCTCGGAGCGAATTCAGAGCGAACGTATCTGGACGCCGCACCGCCAGCAGGCGCTCGATCAATACAAACGTCAGAAGGAAGACCGATAACGTGACCGACGCGTGAAGGCCGTAAAGAGTGATATCTAGGCTGATGTACTCTAACTTGACTGTTGTCAACAGGATTCCGCAAATGCAAACCGTCAAATCAGCGATGAGCATCGCAAACATATACACTATGTTAGAGGTCGTCATTATGTTAGAGGTCGTCATTATGTTAGAGGTCGTCATCTTCCACCCATATAAGGTGACCACGAGGAAATTGCCCGGTAATTCCAGCGCAAACATAAGAAAGTTGCCAACATACTCAATCGAACCGTTGTTTGTTGTGTTTATTTCGTCGCTGCTATTCAACTCATGTTGCTGCATTGTGGACCCATTTGACAATTAATTCAAACCTTGCTGCGCAAACTCACATTCAAAACTTGTTTATGCAAACTTATCGTGATGAATGAGTCCATATTGGCAGACGTCCAGTAGTAAAACTATTAGTAGATAAAGGGAATATCACAGAGCAACAGTTCAACTGTCTTCAGTCGATGAGTGTAAAAGAGTTTCATTTTGAAACAAATATGTTATAGAAGTTATTAGTTATTAGGACATTTCCATTTGTCGTGCCATTCATGTTCAGGTTCCTAAACGAGTCTTGCTCTAGTCCACGCTTATTGTAGCATGCGTTTCTTCTCAATTGAAGATTTTGAAGCATAATGTTTTTTTGTAGTATATTAGGTACACATGCTACTGTAAAATGTACCATTTGTTGTCGACGTGTTCTAGAGATGTGCCGCACATAACTCTCACTTGTGAGTCTCGATGTTCTAGAGATGTGCCGCACATAACTCTCACTTGTGAGTCTCGATGTTCTAGAGATGTGCCGCACATAACTCTCACTTGTGAGTTTCGATGTTCTAGAGATGTGCCGCACATAACTCTTACTTGTGAGTCTCGATGTTCTAGAGATGTGCCGCACATAACTCTTACTTGTGAGTCTCGATGTTCTAGAGATGTGCCGCACATAACTCTCACTTGTGAGTCTCGATGTTCTAGAGATGTGCCGCACATACCTCTCACTTGTGAGTCTCGATGTTCTAGAGATGTGCCGCACATAACTCTTACTTGTGAGTCTCGATGTTCTAGAGATGTGCCGCACATAACTCTCACTTGTGAGTCTCGATGTTCTAGAGATGTGCCGCACATAACTCTCACTTGTGAGTCTCGATGTTCTAGAGATGTGCATCGCATAACTCTTACTTGTGAGTTTCGATGTTCTAGAGATGTGCCGCACATAACTCTTACTTGTGAGTCTCGATGTTCTAGAGATGTGCCGCACATAACTCTCACTTGTGAGTCTCGATGTTCTAGAGATGTGCCGCACATAACTCTCACTTGTGAGTCTCGATGTTCTAGAGATGTGCCGCACATAACTCTCACTTGTGAGTCTCGATGCTCTAGAGATGTGCCGCACATAACTCTCAATTGTGAGTCTCGATGTTCTAGAGATGTGCCGCACATAACTCTTACTTGTGAGTCTCGATGTTCTAGAGATGTGCCGCACATAACTCTTACTTGTGAGTCTCGATGTCACTCTTCGTCTTTAGAAGTTTATTACAATCGTCTCAATTTCGCAGACATCACAGTAGGCCGATGACGGGTAGACGACGATTGTGTTATTTTTAGTGACGGCCGCGGAGCTCACATATCCATTTATTAACTCCACCACTGCCATTATCCATTATACACAGCACTGTACCGCTGTTACCATGGGAACAGCTAGGGGATGTGCGCAGTCGAGAATGGCAACATCACCGCACGGGGTTCTTCGAAACAACATTTTGACATGGATGGGGCTCGCGAAACTGCTGCAGAGGAAAGTATTATGTACAATATGCTTCAAACATATCTAGTTTAGTATAACGACACATAAAGTTACGACATGGATAGCAGCATAGCGGAACACATATTAAGTGTGGAGACAGTGTTGCATACGCGATGACCGCATCAAAACGTAAACACCTTTTTTGTCTCTGTCCTCCAGCTCTGGCCAGTTATGTAGGATGTCAAGAGGAAGATTGACACCATTACAACCAGACGGTTTACCCTTATACAGAATACCGAGTCATTAACAATAGAACATATCACACGTTTGTGTGTGTGTGTGTGTGTGTGTGTGTGTGTGTGTGTGTGTGTGTGTGTGTGTGTGTGTGTGTGTGTGTGTGTGTGTGTGTGTGTGTGTGTGTGTGTGTGTGTGTGTGTGTGTGTGTGTGTGCGCGCGCGTGTGCGTGTGTCGGGAGAACAATTCGATATTAAAATTAGTTCTTACTGGTCTGATAAACTAGTACACTGATTAGATGTGTGCAGGTCTTAAACCGTTCGGCCGTCATCCGAGAGCCATAATTATTTACTTCCATTATTATTATGATATGGGGCGGTATGTTTGGATGATGTACCCTCTGGGTTGTCTGTCATTAATAACCATGTTGACAGAAATAGTTCAGTTTGTATAGTTTGTGCTTCGTATAATCTCATTATGGGATGAGGCTTAGACAATTATATTGCTGAAATCATTACGGTTTCAGTTGACTTCAACATGTTCGATAACTACAGACTGAAGGGTTCAGAACCGTGCAGGGGAGGTGTACAGTTGAAACGTGCAGTTAAAGAGTTCAGTTGAATCGTGCACTTGAAGCGTGCAGTTGAAGCGTTCCATTCAAGCGTTCCGCCCAAGCGTGCAGTTCGTGGCATATATACATTATTATATTAGCAGAGTGGACCAACGTTTCCAGTTTTCATGAGGAAGAATTCACTACGAGTGGTGAACTGTCGACGATCAACGAAGACACAAAGGTGCTGTTACACAGTTTGGCAGTACCTACGTTGTGTGCGTTGGGCTTGCCCGGAAACTTGCTAGTTATCACCGCATATTTCTGCCAGCTGACTACTTCTACAAGAGTGTACATGTTTGTTTTGGCCGTTGTGGACACAATAACATGTGGTTGCGGAATCACATGGAACACCGTGCCAATGACTAAAGAAGCAGTGGATATAGTATTTTGGTTCGCGCACTCAACCATATTATTCTACGTCTTGCTTCTGGCGTTTATGGCGATCGAGCGCCTCCTGGCGGTGAGGCGTCCACACATGTTCCCCCAACAAAGTCGGTGTCTTACACACGACACGTTCACTTGATCCAACATCTTCAACGGCTGCAACGACACTCCAGTTCGCATCAAACATTGGAACTACCTCTGGCACCAATTCTATCAAGAACATGTCGATATCTGCTCCGAGTGTCACACTGAAGACTGTAAGACTGGCACCTTCTTACAGAAGCGTTTCTCTCTTAATCGTTACTGTAATTTTTTTTGCTTGTATTGTCGTTGTTTACACCCGTCTGCATGTCTAACTGATAATAGTACTTATTTCTATGCTCAACCCGTTCGTGTCGCGAGCGCCTTGTTTCGAAATGATGTTTGCAATTTCCGGCGGCAAAAGCTCGCCAGTATCACAGCTTCCGCAATTTCCGGCAGCAGAAGCTCGCCAGACTGACAGCTTGATATGGTCGAATGCCGAGAGTCTTTTCAACAGAGTGTTTGCAAGAGAACTCCATAAGCAAAGTGAGTGTTAAAAGCGATATGCTTTCCGTATTGGTGTGCAAGTTATAGTGATTGTAGTGCTAACGGTCTGATATACGACGTGCGAGAACGTATGCGTGCGTGCAAGCATGCGTGCGTGTGTAGTCTTATTCATTCTTAAATATTTAATTAAGAAAATGGAGTGATCAGTTGTGTTTCGTGTCGCAGTTTCATATTTACGCCACTTGGTTAGTATTTGTCCATTTTTATGGTAAAACGCTTTTTTGTAACATTTAGGATTTTTGTCACTAAATATAACATATTTCAACGTCATGTAATTTTTTAAACAAAACAATATATATATATATATATATATATATATATATATATATATATATATATATATATATATATATATATATATATATATTATGATATACCTCCCTGTTGGTTAATGTGTAAGGTGTGCGTATAACGATAAACGAGTGTGTTAGTCTCTCAATGTGTGTCGATTGTCATTTTTTTAATTCATACATTAACTAATAATTCGCACAATCCCATCTAGCTGCCTTCTGAGCCGTTTTGTTTGTATGTTCTATGGTTGACACCGGACAGTTGTTGTGCTGTGTGTTTTTGTGCAGGTGTAACTATTAGGCAAATCAATGTCAGATGTGTGAACTGTCGATGGACGCCTACCTGCTTTTGGAATAAGGTTTGATATATGTGCATTACATTGTTTCAACCAGACCAACGGAAGTGGTGGACGCTAGTGATGTTATGACCTTATATTTGTCACACAATGTTGTGTGTGTGCGTGCGTGCGTGCGTGCGTGCGTGCGTGCGTGCGTGTGTGTGTGTGTGTGTGTGTGTGAGTGTGTGTGTGTGTGTGTCAGTCTTCACAATGCTAGATACTGTGTTCTTGGAGATCCACATTTGTCTAACAATGCTCCATTTCTGTGAAGGATCACCACTTCAAGGCGTTGTTCCTCAGTCATCCAGTCATGACCAGTCATTTTATATATATGTGTGTGTGTGTGTGTGTGTGTGTGTGTGTGTGTGTGTGTGTGTGTGTGTGTGTGTGTGTGTGTGTGTGTGTGTGTGTGTGTGTGTGTGTGTGTGTGTGTGTGTGTGTGTGTGTGTGTGTGTGTGTGTGTGTGTGTGTGTGGTGTGAAAATCTTTGAAAACGAGGAGAGCCAGCAATACAACAGTCTAACACATAACGTCGATAAGAGCCTCCAATATCGTCCACAAATGCATAACATTCACTAATAGGGGCCTACAGTCTAACAATAAAACATTCGTCTCTTACCTTGCAAGATTATATACTTTTCTACAAAACTGCATCAAATGTACGATTCTGTCAATAAATGTACCAAAAAGTATATGGCGTATTGCGAAAGTTGTTCATATATGCCTTAGATACAGAATGCTGTTAAATGGTATTGTGCCGCCACATTCTGGATAAACTTAAACCATTATTCAACTGCAGCAAAGGAAGTTTCCTCCTTTGCAGCAGTTTAAGAATGGTTTAAATATATATATATATATATATATATATATATATATATATATATATATATATATATATATATATATATATATATATATATATATATATATATATATATATATATATATATATATATATATATATATGTATATATGTATATATATATATATATATATATATATATATATGTATATATATATATATATATATATATACTTAAACCATGCTTAAACTGCAGCAAAGGAGGAAAATATTCGAAACATATATATATATATATATATATATATATATATATATATATATATATATATTTATATATGTATGGTACCTAACACCACTGACATATAACAATGATACATCAAAGAAAAGTAATTAATGCTCCATACTGAATCAGGTAATTGAACTAAAATGACACATTCATGCAACTGACCAACTAGGGTTGCAATATCAAAGATGAATTATGTTATTATTGTTAACCCATAAATAGTTAAGACCATAGCACAAATGGCTCATAATACACCCACTTTTTATTGTTTTCACAAATTCATGGAAATTATGAAAAAAACAAATTACAATACTGTGATCTGGGATTAATAAAGCATTTTTTACTGCAATGTCTTCTTTTTAGCTTTCCTTGTGAAAGTGTAATATAGTATTTTTTGGAAATTATGAGAAAACAACTTACAGTACTGTTATCTGGGATTGTTTAAAAAATTTCATTAGTGTTATGTCTTCTGTTCTGTCTATACTTGTGAAAGTGTAACTAATTAATTGCGCTTAGGACAGGTAACACCAATTATATATTTTATTCTTCCCACAAAAATACTCTCATCAATGCTGATTATTAACGAACATTATGCTGTCATGACTGCACAAATATATTAAAGATGTAATTGGCAACTCAAGATTTTATTTGTAAGTAGAACAAAATATTGTGAAGGGACATAAAAGTGACAATCACTGTGGAATGAACTTCCTTTGCTGACGCTTTTCTAACGGCAGTGGGTGTTGATATCATGGTCAAATTTAACCGGCAGTTTCCGCTATATTACGACAAACAACGTAGTGTAAATATAAAAAAAACAATTGTAGTTCTCAATGAAAAGGGAAACGAAGGCGTACATATGAACATAATTTGGCTTTATTGATGTACCACTTAGTGAACAGTACTAGAATTGCGACTAACAATTGTGATACATTTCTCTTAGCTCCTCTCTAAATTACCGAATCGTACATAGTTTGTAAACACCAGCACGCAACATTTGTGCCGTTTTCTCGCGAACGGATCGAAAAAGGCCAACATATATGAGACTGTTCACAGAAGAATTGCACGAAAAAATCCAAGTTGCAAAAAACTGATACGACGACGGCAAATAGTTGTCCACGTGAAATGCAAGCATAAAACAAAATATAGCAAATGGAAAAGTTAGTATGAGAAACGCCAAACACATGATCAGCACGTTTCTTCCGGAACGAATCGACTTGAAAGTCGAAGACGGGATGGTAGCGAGTGTGCCGCTCGGTCCACCGATCGAACTCACTTGTGCTGTGATTTCACGGTGCGTACGAAGAATCGCGAAGAATATTCGTGTAGTGGAGTAAACAAGGGCGACAGCAGGACACACCATCGCGATTAAAACAACGAATATTAATGGACCAACCGAGTCTGAAGAAATTGTTGCTTGATGTATACAGCAATCGAGGTTCCATGTTGCAACAAAAGGTGTTATTGTCGCGGCCATCAACGCCCCAGTCAACCATACACCACATATTATGAAGTAGCATCGGTTTCGAGTGACGATTTGTTCATAGCGTAGCGGTTTCGTTATGGCGATCATCTTGCACACGGTCACCCAGCAGAGACTGTGCAATGCGTTGACGCCGAACCAAAGCGCGAAAACCGCATGAATCTTGGGAAGGTAGTTAATCGTATCACGTACATTCGGTGTCGCACATGAGCACAGGGCAGCGCTGATGGGCATCGCCGTACATCCGGTGGCGAGATCAGAAAGCGTGAGAGAGAATATAAAAAGCGTCGTGCGATCTTCGCGCAGTTGTCGATGTCTGGCGATTACAGCGATCACGAGAGAGTTCAACACTATGTTCATAACGATCACTACACAGATTATCACAGTCTTGATATCGTTGAAATCGCTTGTATCCATATCGATGATTCGCTGGGAGTATGACACGTCCACATGCGTCCACCAACGTTGACTGAATGCGGCATGACCTTTGATTAACCATGCGGCATAATATAAATTGCTGGGACAGAGAAACTTGGTCAAAGGCATAATTAGCGATGCTCATTAAGTAAGCAACTAATTATAGAAAGTCACACACATCAACCATAGTAAAGTTGGTGAAGTTGTGGCATGTCCGCACCGCTAATTACATACTACACGACGTGGTTTGTGAGTTCATACAATTATGGAATAATACACAGTTTGAGTGTTACCAGCCATTATATTATGTTTGAGTGTTACAAGCCAGATACTATTACATTATGTTTGAGTGTTACAAGTCAGATAACATTATATTATGTGGCTGGTGACATTCGAGTGACATCAACAAATAATATGTTATTCCAGCTATATGACGCTTAAATAACATTTGAGCATACTTTTAATTTCCTACATTTGTAAATATGCTGCTGAGCCGGACTCACAAAGTATTTATACCGTTCGAAGGAACTGATACGGACGTTTGACGCAAATTACGTAAATCATAAAAATCACAGACGACACGCAAAGCGTTCGAACAATCGCGTGTCTGTGCCAACGCGCGTACTCGGTCGCATTCATCTGGCTTGATATATCACGGTAGCATGTTCTAGACCAATCAGGTAGTCTTATTACCGTGATATGTCCCACCAGATAATGCAGGGCAGCCTTGTTCTGGGAATCCTTTATTAAACATACGTTTTTAAACGTCGAGTGGATATCAGCACGGCTGCCCTTGTATAATATCACACATCAGTGCACACAACAAAGGTACGTACGAAATTACCAAAGAAAGCATAAGTCACATCCACAGTAATACATGAACACAGATGTGTTGACGCCACTGTAAACTATATTTTGTTGTTGTTGTTGTCGTAATACAAGTATACCTCACTATCACAAAACGGTTTTACTTTACTTACTTACTTATGCCATCCATTTAATGTGGTGACATGATAATTTCTTTCCAGAGGTTTCGGTTCTTCATTGCCGCTATTAGATTTGTCGCGCTGAGGTTCGTGTCTTTCTCTAGTATGTTTTGTAGAGTAGTTCCAGAGCAGGACTTTGTTGGCTGCTTCATCATGGCGCATCACATGACCTGCCAGACGAAGACGCCGTTGTCTCACGATGGTGGTGATCCGTGGGAGGAAGCCGTACAGTTTTTGGTTGGTCATGTGGTGGCGCCATGACACGTTTTGAATTTTGAGGCAGGATGTTTGACGCTTCTGCGTCTGTTTAGGGTTAGTCCTTCTCTGTCATCAATCGCAGTTCTTAATGCGTAGTCCAATACTATAATGAATATGTATGGGGCAAGAGGGTCTCCTTGAAGAACTGCTGTATTAATGTTGAAATTAGTAGTTTCCACTTCGGGTGTCAATACAACTGCAGATGTGTTTACATACATTATCGGTATGGCTTTTACGATCATCTCTGCGATGCCACACGCATGGAGAATCTGGAATAGTGTGTTTCTATCTACAGAGTCAAAGGCTTTCTTGAAGTCGATGAAAATAATGGCATCTTCTCTCTGGTGGTTTCTCATTTCTTCTTTTACCAAACAAATATTTATCTTCTCCAACTGGAATCGTGGGGAAGATTCGCGAGGCTGTGTGTTCCAGTTGGAATCTAACTATAATCGACCTAGCGTATGTTTATTCACGTTTTTATCCTAGACGGCTTGCACCTCGGGCACAAAACCCTCAGGGATTATTCTACGACCAAACGAATGAAATATAACGCCTTTATTTTTTCGAAATACCCCGCATGTTAAGGGTTATTAGTGATTTTTATGGTAAATCAACAAATTTTCGTTACGTAAAGCATTAACTTCCAAAAATCGCAGAAACCACGCGCGCTCGGCGAATATTTCTGAACGTAAACCGTTTGAGAGTACGTAGCGCCATCTGGGTGGTTTATATTGCGTAAAATTCACCACGTAGGGGGCAGCTTCAACTCTCTTCAGCGCATCCGGTAGTTCGACTCCGCATGCGCCAACTCTCAAGTTACATTTCCAGGTGAGAGGGCAATCGATATAAACGGCTGTTGACAATGCGATTGCGTTTCATCTGTTTTGCTGCACAAACAATTATTGCTTCATTACTAACCTCCTTAAACCCGGTAATGTAGTCTCCATATCTGACGCGGTTATACAACTGGACATCGGTTGATCAAGGCAAGAACACAAACGAACAATTGTACACATCGCCATCGCATCGCCGGTGACACTGACAGGACAGTGATTGACAGTGTTGTTGTTGTCAGTTGATGTTGGGAATATCGGTCTATTTTATTATATAATTGTTACGATATGGCTGAAAATATGGGAAATTTAAAACAGTTTCAAAATCGGTAAATTACTTTTCGAAATATAATTTTTAAAGGGCGATTCCAGTGGCAAGACAAGGAGCAGCACACATTTTTCAAGGTGTGGTATATATAAAATCAACTGATAAACACATGACGCACCTAAACAAAACACTTCTTCCAATTGAAGATTTCTAATGTTCCGACACTTCTTTGCAGCTTCAAGTTTATCTGCAGCTCTCATGTCAACGATGTCTTCCTCCAATCAGCCAACAATGATTGATAACGTGATCTTCGTGAGCGATCATCTTCCCTCGAGTTGTGCCCGTCGTCTCATGAACGGTGTCGGACAACTGGTGCTTCATCACAGTCCACCGGCTAATGGGTAGTTGCTTTGCAATAATGTTCCAACTATGGATTTCTTCGTAATAATGACTCTCATCTGCTGCTCAAGTGACAACCAAGGTTATGGAACCATATCTGTGAAGTAAACAAGTGCCATGTGTAAACTGGACGTGAATTACATTGGGTTTACACAGATATATGTGTATGGATCTCATGAAAAATAGACGTAAACATCACGAGAACTATTAATTTAAAGTCAGGAGAACTGTTAGATTTGCATTCACCATTATATATTGTTTGTGCGTGCATAATTGTATATGCATTTGAGTCAAGCATTTGGGTGAATTACAGTTACATCAATTCCAATTACACATACCAATTCTAAATTAACCTAAAATACCAATTTCAATTCCATACTAAAATATCAGTATGTCAACAGAGCAACCATAGACATACTCAACCCCAAAAACTAACACCTAGATCAGAGTGATCAGCTTTATTTGACATATGCGTAATAGGATTATTAGATTTAACAAGATTGCCATCCCTAACAACATGTTCCAGATGCCATTGGCTTATCGAGAGTCCAACAACTTTATCATCACATTCACAGTACATGCATTAACACAATCACTTGACAGTTTGTTCCTTTCATTTATCACAGTCTGTAAGAATGAGTACGTTCTCATGTCTAACCTACACTTTTCCTTTACTGATGCTGATTTATGTCCTCTGGTTCTACAGCCTTCTTTAAGTATTCCCATCAATATCCTTATAACCATTCACAATTTAGAAAACTTCTATTTGGTTTCCTCTTAGCCTTTTGGTCTCTAGTTTGTCAAACAAGATTCTAATAAGCGGCTTTCATAACTAAGTTCTCTCAATTCTGGAATAATTTTAGTTGCTCTTCGTTGTATTCTTTCTAGCTTGTGTATATCCTTCTTACGACATGGCGATATGTATACATTACTCTGTGTGTGGTTTAAATATTGCTTTGCACAAGGGTACAATTAGCTGCTTCTCCTTATACGTGATAGTTCTACTAATTAGCCATATAATTTGATTTCCTTTAGAAGCAGCAATCACACGTTGCTCAGAAACGTTCATGTCAGCATTAAATGTTACTTCTAAGTCATTTTCTTGTGGGGTTTTACCTTGTACAACATCAGCAATTTTATATTCTTCGTCCATGTTTCCATGTCCTATGTGTATGCATTTACACTTCCCAAAATGTAATAACATTTGCCATTTTTCTGGCCATTTAACTAATTCATCTAGATCATCCTATGTTATTTGTAACTTTTCTTAATACTTTTGTGTCATCTGCAAATTTCAGTACTTTGCTAGATATGTCATCTTCCAAATCATATATATATGTATATATATATATATATATATATATATATATATATATATATATATATACATATATATATATATATATATATATATATATATATATATATATTATATATATATATATATATATATATATATATATATATATATATATATATATATATATATATATATATATATATATATATATATATATATATATATATATATATATATATATATATATATATATATATATATATATATATATATATATATATATATATATATATATATATATATATATATATATATAATATATTTATATATATATTTCAAACTGGAAACCTGTTTTGCGTGGTATATATAATATATAATATATATATATATATATATATATATATATATATATATATATATATATATATATATATATATATATATATATATATATATATATATATATATATATATATATATATATATATATATATATACATATATATAATATATATATATATATATATATATATACCACGCAAAACAGGTTTCCAGTTTGAAATCTCACCTTCTACTATTACTCTCTGTCTTATGTGTACGCCACTTTTCTATGCATTTGATTGCATCATGGGCATTTAGTTTAAGTAACACTCTTTCATGTGGCACTTTATCGAAGTAGACAACATCCACCCACTTTGTAATTCCTTCAAAAAACATAAGAAATTGGTTAAACATGACCTTGCTTTTAGGAACCCATGTTGAGATATATTTATTCATTTACGTTTTACAAGGAATTCCACCATGTTGTCTCTAATTAATATTTCGAGTAATATGCACACAACTGATGTTAAAGTTACTGGTCTGTGATTGTCTGACTTGGTCCTCAATATCTTCTTAAATATTAGCATAAGGTTTGCTTCTTTCCATTCTGAAGGAATTATTCCTTCTTCTAGTGACAAGTGAAATACTTTTGTAAGTAGAGTACAAATTTGCTTTACAATTTCCTTAGGCAGTTTTGGTGGTATCCCATCAACTCCAGGTGATTTGTTATCTTTCATCTTATTAATTTTCTTTGGTATCATTTCAGAAGTTACAAATAACGGCCTTAAATTATCAGAAGTATCACCCACAATTTGTTTAACTGGAACTTGAAGTGAGCTGATATCTTCTGTGGTAAAAACTGAACTGAAATACTCATTCATGATTCCTGCAATTTGAAATCTATCTGAAATTATATTTCCACTGTTGTTATCCAGTGGTCCGACCTTATCTCGAATTTTCTGTTTACTCCATACATAAAACCTCTTGCTGTCATATTTTGATATTACCTGCCAATTGTTTTTCAAAGGTTCTATCGGATTTTCTAATTTTAGTTGTAGTTAGGTTAAATGCCTCTTTGTAGTTTGTAGTAGTCTTTGTAGTCTTCTACATTTCCAATGTGTTTATATACCCCACATAGCATCTGTTTGCGGGCAATATTTCTAATAGCCTCTTTTGACATTTGTTTCTTCCTGGACCTTTTCCCTTGTTTTCCTAACGGAACAAATATATCAGTAATGCCCTCAAGCTCGTACTTGAAACAAGTCCAGCATTCTGTTGCATTATATGGCCATAGTTAAAATCTCCCATTATAACACATTCCCCCTTGCTCACCTCCTTTATAGCCTTTTGTAGTTTTACATCTTCCTCTTGACCTAAGGTATGGACTACTATAAACTACTCCTATTGTTAATATTAAGTTATTGGTAACTATGTTACACTGAATTGTTTAAGTCGCTTTTTCATTAACTACGGTCCTGGCATTTAAGCATACACATTTAAGTTAATTTTACGAAATTATTGGTTAATATTTCTTTGGATGTGTATTTGTATTCCTGTGAGTACATAATAAATATAATGGTAAATATATGCAACGTATTATATTGAATTTAATTTAAGTAGCGAATAATTTGAGTAGAACAGTTATTGATTGTAACTGAAAAGTAACTGAAAATACCATTTACATTTTCACCAATTCCGGAATCGACGTTCCAATTACTGTGTAACTGACCTCAAGACATTGCGCGCAATTATTCTTTTGTGTTCTTACCATGATTCAACGTCAGTTGTGAATACTACATTAAGGAGTTTAAGGAGGTTTGTAGTAAAAGAAATAATATTCGAGAACAGTTTGCGTTTATGTAGCAGATAGGACGAAACGCAATCGCATTGTGAACAGCGGTTTATGACGATAGCCAACTCACCTGGAAATACAACTAGATAGTTGATGTATGCGGAGTCGTGTTACCGGATGCGCCGAAGAAAGTTGTAGTTACCCCCTACTTGGTGGCGCTGAACGTTAATTTACTAAATGGCGCAGTCAGAGTGACGCAGCTCGGTATACACTAGCTCTGGTAAAATGTTAGCTTCCAACAATCGCAAAAACCACGCGTGTGACTTACTTGGTTTACGGCGAAATGTTGTTATATTTCCTCCAGACTGAACACTATCAGGGAGTGGGTGCCACAAAGTCGGTGCAGCAACTGAAACAGCTTTATTCATTTGTCTAAACACTGGGAACAAAAGGTAGATGAGTATGAGTTAAGTATGATAAAAACCAAGTACGGGCTGTGCCATATATGTATTACCACATTGACAAGCATTTAGTGAGTACGTTATGGTCAATAGTATCAAAAGGAGCAGATAAATCAAGCAAGGTAAGTGCTGTTACTTTGCATTTGTCCATATTTAGAGTGACATTATTGTGTATTTATAAAAGAGCAGTCTCTGTAGAATGAAACTGTTTGTCAGCTGATTGCGATACATTAGACATACAATTTTACTCAATGTGAGACCTTAGACGGCTGCTACAACTGTTTCCAGTACCTTGTAAAATAAAGCCTAGATTACTAGATTAAAAATAGGTGTGTAACTGTTTAGGGATCCTTTAGGCAAAGTTGACTTCTTCAGAAGTGGGTTGACATGCGCTTGTTTGAAATCGTCAGGAAATAAGCCAGAGCACAATGATGCATTTAAAATATGCGTTATTGGGTAAAGTAATGTATCAAGACATGATTTCAGCAATGCGGTCGGTAATGGATCAAGATAACAGGACTTATTTGGGGGGAGGGCTTGATTATTGTCCTTACTTCATCAACTGTTGTAGATGTAAAAGAAGTAAGTTGAGAAATGACTTGCGGAGAGTCCACATGTACAGCATTTAAAGTATAATCTGGAAAAGCAGAAAGGATCAGACTTTTTTTTTTCTATTGTCACACGTCGAGCGAGTTATCAAGCCGGTAGCCTTGAATGTGTGTAGAGACACCAGTTGTTGTTTGAAATCAAATGAGGTTACGATATATCATCAAAGGTAATGTGTGCTGCTGTAGGTTTATCCAACTGAAGATTACAACTTTGGTAAGTGTAAATGGCTTGCACAGGGCAAAGTCATCACCTCTCAGCCTCATTGACTTATGTGCAACTAGCTAAGTTCCCCAGCGTCTCACGGGAGAAAAGGCATCCACTGCGAGAGCTTACTGCTCCTTGCACTACCCAGTCACGTTTTAGTAGGGCAACGTCAGTGGTATTTGACGTAGATCACTCAACTCGGAGCAATAGTAGAACAAACGCATAGTGTTGTTAACAATTCTTATACGTAATTACGAACTCTTATTGTTCTGAGTTACGTAATCTACGTCAAACGTCAACATAGGTTCCTTCATAACAGCCCCACCGCCGGGTTAATTGTTATTTTTTTTATTGTACGAACCATTCACATGGACATCGGGCGCACGTAAAAAAGTCAGCCCCATCAATGCGAAACTCACAGACAAACGCAGGCACAAACTATCTTATTGCATATAAACCATTAATGACTATAATATATTCAACATTCTTCAGATTACGTGTTTGTATTGGTTGGATAAATATACTGACTGACTAATATTATATTTATGGAATTTTTACCCGACTATATTCGACCTGTGTTTCAGATCGGAGACTCAACGATGTATCGGCGCTGTTGTTCTAAGTAGGTACGATTGTGTTTTATTATCATTTAAGATATGATTAATGACCTCGCAAAAAGGAGGTCAAAGAGGCAAGAGTCACCCATGCTACGATGTGTCGGCGCAACGGAAAAATACGAAAACAATTAATCCAAAGAGGCGTGGCCAAAAGCCCGCGATATACGTCACTTGACACAGCGTTGTTAGATGGGCGACCTGCCAACCGGCCATAGCTAATTAAACCACGAGATTTGTAGCGTATGAACCGAGGCTACACTGAAACCAATCACTAAATAGTGCTTACTGTGTGATACAAATTTATGGCGTTTATGTAGCAAATTGTCAAAGATGAAATTGCGGAGTGGTGATGAGGCGGTGAAGGTATCAATTATTGTTAAGTGCTATTAGCGACCTCGTTTATGGCTGTACAAGTGCGTGTAAGATCGCACTTTCGCGTCACTGCCTCACCACTACAGCAATGGGGACAGTTTCCCTACTGCCGCTTTCAAGATGATATGGATTATGTTCTTCCATTGGATTCGGTCATGTGATCTCAGCCAGTCTAGATCTCGCTGGTTTCGAAGACGCTTGCCGACTTGCTGCAGATCTTTGTCTGCAGTTGGGTTGTTGTTGATGTATGATACAGTAAGAATTATTTCAACCGGTTTGATCTATTCGATGTATAGATAAGAAATACAACAGTTCTTAGCTCTTGTCACATACTTAGACATTGACCCAATGCAGCACTGCAATATACCAAACTTTCCATGTATTACTTCAGTTTTCTTGACGTTCATCAAAAAGTTGCTGCGCTGATAATACTCAAACTTGTCCAAAACATTCACTCGTCTTCTGACGACACCGTGTCCTGTCACCGGAGTCCAATGTAGTCAACAATCGTTAATACACTGTATTACGTTCTCTATATGTGTCCTGTCATGTGAGTCCAATATAGTCAATAACCAGAGTGGTGAAGCGAGACATTTTGATAATTCTTGACGTTCTCATGGTTACCTCTATCATTGATCGTTAATTATTATTATCTAGTTCCTGGTTGGACAGATGGTGGATTTTTATTTAACACTGCCGTTTCATCTACTCGATGAGCGGAGACTGTGCCTTGAGCGTACTCTGAAACAAATCGAGAACATCTTGGGGAGGTAGTTAATTGTGCCACGTACAGTCGGTGTCGCACTGCACTGATGGGTATCGCAGTACACCCGTTGGCGAGATCAGAAAACGTAAGCGAGAACACAAAAAGCGACGTGCGATCTTCGCGCTGTTGTGGATATCTCGTGATTACAGCGATCACGAGAGAGTTCAACATTATGTTCATAACGATGATGTGCTGGCTTATGTTCTTCCTTTGGGTTCGATCATTTGATCTCAGCCAGTCTCGATCTCGCTGGTTTCAAAGACGCTTGCCGACTTCCTGCATATCTTTGTCGAGGGCAGTTGGTTTGTTGTTGCTGTATTATACAGTAAGCATGATTTCAACACTACCCGTTTGATCTATTCGATGTATGGATAAGAAAGACATATGCGCAAACAACAGTTCTTAACCCTTCTCCCAGACTTAGACATTGGTCCAATGCAGCACTGCAATATACCAAACTATCCGTCTGTTACTTAAGTTTTGTTGACGTTTATCAAAACGTTGCAGCGCTGACTCTCCTCAAACGTGTCCAGAAAATTCACGTGTCTTCTGATGACACCGTGTCCTGTCACCGGAGTCCAATGTAGTCAACAATCGTTAATACACTGTATTACGTTCTCTATATGTGTCCTGTCATGTGAGTCCAATATAGTCAATAACCAGAGTGGTGAAGCGAGACATTTTGATAATTCTTGACGTTCTCATGGTTACCTCTATCATTGATCGTTAATTATTATTATCTAGTTCCTGGTTGGACAGATGGTGGATTTTTATTTAACACTGCCGTTTCATCTACTCGATGAGCGGAGACTGTGCCTTGAGCGTACTCTGAAACAAATCGAGAACATCTTGGGGAGGTAGTTAATTGTGCCACGTACAGTCGGTGTCGCACTGCACTGATGGGTATCGCAGTACACCCGTTGGCGAGATCAGAAAACGTAAGCGAGAACACAAAAAGCGACGTGCGATCTTCGCGCTGTTGTGGATATCTCGTGATTACAGCGATCACGAGAGAGTTCAACATTATGTTCATAACGATGATGTGCTGGCTTATGTTCTTCCTTTGGGTTCGATCATTTGATCTCAGCCAGTCTCGATCTCGCTGGTTTCAAAGACGCTTGCCGACTTCCTGCATATCTTTGTCGAGGGCAGTTGGTTTGTTGTTGCTGTATTATACAGTAAGCATGTTTTCAACACTACCCGTTTCGATGTATGGATAAGAAAGACATATGCGCAAACAACAGTTCTTAACCCTTCTCCCAGACTTAGACATTGGTCCAATGCAGCACTGCAATATACCACACTATCCGTCTGTTACTTAAGTTTTCTTGACGTTTATCAAAACGTTGCAGCGCTGACTCTCCTCAAACGTGTCCAGAAAATTCACGTGTCTTCTGATGACACCGTGTCCTGTCACCGGAGTCCAATGTACTCAACAATCATTAATATTTCCATATCAATATGTGTCCTGTCATACGAGTCCAACGTAGCCAATAATCGGAGTGGCGAAGCGACACATTTTCATCATTCTTGACGTTCTCATATTTACCCCTATCATTGGTCGTTAATTATTATTATCTAGTTCCTGGACAGATGGTGGATTTTACTTCAACACTACCCGTTTCATCTACTCGATGAGCGGAAACTGTGCTTTGAGTGGACTCTCAACCAAATCGAGAACATTTCGGAGAGGTAGTTAATTGTGTCACGTACAGTCGGTGTCGCACTTGAGCACATGGCAGCGCTGATGGGCATCGCCGTACACATGACAGCGAGATCAGATAGCGTGAGTGAGAACACATCAAGCGTCGTGCGATCTTCGCGCAGTTGTGGATATATGGCGAACACAGCGATCACGAGAGAGTTCAACATTTTGTTCATAACGATCACTACACTGATTGTCAGTCTTTATATCGTCGAAATCGCGTACATCCATATCGATGATTCGCTGGTAGTTTCCAATGTAGCACGTCCACATACGTCTACCTACGTTGACAGAGTGTGTCATCATACAACTTTCAATATTACCAATGCGGCATGCCACAAAATGCTTGGATAGAGAAACTGGTCAAAGACATAATTAACGATGCTGAATGGCATTTGACCATTTGACCATTTGACCATTTGACGTAGATCACGCAAATCGAAACAATAGTAGAACAAACGATTATCGTTGGTAACAATTATTGTGCGTAACTGATGGCGATATGAGGGAACAGACAGACACAGGCACACACTACTTTATTGTATAGAAACAACAAATGACGATAACAGATTTAACACTTGACATGTTACGTGTTTGTATTGGTTGGATAAATATACTCACTGATTATGTATGGTACTTTTACCCGACTATATACAACCGGTTTGTCAGATCGGATACTCACAGATGCATCGGCTCTGTTGTTTTAAGTAAGTATTTCATTATAATGTACGATATGCTGAAGAGCACAATTACCTCCAAACATATGTAAACACAGCCTGTGGCTATCTAGGATCTCGCCAAGGGAGGCCGGGGAAGCCTAGTCACCAAGCATGGGACAATTAACTTGGAAAGTTAATTAATTAAATTACAACTAACACAAAATATTTCCAATTAAATTAAATTAAATTAACCTCACACATTTATCAGGTCAATTAAATTAAATTAAATTAACCTACCAAATTGTTCAAATAAATTAAATTGACAATTAACTTTTAGTCAATTAACAATTGTTTTCAATTAACTTCAATTAAATTGCCATGTTCACCGAGATGTCAAACTCTTAATACACATGTGCCTTAGACATGATCAACAGACATACAGGTGGAAAATGAATGTCTTCAAAGATTGTTACTATCCCATAATCCCCGGTCCCATAATTCATCTTTGGAAGACAACATATGATTGGTTTGTTTTACCTGATGGTCACTGCACTTGCCACCCATACAAACAGGTCTTGTGGGCACCATGGAAGCCACTACTCCCAAGAAGAATATTATCAACAAGTCCCATGCAAGATAACAAGACAAAGAAAAAGCCACTACGTGGGGGAGGGGGGGCTATCTGGTGTTCCTTTCTGCAATATGGTAAGCAAGTTGCTGAAGCATAATTACATTGCACAAATGCCTCTAAAGCTTGAAAGCACAATTTGGAAGCACATTTCGAGAATTTAAGTTAAATATTGTATTGCGGGAATTATTCACTTTTCACATTTTTCCCTTTGGGTTTTGTCATGTGGAAGTATGTCTAGAAAAACTCCAGACTCCAGATACACTTTGTATTGCATACCTTTGGATGCTTGATGAAAGCCACAAAAGCAGGATGAGTCAATACTTACATAACACAGCTGTAGCCCCTGGCCAGGAACACTCACAGTTCAACTTATTCATTGACTGACACTGGCTGGACATTGACACTGTTCAAAAAACTGCCCGGCCCTGACTAGCTTTCTTTGATATTGGTTGGGTGAACTTGGGTCACTGGCGGAGTGACTGTGTCTAGTGGGCACTACGATCATGAAAGCTAATTCTTACTCCTGACATCAAGCCAATGGCAGTCACCACCGGATTGCGTAAAATAATATACCCAGTAAAAAAGTTAATTGAAAGTTAATTGTGATTTGTTCAAATACATTAAATTAACCTTTTCCAGTAAATTTTATTAATTACATTAAATTTGTGATTTTCTAGAACGTTAATTGATTAAATTAAATTAACATGAATGAGTTAATTGAATTAACAAATTAACAATTGAAATTAACCCATGCCTGCTATTCACCCATGCTACCACGTAGCAACGGAGAAATACGGTAAAGAAATAATTAAGCCAAATTGGTGCATAGCCAAATGCTACTCCCTCAAATACGCTACTGGACACAGCGCTGTTAAATGGGCGACCTGCCAACGGATCACAGCTAATTAAACTACAGCGTTATTTACTGATACAAATTGATGGCGTCTATGTGGCAAATTGGCGAAAATAGAATTGGCGTGGCGAAGCGAGAGATCAGGTGGTGAAGCTAGCGTTGTTATCACCCTTGTCATGATTATCTATTCATCGAGTAGATCAATGGACCACGGACACATACAATGGATACCTCCAGAGAGAACAACAGTTTCTATTTTTAATTCAGGATAGCTTCCTTGTTCAAAAAGTGCTAGAACCAACCAGGGGAGAAAATTTATTATTTATGTATTATTTATTATCATTAGTTTTGCCTTCACAAAATGAATTAGTGGAAAATGTAAAAGTGCATGAACCATTTGTTAATGGTGATCTAAATCAAATACATCAAAGGGAAATCAAAAGGTAAAAATAAAGAAAACATACAAGATAAACTTCAACAAAGCTAAATATAAAGATATGAAAAAATACTTAGCAAAGCTAGATTGGAATAACATGCTGAGGAATAAGTCCGCATTTGAATGTTGGAACATTCTACAATATGAAGTTGAAAGTATCATTGATCAATTTGTTCCCTTGAAAAAGCAAGGAAAACGGTCTAGAAAGAAACTCTTGTCAAAAGAAGCCATTAAAATTAGCGTACAATTAAACTATGTGGAAGGTTCATAGGCATACCAGAAATGATAAAGACTATGCAAATTACAAAGAGGCACTTAATGCAGCTACGACTGAAATTAGACAATCTAAAAGAAGCTATGAGCGAAAATTAACAGTTAACATAAAATTGATAACGAGAGTTTTTAATGCATATATCACGAGTAAAAAAAAACGAACGAGACAGGGTTGGACCACTAGAAGACAGTGCTGGAAATATAATATCACACATTTGTGTTAATAGCGGAAGACCTAAATGTGTTTACCAGAGAGGATATTAGTTCACTACCAGCTCCAGATGCTAAATTCCAGGAGGCTAAATATGATTCTTTAGGGCAGTTAATAGTAACTCCAGAAACGATAGCTAAGAAAATAAAGGCAATAAAGGATAATAAAGTTGGAGTTGATGGAATTTCTCCAAGACTACTAATGGATACAGCATATCAAGTTAGTAGACCAACTGCAAGAGTGTTCAACTAATCATTAAAAGAAGAAATGGTTCCTTTTGAATGGAAAGAAGCAAACACTATACCATTATTTAAAAAAGTTCCAGAAAAAAGTAAGACAATTACAGACCAATGAGTTTAACATCAGTGATTTGTAAATTATTAGAAAGGTTATTAAAGATCATATGATGGAATTCCTTCATATGTATATATTAATGAATCCATCTCAACATGGATTCCTAAAAGCGAGGTCATGCTTAAGAAATATGTTATGTTTTTGGAAGAAATAATCAATTAAAAAGCATATGGTATCGGGGATGGCATAATCGATTGCATAGAACAATGGCTGACTGACAAAAGACAACATGTTGTAATAGATGAAGAGGTTTCAAACTTAAAATCAGTTTTGAAGGGATATATACTACTGTAAAAGTATGGAGTAACAGCAAGTGTTGATATGAAAGTTTTAGGGCAGTGTGGTGTTGCAGCTTCCAATGGTAATACAATTATCAGGTTAGGAGAAATATCACATGCAAGAAAAAGCTAATTAAACCGCTGTATAAACAAATAGCTAGGACAAATTTATAACACTGCATACAAGCGTGGAGACCATATTGTAAAAATTATTTAGAAACGCTTGAACGAATAGAGAGGAGAGCAACTAAAATTAGTCCAGAACTAAGATACCTTAGTCATGAAGAACGCTAAAAAGAATTTGGTTTAACAACCACAGAGACATGTGTATGTTAAGGGGAGATCAGATGGAAGTTTTTGTGTTATTGAATAGGTACGAAAATATTGATAAAAGTATTTTTTTCACTCAAGAGATATAGTAAAACTAGAGGACATGAGGTAACATTCATAAAGGATCAGTGTAGATTGGATATCAGGATGTACTCATGGTCGCAGAGGACATTAAATGAATGGAACAAATTGTCTACAGATTGTGTAACTGCTAGCAGCGTGAATATATTTAAAAACACGGTTGACACATGTCTCAGGAGGACGGGTTACACATCAATGACAAATTGTTGTACTCTCAATAAGCCAATGGTTTCCTTGTCCACTTTTAAAGTAAGTTTTATTATTGCTGTCGTAGCACACTATCATAAACCGGTTTTACCAAACATATATTTATCTTCGGCAACTGGTAACGTGGGGAAGATTCACGCAGCTGTGTGTTCCAGCTGGACTGATTATAATTTTGTTTATTATATGATACGCTGTTATGATGTAGACGTCGTAATACTAGGACCAATAGAGAAGACCCAATCAATTCCTACTCGGTGGAATCACATAATTTGTAGACAATTGCACACGTTCTCTCATATACCTGGTAATTGGTGAACTGTTTGGCAATCATTCTAAAATATCTGCATTCGTCACATAGGCATTGTGGATATATACATACTATGTTTTTCCCTACTGCATAACCAATACATCGATACCTCATCTTGATCCCCTATGTCTATTACACCCATAAATTGCATGACAGTAGTAGTCTGCTATCAGTATCAGCTGGTATACAGTATTACATACAAAAACTGTCGCCAATCCTCGACACCACCAAGTATAGAATGACAATCCAGAAGCTATGTAGGGAAGAGGAAGTTGGATTTGTGGATTTATGGGGAAGTTTTGTTGGGAGGGCTGATATGTACATGAAGGATGGGGCTTCATTTAAGTGGAAAGGGGGCGGCAGTATTCGCGGAAAAACTTTCAGCAGCAGTAGATAGTGACTTGGGTACAATGACAAATATTTTTGGAAGTAAACATTCTTTAAACTAGAAGTGCAGGGGGGTTACCTAGAGGTGTCTCAAGCAGAACAAGAGGCCACTAGCACAGATAAACCAATATCAAATCATCCGAAAAACATCTCTGAAAAAGGTTATAGATGCGTATGTTTAAATGCAAGGAGCATAGTAAATAAGAAAAACGAATTAAACATTATGGTAGAAGATATTGACCCTCACATAATTGGTATAACTGAATCATGGGCCAACATAGATATAACAGATGCTGAATTAGGACTGACAGGATATGTAATGTTTAGGAAAGATCGAATAGGAAGAAGGGGCGGGGGAGTTATTTTATATGTTAAAGAATCTATTCAGGCTTATGAAATAAAACTAGAAAGGGAAGCAGATTGCGATGAAGCTGTTTGGTGCAAAATTGTTTCAGGAAATTCAAAATTAACTATTGGATTAGTTTACCGAAGTCCAAACATAAACGAAGAGGACAACACAAAAATAAAAAACGCTATAAAGGAAGTTAGTAAAGGGGAATGTATCATAATGGGAGATTTTAACCATATACACATACAATGGAATTCTCTAGAGACCACAGGGATTGAGGACCAACAATTTATATTTTTAATCCAGGATAGCTTTCTTACTCAGCACGTACTAGAACCAACCAGGGGAGAAAATGTATTAGATATAGTTTTGTCATCACAAAAAGAATTAGTGGACAATGTAAAAATATTTGAACCATTGGGTAATAGTGACCATAATCAAATACATTTTGACATCAATGTAAAATCAGAAAGTAAAAATAAGAAAACGTACAAGAGAAACTTCCACAAAGGTAACTACAAAGATATGAGAAAATACTTAGCAAAGCTAGATTGGAATAACATGCTGATGAATAAGACCGCAATTGAATGTTGGAATATTCTAAAATATGAAATTGAGAGTATCATCGATAAATGTGTTCCCTTCCAACAACAAGGAAAACGGTGTAGAAAGAAACACTTGTCAAAAGAGGCTATTAGAAAAATAATGCTAAAACAAACTATGTGGAGGGTTTGTAGGCGTACCAGAAAGGAAGAAGACTATGCAAAATACAAAGAGGCACTTAATGCAGCTACAACTGAAATCAGACAATCTAAAAGAAGCTATGAGCAAAAACTAGCATGTAACATAAAAAATGACAACAAGAGTTTTTATGCATATGTCAGGAGTAAACAAAACGTACAAGACAAGGTTGGACCTCTAGAAGACAGTGCTGGAAATATAATATCACAGGGGTTTTTAATGGCGGAAGACCTAAATGGTTACTTCAGTTCAGTGTTTACCAAAGAAGATATTAGTTCATTACCAGTTGCTGATGCTAAATTTCAGGGGGCTAAATCTGACTATTTAACTCCAGAATTGGTAGCTAAGAAAATAAAGGCAATGAAGGATAACAAATCACCGGGAGTGGATGGGATTCCTCCAAAATTACTAATGGAAACAGTAGAACAAATCAGTATACCACTTGCAAGAGTATTCAACTTGTCATTAAAAGAGGGAGTTGTTCCGTTTGAATGGAAAGAAGCAAACATCATACCATTATTTAAAAAGGGTTCGAGAAATAAGTCAGAGAATTACAGACCAGTGAGTTTAACGTCAGTGATTTGTAAATTATTAGAAAGGTTAATTAAAGACCATATGGTGGACTTCCTCGTTAAGCATAAATTATTAAATTAATCTCAACATGGATTCCTTAAAGCGAGGTCATGCTTAACAAATATGTTATGTTTTTTGGAAGAAATCACTAAGTGGATAGACGTGGGTCGCCAGTAGATATTATCTACTTAGATTTTCAGAAAGCTTTTGACAAAGTGCCACATCAAAGATTACTACTTAAATTAAAAGCCCATGGTATCGGGGATAGCATAACTGACTGGATAGAACAATGGCTGACTGACAGAAGACAACGAGTTGTAGTAGATGGAGAAGTTTCAAATTGGAAATCGGTTTTGAGTGGGGTACCTCAAGGATCAGTATTAGGACCTATATTATTCTTAATTTATATCAATGACTTGGACGACAGTATAACAAGTAACATACTGAAATTTGCGGATGACACAAAACTGTTTAGAAAAGTTAATACTGATGGTGATAAACAACATTTACAAAACGATCTAGACAGATTAGTGAAATGGTCTGAGAAATGGCAGATGCTGTTCAATTTTGGGAAATGTAAATGCCTACATACCGGACATGGGAACTTGAATGTAAACTATAAAATGGGAGATACAGCTCTGGGGACAACTGTAAAAGAAAAGGACTTAGGAGTTACAATAAGCGCTGATATGAAAGTTTCAGAGCAGTGTGGTATTGCAGCTTCAAAGGGTAATCAAATTCTTGGATTGATTAGAAGAAACATAACATACAAGGAAAAAAAGTTAATTATACCTCTTTATAAAGCAATAGTTAGACCTCATTTAGAATACTGTATACAAGCATGGAGACCATATCGTAAGAAGGATATAGATACGCTTGAACGCATACAAAGGAGAGCAACTAAAATGATTCCAGAACTTAGAGACCTTAGTTTTGAAGAACGCCTGAAAGAATTTGGTTTAACAACTCTAGAGACATGGAGGTTAAGAGGAGATCAGATTGAAGTTTTTAAGATATTGAATGGGTATGAAAATATTGATAGAAATATGTTTTTCTCACTCAAGAAGGATAGCAGAACTAGAGGACATGAGGTAAAATTAGTAAAGGATCAATGTAGATTGGACATCAGGAAGCACTCGTTCTCACAGAGGACAATAAATGAATGGAACAAATTGTCTACAGATTGTGTAACTGCTAGCAGCGTGAATATGTTTAAAAACAAGGTTGACACATATCTCAGGAGGGCGGGTTATAAGTAGATGAACATTGTTGGACTCTCGATAAGCCAATGGCTTCCTTGTCCACTTGCCATCTGGGCCTTTGGTTTGGATGGCATATCTTGTTAAATCCGCTTAGTGGCGCTGGCAATCAACTGCGATGACGGAGTTACCACAACGCGCCGCCACTGTTTAGAAGAGATCTGCTATCCAGGTTCGTTTTCTTACGCGGGTTCAGATCAGTAATTTACTTCCGTGTTCGTGCTATACGATTACATTGCGAGTGATTTTGAGACGGCACCCATTTCGAGGAATGTTTGGACCCTGAAAAACTAGTTTCTGAACAGGGAAAAGGGATAGTAAAAAACACCATTTGCTCGCAATATTAAAATAGAAATGTGCCAAAAGCTATGTTAATTAATTTAAAGGGAAGCAAAATTCATGGGTTGGGGCTGATGCACCTCTATGAGTTACTAAAACATAACCATTTGCAGGCACACTTAAGAAAACTACGCCAGTGGTTTACTCGGAAAACCTTATTGAACAAATATCAACTTAATTTGATGGTCCGCTCCATGTTGTTAGACAACAGTACGTCACGAGTGTTAAAGTGTAGCAAGATTCGTTCGTTAAATGAAAATATATTTGTATATACGTATTCTTATATTTACATATATGATACGGCTACGCTGTTTGCGTCCAAATTCAACTTATGTAACGTATTTTAGCCTTCGTTTACTAAACCAGTCCTCTTTCTGGCAAACTAACACGTTTGTTTGAGCTGCGCGATGGTTCTGTGTATGCCGGCCTCCCTTAGCACGTCACAATATTCTATGTTACCCCGATTTTCTTAGAACTGCGCATGCGTTTATCGGTCACGCTGGTTAACAAGTCAGTGCTCAGTCAAGTGGAGAAATGACCGGAATGTCCTCTTTTAGAAACATTCTGAGGAAACGTGATATTCTTGATTTTATTTGCGCATGGTTAGTTTTCTGTATCTCTTTTAGGTGCGTAGTCTCAACACCACGACGTTTGTTTCACTTTATTATAAACGGGTAGGAAAGGCGGGACATGTCTGCGCGATGAGGCATGTCCTGTCGAATCATTATTGTCAAGTCGCATTGAATTCAGTTCAAGAAGGAGGCAGCCGGGGATTGCCGAAATGTCGCTGTAGTGAGAAAATGGTGTAGTTAGTCGTGTCGTGATGATGGTCATGGTGATCTGTGTAGGGGCCTAAGAAGTCATTCTGGCCCCAGAAATGACAAATTGCCAGAACTCCTGTTTTAACCCTGGGTGTCGCACAAATGTGAGTGTTTATAAATTTTAACCCCGAGCCATTCGCATTTGGAACACGACCTCAATAAACAATCACTGAAATAAAACCCGAAAAGAAGCCATTAAGAAGTTTCCGTGCACCTCCCACCTCCATTCATCCGTATTTATGGATTGATATTTTGAATACATCCGATGGTTTATCAGCATGTTCATTTCGATTCCGATCGAATATCGTTATTGACAAGGCCACGAAATATTCCTACATCAAACGAAATAACTTATATTTCTTCGGAAATGTGCCCAATTCCGATGCAGATCGAGTATCGTCATCTATCAAGATTACGAAATGCTTCCATCAAACGAAGTCCGCTAGATTTCGCCGGAAGAAGTTGTTGCTCTCCTCTTTATCCCTGTAGTCCGGGGAGAGATTGGCACCGATACCGGTCGTCAATTTTGTTTTCCTATTTCTCTTCGTCACTGATCCCGTTTCATAGATGCCAATTCCAACCGTCTCCACTCCCCAATATCCCTCGCCCTCTTCCTCCACTCATCTCCCACTCCCGCTAAATCTCTCTCAGTCTCGGTCTTCCTCGTCTTTTTACTACTCAGACAAGTGGAGAAATGACCGGAAACATTCTGAGTAAACCAGTGACGTGATATTCTTGATTTTATTTGCGCATGGTTAGTTTCCTTTATCTCTTTTAGGTGCCTAGCCTCAACACCACGACGTATGTTTCACTTTATTATAAACGGATAGGAAAGGCGGGACATGTCTGCACGATGAGGCATGTCCTGTCGAACCATTATTGTATCCAGTAAAGACAGGACTGACCGCCACACCATCTCACTAAGTCGCCTTGAATTCAGTTCAAGAAGGAGGCAGTTGGAGATTGCGACGTTTTGCGTCGCTGTAGTGAGAAAACCGTGTCGTGTCGTGATGATGGTCATGGTGATCTGTGTAGGGGCCTAATAAGTCATTCTGGACCCAGAAATGACAAATTGCCTGAACTCTTGTTGAAACCCTGGGTGTCGCATAAATGGGAGTGTCTACTATTTTTAACACCGAGCTATTCGCATTTGGAACACGACCCCCGCAAACAATCAGTGAAATAAAAACCGAAAAGAAACCATTATGAAGTTTCCGTGCACCTCCCACTTCCATTTATCCGTATTTATGGTTGACATTTTGAATAAATCCGATGGTTTATCAGCATGTTCATTTCGATTCCGATCGAATATCTTCATTGACAAGGCCACGAAATATTCCTACATCAAACGAAATAACCTATATTTCTTCGGAAATTTGCCCAATTCCGATGCAGATCGAGTATCGCCACTTATCAAAATGAAGAAATGCTTCTATCAAACTGTTGAATCTTATGCTACGTCGAAACAGCGTCTTAATATCACGCACTTTATTGAACGTTCCCATAATTAGGGCTTAAAGCGGATACAACATTATTCATCAACTCCTTGCTATATCAATCTATGCCGGAAGGGGCGCGCAAGTAGTCCGAGATGCGGAGTGTCAATTACTCCGCAATAGCTTACTCATAGGAACGGCTAATAGTCCACGATGTCACACTCCTCCCCTGTAGTTCACAGCTACTGTGCCTTATCAACCATAGTGACCACATTAGCTTAATGTCACATTTGCACTACAATAGTGTCACTCGTTGCTGTGAAATAATGAGAGTATTAACAGTAATAATCTCCATTAGATTAATGTCACTTGAATTACTTATCAATTAAAGTCTTTGAAATAAACAGGAGGACGTCTTTCACGTGTAGGGTATCGCCTCTCAACTTTGCACAGGGGACTTCACTGCAGTTGTTTCTTCTTCCTCGATCACTGCCTGCGACGGTGCGTCAATTTGTGGTGTCTCGGGTAAAGGTGCCATCTGCGACTATGCAGGGTCGGTCAGTGCACGCTGCTCTGTATCAATTGTAGTCGACACATTGTCACAGTCGGTTTTCCTCCGAATGTGATCATGATGGCGACGAATGACACAATTGTTGTCATCCAATTTCCTGCGGTAGGAAACTGGACCCGACTTTTCTGTTACGATGCCAGATAACCAGTCGGGTTTACCACTGAAGTTTCGTGAGTACACTCTATCACCGATTTCAATATAGCGTTCATGAGCATGCTGATCATGTTGTTCCTTTCGATAACGTTGCCTTCGCTGTACCCTCTGCGACAAACTTGGATGCAGAAAATCTAGATGTGATCGTAGTCGTCGACCCATCAATAATACAACAGGAGATTGGCCAGTCGTTCCTTGTGGTGCGTTGCGATATTGCATCAGGAAACGAGCCAGTTTCGTCTTGAGACTTCCTTCCCCCATTTTATCAAAACTCTGTGAATTGTTCACTTGTAAACGACGTAGCGTTGTCGCTTACTATCATTTCCGGTAACCCATGGTTACTGAACGATACACGCAACATATCAATGGTTGTTTGTGAACTGGTTGATGACACTGGATATATGTCCAAGCATTTTGAGTGTGCGTCCACTATTATCAACCACAGTTGATTGTGATACGGTCCCGCTTGATCGATATGTATTCTCGACCATGGACGTTCCGGCCACTCCCACGGACGTAGTGGTGCTTTGACTGGAGCGTTCTGGTTAACTTGACACATGTGACAAGATTTAACTTTATTCTCTATGGCTTGATCCAATTTAGGCCACCATAATGTAGCTCGCGCTAAACCTGTCATCTTTGTCATTCCCGGATGACACGCATGAAGCTCGTCCAACGATCGTTGATGCCCTGGTGGAGGGATAATCACTCTACTTCCCCATAGTAAGCAACCATCTTGAATGCTAATTTAATTTTTACGTCTCAAATAGGGTTTGCGTGTCTCCATAGGACAACTATTGGACCATCCCTTCATGGTATAGAGCAGCACTCTAGACAGGACTGGATCAGTTCTGTTGTATTTAGTCGTTCCAACATTTAGATCACATCTCCTGGAACTGGAATCACGCTAGGATATGAAGGTAAAGGTAGTCGACTTAGTGCGTCACTGTTTCCATTTTCCTTTCCTCCTTTGTACACTAGTCGGTGCTCATACGCGGCTAATGTTAACGCCCAACGTTGCATGCGTGCTGATGCCATAACTGGCACTCCTTTGTTTTCACCAAGTAAGCCAAGCAACGGCTTATGGTCACTTGTGATTTTGAAACTTCGACCGTATAGGTGCTGATGGAACTTCTTGATTCACAAAATGATAGCTAGACCTTCCTTGTCCAACTGAGAGCATTTCCTTTCCGCTGGAGCTAGTGTTCGTGAAACAAAACCAATTGGTCTTTCCGAACCATCTTCCATGACATGAGATAGTACTGCTCCCACACCATATGGTGAAGCGTCACGTGACATGATCAATTTCTTGTCCACGTCATAATGTACTAACAATGTTTCTGAACACAGCTGTTGCTTAGAAGTGTCAAAAGCCTTCTGTTGCGATGCATTCCAACTCCAGGGAATTCCCTTCTTGAGCAGATCATGAAGTGGGGCTAGCACAGTTGACAGGTTTCGTGGATATCTGTGATAATAATTTATGAGAACTAGATAGGCTCTCAATTCTGTTACATTAGTCGGGGCTGGGGTATTCTGAATAGCTTCTACCGTTGCCTTACAAGGTTGTATTCCTTTACCACTGAGAACATGTCCCAGGGCAACCATTTTCTCCTTCATGAATTGACATTTGCTTCTCTTTAGGCGCAATCCAGACTGGAATATTTTCTCTAACACGAGAGCCAAATTCTTCAAATGTTCCTCATCATCTTTCCCTGTAATGATGACTTTATCCAAGTATGGAGCCACGTCTGTTATTCCTTGGAAAAGACATTCCATTATTCTCTGGAATATTCCAGGAGACGAAGAAACTCCAAATGGCAATCTCTGATACTGGAACAAACCACAATGTGTGTTGATTGTCACACATTCACATGATGACTCATCCTGTAGTATTTGCTCGTAAGCATGGCTTAAATCGAGTTCTGAATATTTCTGTCCTCCCGCTAACTTCGCGAAAAGTTCATCCACCTTCGGAATTGGATTATAATCCATTCGACTAGCCTTGTTCACTGTGAGTTTGTAATCTCCACAAATTCTCACAGATGAATCCGATTTCACGATTGGTACGATCGGCGTAGCCCAGTCGGAGAATTCAACTGGCTTAATTGTACCCTCGTTTTCCAGCCTCTCCAGTTCAGCTTCAACTCCCTTACGAAGAGCATATGGAACTGGTCTACTTCGCATGAACACTGGTGTGGCGTCATCTTTCAAGTGTATTGACGCTTTTATTCCTTTAAGTGCACCAAGTTCATCGTTGAAAACGTGTTTATAACATCATTCAGTGCCGACTGATTTGTCGATGACACATTGTGTAACTTGGCTTGAATATCCCGCCAGTTTAGCCAAATTTAACGCAGTCAGTTTCTACCCAAGAGATTTGGTCCTCCAGAAATTACCAACAATGGTAACACGTGTTCCCGATTTTGGTAATTCACCGATACATCTATCACACCCATAGGAATGATTTTCCGCCCGATTATGTTATCAGAATCGTTTGGTCTTCTTTAACACTGTACTGTTCTTCAATTGACGGTAAGTGTTCTCATTGATTACAGAAAGTTGCCCCTGTATCAATTTCTAAGTCAATATTTGATCTTGAATCATGAACGATTCAATGATTCGGTCCTCTCTTTTCCGTCCATAGCAGCTGTCAATTGTATACATTGTATAACTCTGCTCATCATCCTCCCCCTCTTGTAGAAGATGAGTTTTGAATTGTAATTGTGACGTCATATTTCGCCCTTTTTCTACACACCATTTACGTTCTGGGTGTTTCACAAATGTTTCACTTTGTTGTTGATTCGATCTACACACTGGTTTAATGTGGCCAGTTTTCCCACAAAGATTACAAGTTGCGTTTTTGAACCAACACACATCTGGGTTGTGTTTTCTGCCACAACGGTAACAAGTATTTTTCTTGTTATCACCAATATAGTTGTTTTGTTACTTTGCAACTTGTGAACGGTGCTTCTTGAGCTACCTGTGAAAAATCATGCACATTTTTCGCAGCTGTCTCCATAGCCAAACATGTGGTCAATGCAGATTCGAATGTTAGCCCAGGATTTTGCAATAATCGCTGCTGAATTTTGTCATTGTTGACACCAGCGACAAATCTATCCCTCAAATTCTCCTTTAACTGCAAGCCATATTCACACTTTGCAGCTATGCAACGCAGTTCATTGACATACGTTGACACAGTTTCATTCGATTTCCGTGTGCGCTAATTAAACAAGCATCGTTGCACAATGATATTTGGTTCAGGACACAAATAATCTTTGACCAGTTGTACCAATTGTTCATAAGTCTTCGTTCCCGGTAAATTTGGTACCGACAAGTTGTGCATTAACCTGTAAGTGTCTGCGCCTACCACACTTAGTAGTATCGATTTCTGTTTACCAGCATCACTGATATCGTTTGCACTGAACTAATGACCCAGTCGCTCAATGTACTGAGGCCAGTCATCTTTCACGTTAAATTCGTCAATTTTGCCGAATGTAGCCATCATATATAGCTTCGAAAGTTAATATTGATTTGCAAACTCACGCCCGTGCAGTCTATTCACCGGAAGTACGCGGTGCAGTCTATTCACTGGAAGTACGCGGTGCTGTCTATTCACTGGAAGTACGCGGTGCAGTCTTCATTTGAAGTGCGGTGACTCAGTTCGCCATTTGCAATTTTCGGTGAAGTCGAAAATGTAACTTTTTTTCGCTTCAACAGTAGTCAATTCGGGGCTGATTTCGAGCCAACATCCTCGTCGCCAATTATGTTGCATCTTATGCTATGTCGAAACAGCGTCTTAATATCACGCACTTTATTGAACGTTCCCATAATTAGGGCTTAAGGCGGATACAACATTATTCATCAACTCCTTGCTAGATCAGTCTATGCCATTCTGATATCTAGATCTTTTTTTTTGTTGCGCGACCGACCCAAAGCACCTCTGTTTCATCTAGAATTACTCTCAGTATATGTCTGTCAAAGGTTTCCTTCATCTCTATAAACATTTAAACATCTCACCATTATTTAAAAAGGGTTCGAGAAGTATGTCACATAATCATAGACCAGTGATATTAGAAAGATAAAATAAATACCATATGGTGGATTTCCTTGTTAGTCATACATTATTAAATCCATTGCAACTTGGATTCCTAAAAGTGAGGTTATGCTTCCTAAATCCCTCTCTCGAGTCATCTGATATAGTTTGGTTTTCCCTTTTCCGGACGTTTTGCCAACAATAGCATCCTCCATTCTTTTGCCACTTTTCCTATTGATGTTCCAAGCTTCTCATAGTCTAACGTCAACCACTATTTGTATGCACAGGCCGGGTCCCCACTGCTTTTCCACCATTTGTGCTTTGTGGCCACATGTTCAACAGCAATGATCTTGCCGTCCCGCGCCTTCCATGTCTGCTGTCTCCTCACTTCCAACAGGTCGAGTTCTGTTTTATACTGGCCGCTTCTATCTATAGAGTATATTGTGGCTTTCCGACTTCTCGAAGTATGATCCTGGCACGGCCAGCCCGTTTCCCAAAACGTATTATACAAGCTCTCGACCCTTTCGATACCTTGTTCCCCATACGAATCGCCCGACTGATTCTTTTTCTCCCATCTCCACAGTACCCACTTGTCCATTAAAATATCCAGCTATAGACATAATCACATGCGCTTCCAACAAACTCACCATTCTCTCCAGATTTTCCATGAAAGCCTGTTTCTCTGTCTACGCCCTTCGTGTTTGAGGCCCATTCATATACATAATGCACACAAGTTGTTATTTCACAATCATTCATGCAACAATGACCACTCTCAACACATCCTTAGTGATTTCTTCTGATACTATGATACCCACACCATTGCTCTTCCAATCTCCTCCAGCGTGCATGATCTTATACACACCCGCCTGTTTTCCTCGCTCTATCTCCCTTCCACTTGGTTGCTTGGATACTAAGCCTCTAATTTCCTTCTTTCCATCATGTTTGACACTTCTATTGACTCCCGCCTCCCATCGTTCCCACATTCAAACTTCCCACCCGGACATCGCATTTGGATCGCTACCGGCGGAACGATCCACTAGGATATTTCAGCACTGCCGGCAGGCACGGTGCGTCGTCTACACCGGACGCGGTAACTATATCGGCTTTCCGTGTCGATGCCATTCCTGTATTTTGGGACGTCACAGCCACTGCAGCGCTACCCTGGCTGATCTACAATGCGGTAAATATTTGGATGGTTCTTTTCCCTTAAATGAGCTGTCTCAAAAGACTATCTAGCCCCTCCTGTCTGCGTTTTAAAATCAGATATGCCCTTCTCCTAGATGAGCTGTCTGCCGTGACTATTGAGCCCCAGCTGCTCCTGTTTTTAATTCCGAGGCACCCTTCTTTTCCGGAAATAATATACATTTGATTTTTTACATGAGTCATTCTACAGAAACTGTCACTTTTATGAATTCAACACTGTATTATTAATATATATATAAAGTTTTATTGTGAACAATTAGAAACTAGAAAAACATTTGAATCAACAATCACATAAAATCAGTGAGTTATGCAACACTACAATGAGCTTCCATTTTCTTGCACCTATTACGCCAATCAACAACAAGAACAATCACACGTATATGTCGATTGAAAATTCTCAGTAAAGTTTTATAATTATTTCAGATTTGATGGACATCCTTGGATGCAATTTCGTATTTTCAAGCAGATAATCTATCATTCCGCACATATGTGATTTCGGGAATTTTTTATTGTGATGACCTTAAATGCACTATTTTAAATTGTAAAAGCCAGTTTCCAAATTAATGGCAATGAAAATATTCTTCCTAACACCAACACCAACGACGGCACGTGACAACAATGGTAGTTACTTTTATGTTGTTCTCCAATTTATTTATGTGAAAACTACATTTTCTTATACAACATGTATACAAACATTATGTGTTCATTCGTCAATTTCATATACATTTCACCTGGCTTGAGAAAACATTGTAATTCCCAGCATAGCAGGTATATCCATTGCCGAAAGCAAATACATGTGATCTCAGAAGGCATACATTCAATGATCATTTCAGTGGTAAATCACTTTTCTTATTCAACACAATAAAAAGAACATAAAGGACCATACTGAATAATACTATCATCGGTGTGACTAGTGGTCATATGTATTGTTATGTACCTATACAGGTAACAACAATGACAGATTGAACGAAAATTAATTACAGTATCATAGATGGATTATGTCACTAAATATTTAAGATCGTAAAACCATTGGCTCATAATAAACCCACTATTTGCTCTTGTCACAATTGTTTGGAAATTATGCGAAAACAGTTTACAGTACTGTTATCTGGAATTGTTTTTAAAAAATGTCATTAGTGTTATGTCTTCTGTTTTATCTATACTTGTGAAAGTGTAACTTGGTAATTTTGCTTGGGACAGGTAACGCCAATTACATATTCTATTCTTCCCATAAAAAACTCGTCAATGCTGATTATTAAAGAACGTAATCTGTGGTGACAACACAAGTATATTGATACAGTGTTCTTCAAAACAAGATTTTATTTGTAAGAAGGACAACATATTTTGAAGCGACATCAAAGCGACACTCTCTGCCGAATGACCAACCTTTGTCTGACGCTTGTTGTTGATATCATGGTAAATTTTAACCGTCAGTTTCAGCTATATTACGACAACGTGACAAAATCCAAGCAAGTGTACAAGTGTAGCAACTAACAAATGAAATACGTTTCTCTGTGTTCCTGATTGATTTACCGAATGGTACATAGTTTGTAAACACCGGCACGCAACATTTGTGCAGTTTTATCTCGAACAGATTGAAAAAGGCATACATATATGAGACTGTTCACAGAAGAATTGCACGAAAAAATCCAAGTTGATACAAACTTATACCACCACGGCAAATAGTTGTCCACTTGAAATGCAAGCATAAAGCAAAATATAGCAAATGGAAAAGTTAACATGAGAAACGCCAAACACATGATCAGAACTTTTCTTCCGGATCGAATCGATTTGAAAGTAGAAGACGGGATAGTAGCGAGTGTGCCACTCTGTCGACCGATCGAACTCACTTGTACTGTTATTTCACGGTGCGTACGAAGAATTGCGAAGAATATTCGTGTAGTGGAGTAAACAATGGCGACAGCAGGACACACGATCGCGATTAAAACAACGAATATTAATGGACCAACCGAGTCTGTAGAAATTGTTATTTGAAATGTACAGCAATCGAGGTTCCATGTTGCAACAAAGGGTGTTACTGTCGCGGCCATCAACGCCCCGGTCAACCATATACCGCATATTATGAAGTAGCATCGGTTTCGAGTGAGGACTTGTTCATAGCGGAGCGGTTTCGTTATGGCGATCATCTTGCACATGGTCACCCAGCAGAGACTGTGCATTGAGTTGACGCTGAACCAAACAAAGAAAACCGTATGAATCTTGGGAAGGTAGTTAATCATGTCACGTACATTCGGTGTCGCTCTGGAGCACAGGGCAGCGCTGATGGGCATCGCCGTACATCCGGTGGCGAGATCAGAAAGCGTGAGCGAGAATACGAAAAGCGTCGTGCGATCTTCGCGCAGTTGTCGATATCTGGAGATTACAGCGATCACGAGAGAGTTCAACGTTATGTTCATGACGATCACTGCACAGATTGTCAGAGTCTTGACATCGTCGAAATCGCTTCCATCCATGTCGATAATTCGCCGGGTGTGTCCGATGTAGTAAGTCCACGTTCGTCCACCAACGTTGACAGAGTGCGCTGTGATACAACCTTCGATATATATTAACCATGCGGCTTCCTACAAATTGCTGGATAGAGAAGCTGATCAACGTTATGATTACGATGCTGATTAAGTGAGCAACTAATCTTATAGCATCATAGAAATCAATCATAGAAGTGTTGGTGAAGGAGTGGAATATCCGCACAGCTAATTACTGACCACGCGACGTGACTTGTGGCCTCAAAACTGAGTATTTCCCAACGTTGATCCTAGTATTGGAAAATCTAATAGGAGTGTAGTTTCGCAAAGTTCTAGAAGCACAATGATATAGGATATTGGATTTCCTACCAGATAGGACGAACCTAGATGAGAGTGCACACACGTATGTAGAAAGATCAGATATGTAACTTGCCTAAGATGTTGCATTTTAAAATGATGGCAAAGCGCAGTATAATTGCCAGTGGAGTACTGTATTTTGGATTTGTAACATAGATTCGTAATGAATTTATTTAACTCGGTCGAATTTGTCGGTAAAAGTACATTGCCACGGATTCGAAATAACACTGCAATACTACAACTGGCTTCTGACTAGAGATATCTACAAGGATCGCAAAACTTATACATCGGTAAATGTTGTTCAAATGCGCTTAATAAAACCACACATCTTAAATGTAGCTTTAGACATTACGACTAATATGATCTTTAAAATTCAAATTACTAATCAATGTGACACCGAGATCTTTGACAGCGGTAGAGACTGGCTTAAGATGGCGTATTCAAAAGATAAGTATTTGTTTTTGTTAGTGAAAGTCATTATGCAGCATTTGTCTGCATTAAGTTTGAGGTGCCAGGTCTCACACGAGAGGCATACACAGTTTTCCAGATCCTTTAGCACCATCTGACAATCGGTCACCGACGAAATTTCTCTAAACAGTTTGGATTCATCAGCATAGAGTGATATTTCACATGAAACAATATTATTAGTGAGATCATTGATATACACGATAAACAAAACTGGGCCAATTTGTGAACCTTGTGGTACACCGGACAACACCGGCTTCCAGTCAGCTACTTCGCCTTTGAGTACCACACGTTGTTTTTTTGCTGAGAAGGTAGGACTGCAACCATTGTATGCATTGCATAGAATATCCACATGATTTAAGCTTGTGAATTAACAGAGGGTGGCACACTGAGCCAAAGGCTTTACTGAAGTCCAAGTAAACATAATCAACTTGTTTCTTGTTGTCAATAGATTCAGAAATGGAGTCCAAGTAAGAAACTAGGGTAGATACTGTGCTTCTACACCTCACAAATCCGTGTTGGCTGCCCGAAATTGTGTAAAGCACATGGTGTTACAATGAGTCATACAACACTTTCTAAAAAAACTTTACTATATAGCGATCAAAGTGAGATATAGGTATGTGGCTACAGAGATATCCTTTATCTCACTTCTTATACACAGGTAAGGCTACTAGAGTAGACCAAATTAATTCTTACTAAGTGGAATCATGTTTTGATGAACTAGCCTATGTACTTCACTTCTGTCGAAATACCTAATTTTTAAACTACTGCACACGGTCTCTCATCTACTTGGTAATTAGTGAACTGCTTGGCAATCATTCTAAAATATTTACATTCGTCACATATGCATTGTGGATAAATACGTACTGTAATTTTGTCTACTGCATAAACAATACCTCGTTACCTCAGCTGGATCCCCTCAATCTCCTACATCCAAAAATTGCATGACAGTAGTTGTCAGCTATCAGCATCACCTGGTATACAGTATTACATACAAAACCCGTCGCCAATCCCCGACACCGCCAAGTATAGAATGTCAATTCACTTAGTGGCGCTGGCAATCAACAACGAGAACGGAGTTACCACAACGCGCCGTCACTGTTTAGAAGCGATCTGCTATCCAGGGGCGTTTTCTTATATGGGGCTAGATCAGCATTTTACTTCCGTGTTCATGTTATACGATTACAGTGCGAGTGATGTTGAGATGGTACCACATTTCGAGGAGTGTTTGGACCCTCAAAAACTAGTTTCTGAACAGGGAAAAGGGATAGCAGAAAATCCCCATTTGGTCGCAATATTAAAGTAGCAATGTGCCAAATCCATTGGTATGTAGTCAACTAATGTATAGGGAAACAAAAATCATGGTTTTTGGGCTGATGCACCTCTAACAGTTGCTAAAACATAACCATTGCCAGCTACAATTAAGAAAACCACGCCAGTGGTTTACTTGGAAAACCAAATATCATCTTAATTTGATGGTCCGCTCCATGCTGTTAGACAACCCTACGTCACGAGTTTCAAAGTCTTGCAAAATTCGCTCGTTAAATGAAAATAAATGTGTATACACGTATTGTTACATTTACCAATACGATATGGCTACGCTGTTTGCATCCAAACTCAATTTATGTAATGTATTTTGGCCTTCGTTTACTAAACCAGTCCTCTTTCTGGCAAAATATCACGTTTGTTTGAGCTTTGCGTTGGTTCTGTGTATGCCGGCCCCCCTTAATACGTCACAATATTCTATGTTACCCCGATTTTCATAGAACTGCGTAGGCGCTTACCGGTCGCGCTGATTAGCAAGTCAGTGCTCAGTCAACTGGAGAAATGATCGGAATGTTCCTCGTTTAGAAACATTCTGAGTAAACCAGTGACGTGATATTCTTGATTTTATTTGCACATGGTTAGATTTCTTGATCTCTTCTATGTGCATAGTCCCAAAAACCACGAGTTTTGTCTCACTTTAATATATAAGGGTAGGAAAAGGCGGGACATGTCCGCCCGATTAGGCATGTCCTGTCGAATCATTATTGTATCCAGTAAAGACAGGACTGACCGCCACACCATCTGACTAAGTCGCCTTGAATTCAATTCAAGACGGAGGCAGCCGGCGATTGCTGAAATGTCGCTGTAGTGAGAAAACGGTGTAGTTGTGATTAAGATAATATTTATGTTATATTGTTTTATTCTTCAAACTAAATGAACACTTTGGCCCAAAATAGAGCATGACATTGACATGAGTATAGAGTGATATTTCACATGAAACAACATTATTAGTGAGATCATTAATATACAAGATAAACAAAACTGGGCCAATTTGTGAACCTTGTGGTACACCGAACAACACCGGCTTCCAGTCAGCTACTTCGCATTTGAGTACCACACGTTGTTTTTTGCTGAGAAGGTAGGACTGCGACGTTTTAAAATCAGATATGCCCTTCTCCTAGATGATCTGTCTGCTGTGACTATTGAGCCCCAACTGCTCTTGTTTTTAATTCCGAGGCACCCTTCTTTTCCGGAAATAATATACATTTGATTTTTTACATGGGTAATTTTTCAGAAACTGTCACTTTTATAAATTCAACACTATATTCTTTATATATATATATATATATATATATATATATATATATATATATATATATATATATATATATATATATATATATATATATATATATATATATATATATGTATATTTATATATATATATATATAACGTTTTATTGTGAACTATTAGAAACTAAAAAAAACATTTGAACCAACAATCACCTACAATCAATGAGTCATGCTACACTACAATGAACTTGTATTTTCATGCATCTGTTGCGTCAGTGAAGAACGCATGTAAATGTTATTTGATTGTCTCAGATTTGATGGATATCCTTCGAAGCAATTTCGCATTTTCAAATATATAATATATAAACGGTCTACATTCAGCACATACGCGATTTCGGGAATTTATAATTATGTCGAACTTAAATGCACTATTTTAAATTGTAAAAGCCAGTTTCCAAATTAATGGTAATGAAAATATTCTTCCTAACACCAATGACAATCCATTACAAAAATTGCAGTTACTTTTATGTTGTTCTCCAACTTATTTATGTGAAAACTATATTTTCTTATACAACATGTATACAAACTTTATGTGTTCATTCTTCAATTTCATATACATTCCACATTGCTTGAGAAAACATTGTAATTCCCATCAAAGCAAGTATATCCATTGTCAATATAAAATACATATGATCTCAGATGACATACATTCAATGATCATTTCAGAAGCAAATGAGTTTTCTTTTTCAACACAATAAAAAGAACATAACGACCCATACGGAATAATATTGTCATCGGTGTTACTAATGGTCATATGTTGTATTAAGTACCTAGTAATATCAATGAGAGGTAACACAAATGACACATGTAATGAAAATTAATTACATTATCATAGCCACTATTGTTAACCCCTAAATATTTAAGATCATAACACTATTGGCTCATAATAAATCAACTATTTGCTCTTATAACAAATTCATGGAAATCATGAGAAAACAACTTACAATGCTGTGACCTGGAATTTCTTAACAAAACATGTCATTAGCGATATGTCTTCTGTTTTATCTATACTTGCGAAAGGGTTACTTAATAATCTGATAAAGTGATCTTCAACTAAAAATTGTATTTTGTAAGAAGAACAACATATTGTGAAGCGACATCAAAGAGACACTCTCTGCGGAATGACCAACCTTTGTCTGACGCTTCTGTAACGGCCGTGGGTGTTGATATCATAGTCAATTTTAACCGGCAGTTTCAGCTATATTACGACAAACAACGTAGTGTCAAAACCCCTACAAGTGTACAAGTGTAGCAACTAACAACTGAGATACGTGTCTCTGTGTTGCTGTCCTGAATTACCGAATCTAACATAGTTTGTAAACACCAGCACGCAACATTTGTGCCGTTTTCTCTCGAACAGATCGAAAAAGTCCTACATATATAAGACTGTTCACAGAAGAATTGCACAATAAAATCCAAGTTGCAACAAACTTATACGACGACAGCAAATAGTTGTCCACGTGAAATGCAAGCATAACACAAAATGTAGCAAATGGAAAAGTTAGTATGAGAAACGCCAAACACATGATCAGCACGTTTCTTCCGGAACGAATCGACTTGAAAGTCGAAGACGGGATGGTAGCGAGTGTGCCGCTCTGTCCACCGATTGAACTCACCTGAGCTGTGATTTCATGGTGCGCTCGAAGAATCGCGAAGAATATTCGTGTAGAGGCGTCAACGCCCCGGTCAACCATATACCACATATTATGAAGTAGCATCGGTTTCGAGTGAGGACTTGATGTCGATGCGTGTTAATGTTATTGAAGCACAGAGGCTGCATGATCTTATGACAATGTTCTGTGATTTGTTCAATTATGATACAACCTTCGAAATGAATAATGCGAAGTGCTGCAAATGGCTGGAATAGAGAGTTCGATTCTGATCACGTGAGCAACTAATCATATAATATTATAGAAATCAATCATATAATAATCTTACATCATAGAAATTAACCATGGAAAAGTTGGTGAAGGTGTGGCATGTCCGTACAACTAATTACAGACCACGCGACGTAGTTTGTGGTTGCAGAACTATCATACAATACCACGTAACGAACATAACAAACGTACGTGTGAAATTATCAAAAGAAACGTTTCAATACAAAATGATTGTGTAACTTAAAATTTGTACTGAAACACAAGTCATACCCACATTAATACATCAACACACATATACCATTATAAACTATGTTTTATTATTGTTGTCGTAGCACAAATATACCTCACTATCATAAACCTGTTATACTAAACATATATATTTATATTCACAAACTGGCAGCGTTGGGAAGATTCGCGTAGTTGTGTGTTCTAACTGTTGTTGGAATCTAACTATAATCGAGCTACCCTATGTGTGTTTGTATGTGGTTATGAACATGTTTTCATCATAGACTGTTTGCACCTCGGGCGCCAATCTTTCAGGGAATAACCTACGACCCCACGAATGTAACGTTGCGTCTTTATTTTTTGGAAATACCCCATGCATCAAGGGTTCTTAGTGGTTTTTATGGTAAATCAAATGTTCCCTACGTAAAACGTTAACTTCCAACAGTCGCAGAAACCACACGCGCACTTCGGAACATAAACCGTTTGAGAGTTTGAGATTATAGTAGAAAGCACGCATCCACTTAAAGGCCCGAGGTCACAGACCGAGTGACAACACACAATAACAAGATATTCTACTATTCAACAACCTACACAGTTTTCCATGGGTCTAAATTCATGCGACCTTCAACATTTTGAACATGTCATGAGTATTACATCACATGTGTGACGCCGTTGTTTCTCATAATATGTTTGACGTTCCCTCAAACCATCTCGAGCCTATTGATGGCATAATAGGCGAGGAGACATTTGGTAAACATTGCCATCATGACAATCACGCATGAACTACCAAGTTATCCCGTCTTGGGGACGGGCATTTTAGTTAGTCTAACTATAATTGAGCTAACAATGGTGGTTACTGTTATGATGTTCTCCAATTTATTTATGTGAAAACTATATTTTCTTATACAACATTTATGCAAACATTATGCGTTCATCCGTCAATTTCATATACATTCCACCTGGATTGAGAAAACGTTGTAATTCCCAGCATAGCAGGTATATCCATTGCCAAAATAAAATACACATGATCTCAGATGACATACATTCAATGATCATTTCAGTAGTAAATCACTTTTCTTATTCAACACAATAAAAATAACATAACGGCCCATACTAAATAATATTGTCATCGGTGTTACTAGTGGTCATAGGTATTATTAAGTACCTAGTAATGTCATTGACAGGTAACACAAATGACACATCTAATGAAAATTAATTACATTATCATAGCCACTATTTTAACACCTAAATATTTTAAGATCATAACACTTTTGGCTCATAATAAATCAACTCTTTGTTCTTGTAACAAATTCATGGAAATCATGAGAAAACAACTTACAATACTGTGACCTGGGATTTCTTAACAAAACATGTAATTCGTGATATGTTTTCTTAATTTATCTATACTTGCGAAAGAGTAACTTAATAATCTAATAAAGTGATCTTCAACTCAAGATTGTATTTGTAAGAAGAACAATATATTGTGAAGCGACATCAAAGAGACATTCTCTGCGGAATGACCAACCTTTGTCTGACGCTTCTGTATCGACAGTGGGTGTTGATATCATGGTCAATTTTAACCGGCAGTTTCATCTATATTACGACAAACAACGTAGTGTCAAAATCCCCACAAGTGTACAAGTGTAGCAACTAACAACTGAGATACGTGTGTCTGTGTTCCTGTCCTGAATTACCGAATCTTACATAATTTGTAAAAACCAGCACGCAACATTTGTGCCGTTTTATCTCGAACAGATTGAAAAAGGCTTACATATATGAGACTGTTCACAGAAGAATTGCACAATAAAATCCAAGTTGATATAAATTTATACGACGACGGCAAATAATTGTCCACGTGAAATGCAAGCATAAAACAAAATATAGCAAATGGTATAGTTAGTACGAGAAACGCCAAACACATGATCAGCACGTTTCTTCCGGAACGAATCGACTTGAAAGTCGAAGACGTGATGGGTGCGAGTGTGTCACTCTCTCCACCGATCGAACTCACTTGAGCTGTGGTTTCACGGTGCGCACGAAGAATCGCGAAGAATATTCGTGTAGTGGAGTAAACAATGGCGACAGCAGGACAAACCATCACGATTAAAACTCCGAATATTAATGGGCCAACCGAGTCTGTAGAAATTGTTACTTGATGTATACAGCAATCGATGTTCCATGTTGCAACAAAAGGTGTTATTGTCGCGGCCATCAACGCCCCGGTCAACCATATGCCACATATTATGAAGTAGCATCGGTTTCGAGTAAGGAATTGTTATTCGTTACGGCCATCATCTTGCACACGGTCACCCAGCATAGACTGTGCATTGAGTTGACGCCGAACCAAATCGCGAAAACCGCATGAATCTTGGGAAGGTAGTTAATCGTGTCACGTACATTCGGTGTCGCTCTGGAGCACAGGGCAGCGCTGATGGGCATCGCCGTACATCCGGTGGCGAGATCAGAAAGTGTGAGCGAGAACACGAAAAGGTCGTGCGATCTTCGCGCAGTTGTCGATATCTCGCGATTACAGCGATCACGAGATAGTTCAACGTTATGTTCAAAACGATCACTGCACAGATTGTCAGAGTCTTGACATCTTCAAAGTTGCTTGCATCCATGTCGATAGTTTGCCGGGAGTGTCCAATGTAGCACGTCCACGTACGTCAACCAACGTTGACAGAGTGCGTTACGATGCAGCCTTCAATATATATTAACCATTCGGCATGCTACAAATTGCTGGGATAGAGAAACTGGTCAAAGCCATAATTACCTATGCTGTTCAAGTGAGCAACTAATTATATAACATCGTATAAATCAATCAAGGAAATGTTGGTGAAGGAGTGGCATGTCCGCACAGCTATTCATTGACCACCCGTCGTGGTTTGTGGTTCCATAACTATCATGCAATACCACCTGACGCAAACAATTGAAGCTTGTTTTCCAATATGTTATTAGAAACTGCATATTAACAAATACGTATCTGTGTCTTTGTTGACTATCATTCGCCAAGTACACTTAACAGTTATTAGGAAAGATATTATAAGAGAATGGTAGAAACAAAATGAACAGATATAAGAAGGAGAATTAACCTGAGGGAAGAGATTAGGACACATTTCAGCCTAGAAGGGGAAGAATGGTAAGAAACCTGACGATGTGCACAGGTCACTTGTTGCAGCGGATGAAAGCCGACTACTAAAACAAGTACGGCCTAGAGGTGATTAAACCGCCAGGCCGTAGGAAAGGTGACTCCAAGTAAGATGGAAGGACTGCTTCAAGAGGGATGTTGGAAATGCATAGGGAGATAAGTAGTTGAAGGAAAAGATTGACAATTAGGAAGGGATAACAGCTGAGGCGGTTCAGCAATACAAGGATTAGCCTCGCCACTTTATACAGGCAACAACGAGGAAGAAGAGATCCCAGTTTCAGAATATTGTGGAATTGCAACTTCAAGTAGCGGTTTCCGCCAATAAATTAGTTACACAAATTAGTTACACATGCATGCAGGCACGCACGCACACACACACGCACACTCCCACCTATTCCTCTTCCTCATCATATTCGTCTTGTCATAATTATCACCTCCTCATTCTCTGTAACATCTTCTTAAATACTATCATCATCCGCCTCATCTTCCTCATCAAATTAATCTTCGTCATCATCTTTTCATATTCCTCATCAAATTAATCTTCGTCATCATCTTTTCATATTCCTCAACCTCTCATCATGATGTCATCCTCATCATTTTGTGATCCTCATCCTCATCGTCGTCTTTATCCGTATCGTCCTTATCATCCTAATCATGGTGATCCTCATCATTATCATAATAATCATCTTCATCCTCGCTATCATCCAAATCATTACCATCATTTTTCTCACCTCGTATTGATCATAGGTATCATCCTCCTTCTCATTATCATCGTCCTCGTCGTCTTGTCATCATAATCATAATTATCATTATCAGAGTTACAATCACACCAATCTTCGTCCTCTTCAACATCATCATCAACATTTTATCATCAACTTCATTATTATATTACCTGTTAATTATTACATAAACGGTTGAGAAATACATACGCGTTTAATTATTACATTGCCCTCTCTCGTGCATGTATTTTAACAATATCCTTGTCCACCTAACACCAACACGTTCAGCCATCACCAACATTTCCACTTGCACTTCATTAATACCGGTCATTCGGCCTATTTTCATCTTCTTCGTTGCTCTCTCTCTCTCTCTCTCTCTCTCTCTCTCTCTCTCTCTCTCTCTCTCTCTCTCTCTCTCTCTCTACCTCTGCATTCCTGATTTCATCCAATGTCTCCCTCTACTGCACTCGGTATTTGTAGTTCGTGGTTTACCAGTTCCTTGAAATAGTCCTTCCATAACTGTAACACACCTTTCCTGTCAGTGACCAGCTTTCCATTCTTGTCTTTGATTATTTATCCAGATTTTATATCCTTGCTCTCCCATTCCTCTCTCATGCCATCTTATATATCAACTTCTTTCCGCAATCATCGCCCAACGTTTAGAATAGTTATTCCTCCATTTCCCTCTTTTCTTTGTCCACGGATGTCCTAGCCGCCTCCTTCTTCTATCTTCTTCTTTGTCCACGGATGTCCTAGCCGCCTCCTTCTTCTATCTTCTTCTTTGTCCACGGATGTCCTAGCCGCCTCCTTCTTCTATCTTCTTCTTTGTCCACGGATGTCCTGGCCGCCTCCTTCTTTTATCTTCTTCTTTGTCCACGGATGTCTTAGCCGCCTCCTTCTTTTATCTTCTTCTTTGTCCACGGATGTCTTAGCCGCCTCCTTCTTCTATCTTCTTCTTTGTCCACGGATGTCCTGGCCGCCTCCTTCTTTTATCCGTACAATTGATGTAACGTTGTATTCCATTGATCTCCATTCTCACTTCTACAATCTTCTATGTCTCTCTCTTTTCTCCTATTGCCTTTCAACTTCTTCCACCCACCAAGTTTGATTTTTGTTTTCCAGACGTTTGGCCACACAGCTCATCTGCTATGCCAACAATAGCATCATTTATAGTCTTCCATTCTTCTTCCACTGTTCATATTGATGTTCCAAGTCTCTGATAGCCTATTGTCAATCTCACTTTGTATGCAATGTCCTCTTTTGCATGCTCACAACAAAAACTAGGGGCTTGTGCTGTGTGGCCACATGAACACAAGCATTGCTTTTACTGTCCCCACCCTCCTGACTCATCACTAGAACATGTTGAGTTCTGTTTTAGTCTGGTCACTTCTGTGCAATATTTTGTAGCTTTCCCGCTTCTTGATGAATGTCCTGCCACGGCCAGCCCGTTTCTCAAAAACAATTTTACCTGCCCTCGCTCCATCCTTTAAATTCCTTGTTCCCCATGCACCTCTCCCGAAAGATCCTTCTTCTCCCATAACACAGCGCCTTTAATTTCCTTCTATCCGTCCTGTGTGTCACTTCTAATGATCACCCCCCACGCCCATCGTTCCCACATTCAAGTTTCCCACCTGGATTTCGCATTTGGGTCGCTGCCGGCGGAACGATCCAGCCGGACTTCGCTGATTTTTCATCACTGCTGGGAGGCGCGGTGTGACGGCTACCCCGGACGCGCTACCTATATCGAATTTCTTATGGGTGTCGTTCATGTATTTTTAATTATGTTACTATTGTTAACCCCTAATTATGTAAGACCATAACACCAATGACACATAATAAACTCACTCTTTATTCTTGAAATTATGAGAAAACAACTTATAATACTGTGATCTGTGAGTGTTTTTAAAAAATGTGTTAGTGGTGTGTCTTTGTTTTATCCTTACTTTATGGTCTGATATTCCGTACAGCATAGCGTTGCCGTAGTCGATTCTGGAGATAATTTATGCAAGCACTAGACTCTTGGTTGTACCGATTGTTAGTGTGTCACATATGCGTGAAATTCAGTACAGGTGGTAATATTCACTCCGGCGTGCATTTGCTACTTGTGGAACCATCGAGAGATCGGCGTCAATGGCGATTCCAAGATTCCAATCTGACCGCAGATGCGTGTTATTGTTATTGGCGCGCAGAGGCTGGATGATCTTATGATAATGGCCTGCGATTTGTTAAATTATGATACAACCTTCTAAATGAATAATGCGGTGTGCTGCAAATTGCTGAAATAGAGAATTCGATTCTGATCAAGTGAGCAACTAATCATATAATATCATAGAAATCAACCATGGAAAAGTTGGTGAAGGTGTGGCATGTCCGCACAGCTAATTACTGACCACGCGACGTGGTTTGTGGTTTCAGAACTATCATACAATACCACCTGACGCACACAACAAAGGTATGTGTGAAATTATCAAAAGAAACGTTTCAATGCAAAATGATTGTGTAACTTAAAATGTTTACTGAGACACAAGTCATACCCACAGTAATACATGAACACATATGTGCCATTATAAACTATGTTTTTTTGTTATTGTCGTTTATGGTAAATCAAATGTTCGCTACTTAAAACGTTAACTTCCAACAGTCGCAGAAACCACACGCGGAACATAAACCGTTTGAGAGTTTGAGATTATAGTAGAAAGCACGCATCCACTTAAAGGCCCGAGGTCGCAGACCAAGGGCCAATACACAATAACAAGATATTCTACTATTCAACAACCTACACAGTTTTCCATGGGTCTTAATTCATGCGACCTGTTTCTCATAATATGTTTGACGTTCCCTTAAACCATCTCGATCGCATTGATGGCATAATAGACCCGCGGCATTTGGTAAACATTGCCATCATGACGATCACGCATGAACTACCAAGTTATCCAGTCTTGGGGACGGGCATTTTAGTTAGTCTAACTATATTTGAGGTATCGTTTGTATGTTTGTAGGTATGTTTTTATGTGGTTATGTTAATATTTTCCTTCTAGACGGCTTGCACCTCGGGTTAGGATTAGGATTATTATTATTATTATTATTATTATTGATTAAGATGAGGTTGATTATTACGATTATGATAGTGATGAAAATCACAATTATGAGCGCGATGAGGTTGATACGGATGAGGAAGAGGAGGAAGCTCACGAGCACGAGATGATGAGGATGACATCATGATGAGGATTATGACAAGATGAAGAAGACGATGAATATGAGGAGGATATGGATAGTATCTAACAAAATGATGCGGAAAAAAAGGACGACGATGATTATTACCAGACGAATATGATGAAGAGCATGAAGAGGAGCACGTGAGAGCGTGCGTGCTTGCGTGCGTGCGTGAGTGCGTGCGGGTGTGACTAATTTGTTATTGGCGGAATCCGCTCAGTGAAGTTACAATTCCACGATATTCTGAAATGGCAATCTCTTCTTCTTCATTGGGAAAAGGAAAAATAGAAAATCGTCATTTCCTCGAATTATTAAAATAAAAATGTGGCAAATGCCCTGGTCAGCAGACAATTAATTTAAAGGGAAGCAAAATACATACCACACGATGAGGCATATCCTGCCAAACCATTAGAGTATCCAGTAAAGAAAGAGACTGCCGCCATAACATCTGACTAAGTCGTCTATTCATTTCTGGAAGAATTCATCCGGCGATTACTGACATGTCGCAGTAGTGAGTAAACGTTGCAGTTTTGCTTAAGATAACATCTGTGTTATAATGTCATCTTCTTCAAACCTAATGAACTCTTCTGCGGTCATAAAAGTCGTTTGTTTGTGCATAATGGCATAAGGCAAAACATACTAAAGAATACACTTTGGCTCAATATAAAGCATACCATTGCTTCGTCTATTGTGTCGTGATGATGGTCAAGGTGATCTGTGTATGGGCCCAAGAAGTCATTCTGGCCCCAGAAATGACAAAACTACCTGTTCTCCTGTTTAAACCCTCGGTGTCGCATAAGTGTGGGTGTCTATTAAATGCATCCCCGAGATATTCGCATTTAGAACATAACCCCCAAAAAAAATCATTCAAAAATAAAAACCAAAATGTTTTCAAGAAGCCAATGGTTTATCAGCCTGTTCATTTCGATTCCGATCGAGTATCGCCATTGATCAGGCCAGGAAATATTCCTACTTCAAACAAAATAACCTACATTTCGTCGGACACCTTCCCAATTCCAATGCAGATCAAGTATCGCCACCTATCAAGATTACATAAAAAAGGCAAGATTTCGCCGGAAATAATAGTTGTTCCCTGTTTATCCCTGTAGTCCGGAGTGATGCTGGCACCGATACCTTTCTTCGATTTTTGTTTCCACTTTTTCTTCGACACTGATTCCGTGTTATTGCTGACTACCTCCACCCTACCACCCTACCACCCTACCACCCTACCACCCTACCACCCTACCACCCTACCACCCTACCACCCTACCACCCTACCACTACCTACCACTCGCCCTCAACTTCTACTCAACTCCCGCCAAATCTCTCTTCACACAGTCCTCCCATCTCAGTATCGGTCTTCCTCTTCTCCTTTTACCCTCCACTCTAAGCGCGTCTGCTCTCTTCGTCAAAAGTCCCCTTAACTACTTTCCACAAGTCCAGCCCACTTTAGTCGGCTCCTCACCCGCTTCCTAGCGAGACTACCTCTTATACCAACTTCCTCCCTCAGCCCCGTTTTGCTTGTCTATTATGTTCACTCCCGCAATGTTTCTCATCCAGTGATTCTCACAAACTTACAGTTTCTCTTGTTATTTTTCTGTCAGCGACATGCTCCCTAGGGCGTAAAAGGAAGCTGGTGCTGTGCAAAAGCTAAGCACCTTTCCTTTTAGCTTCCGATATATATATATATATATATATATATACATATATATATATATATATATATATATATACATATATATATATATATATATATACATATATATATACATATATATATATATATATATATATATATATATATATATATATATATATATATATATATATATATATATATATATATATATATATATATATATATATATATATATATATATATATATATTCCTTCACCCCTTCAACTTTCTTCCATGCACTCTCCTCAGCTCGGATTCTCCTGCGAATGTTCATCTCCTTACCGCTGTCCCCGTAAACCTTTTGAATAAGTTTTCCAAAGCTGTCTCGTTGTTTCAGGTTATTCCCATACAGTCTGATATCTATATCTTTTTTCTGCTGCCCGACCCAAATCATCTCCGTTTTATCTAGACTTACTCTCATTCCATGTCGGCCAAGGATTTCCTTCCACTCTATGTACATTTAAATATCATACCATTATTTAAAAGGGTTCGGGAAGTAAGTCAGATAATCATAGACCAGTGAAATTAGAAAGGTTAAATAAAGAACTTTCCTTGGTAGGCATACATTATTAACATAGATTCCTAAAAGCGAGGTTATGCTTAACAAACATGTTATGTTTTTTGGAAGAAATCGCTAATAATATTTAAAAGGGTTCGAGAAGTAAGTCACAACATTGTAAACCAGTGAGTTTAACTTCAGTGATTTGATCTATAATAGAAAGGTCAAATAAAGACTATATGTGGATTTCCTTGTTAGGCATACATTACTAAATGGATTCAACATGGATTCCTAAAAGCGAAGTTATGCTTAACAAATATGTTATGTCTTTTTGGAAGGAATCGCAAAGTGTATAGACGAGGGATCAGAAGTAGATTTGATCTACTTAGATTTTCAGAAAGTTTTTGACAAATTGCCACATCAAAGATGGCGACTTCATTTAAAAGGACATAGTATCTGGGATGGCATAATCGACGTACAAAAACAATGGCTGACTGAGGTTTCAAAAGTGGAAATCAGATTTGAGTGGGGTACCACAATGTTCTGATTAGGACTTGGGAGTAACAATAAGTGCTGATGTGAAAGTTTCTGATCAGTGTCGTTCTGCAGCTTCAAAGGGTAATCATATTCTTTATTTGATGAGGAGAAAACTGACATACTAAGGTAAAACAGCTAATCATACATGTATATAAAGCAACAGTTGGGCCTCAATTAGAACACTATATGCAAGCGAGGAACCCATATCGTTTAAAAACAAGGTTCACACATCTCAGGTGGGCGGGTTACATATAGGTAAAAAACGTTGGACTCTCGATAAGCCAATGTCTTCATAATCCCATTGCCATCTGGGCTTTTGCCTTGGATGGCAATCTTGTTCAATCTTGTTACACCGTTCTTGAAGTACTGCCTCATTGTCAGCTATTACTGCTTGGTCATCTTCATGGATCAACTGGCGGAGGATGTCCCTCGCACCCGCTGTCCTGCTTGGCGCACCCCCTGTTTTAAGTCGAAGTCAGCCCTGAAATCCCCCGATATTCCCGTTCCGGACACTATTCTAACTTGTATCTCTTCCTTTGTGTCTTCGGCCGTTTTCACCTCCTCCTTTGGGATACCCATCCACCTCAACTTGGCCATGGCCGTCTCTCTCGGAACAGTGTCGCAAGCCTCTTCAATGTCTACGAATCCCAGAGCCATATCGTCCTGTCCTTCCAGTGTGTTTTCCCCCAGTTGTCTCAGAGAGGACATCCTGTCTCCCTTGTCTCTTCCTCTTCTGAAACCTTGCTGTTCTTCTCCCATTTCACACTACACTAGAATCCTCTCAAACACCTTCAGAACGTGACACTGCAACGTGACACCTCGGTATTTTCCAAGGTCGTGAACATCTTTCTTTCTTTTTCATACATGGACTAACAACACCGTCCGCCCCTCTTCTTGAGTTGTCCCCTCTCTCATGCACATATTTAACAATCGTCTTGTCCTCCTAACCGCAATATGTTCAGCCATGACCAGCATCATCCACTCTCACTTCATCAATACCTTCGATATTTATTTAACATGCAGCTTGCTTCTAATTGCAGGGATAGATAAGCTGGTCAAAGCCATGATTACGATTCTGATTAAGTGACCGACTAACCATATAACATCATGGAAATCAATCACAGATAAGTTGGTGAAGGAGTGACACTTCAGCACAGCTAATTACTGACCACCCGACGTGGTTTCTGGTTTCATAACTATCATACAATGCCACCTAACTTGCGCTATTGAAGTTTCTTTTTCAAATATATTATTAGAAACTGCATATTATATTCCATGTCGATGATTCGTCGGAAGTGTCAAATGTAGCACGTCCACTTACGTTCACCAACGTTGACAGAGTGCGTTGTGATTCCTTCACTATTAACCAAGCGGCGTGCTACAAATGCCTGGGATAGAGAAGCTGTTCAAAGCCATGATTACGAGTCTGAGGAAGTGAGCAACTAATCATATAACATCATAAAAATCAATCATTGAAAAGTTGGCGAAGGAGTGACATGACGGCGCTAATTACTGACCACACGACGTGGCTTGTGTTCTTAGATCTATCATACAACCTAACCTAACGCTCACAACAAACTTACGTACGAAATTTTCAAATGAAACGTTACAATGCAACATTAGTGTGCAACATACAATATAACGCAGCGCACACAACAAACGTACGTACCAATTTATCAATTGAAAAATTATTGTGCAACAGTACTGACACTCAAGTAACATCCTCAATAATACATGACCAGAAGATGTGTTGACACTACTGAAAACTATATTTTTGTTGTCGCAGCACAAATATACCTCAAGTCTCAAGTAGTTATACTCCAAACAGCCCAATCTTGAGCTAACGCAGGAGTTTGGACCAACGGCTTTTAGTGTCTCTTCCGAAAGACACGGGCAAAGTGGGGTGAACGAAATTGCCCAAGCTTCGAAACGGCAGAGGTGGAATTGAACCACCGTCCTCTCGATCGACAGGCGTGAGCTCTAACCATTAGACAACCGCTCCCCTCACTATCATTGATCGGTTTTACCAAAACATGTTTATCTTCGCCAACTGGTAGCGTGGGGAAGATTCGCGTAGCTGTGTGTCCCAGTTGGAATGATTATAATTGTGTTTAGATGATTCGCTGCTAAGATGTAGTCGTCGTAATAGTATTTTTTTTATTGTATTTTATTCAGTTCCAACAGATCTGAAGACCAAGTACCAGGATTGATAACAAAATATAAGAACAATACGTATAAATAATAAAAACATTAAGAACAATAGTTATAATAAGGGTGTAAAACCACACAATACCAACATTACTAACACAACAAACTAAGATGTTAGCATTATACATATAAATGTTTTTGAATTACAGATCTGAAGGTATTGGCTCTAATAAATATATCACAAGTGGGTTCAGTTAAATACAATGTGTTGAAAGTAGTCATACATACATTTAAAAACTGAGTATTTCCTAACGTTGATTCTGCTATTAGAAAATCTAATAGGAGTGTAGTTTCGTAAAGAACTAGAAGGACAATCATATTGGATGTTGGATTTCCTACCAGATAGTAGGAATCTAGATGAGAGTGCACACACTAATGTAAAAAGATCAGATCTGCAACTTGCCTGTTGAAGTCTAAGATAATGGCAAAGCGCAGGATAATTGTAAGTCGAGTACTGTATTTTGGATTTGTAACATATATACTTAATGATTTTTTTTAACTCCTTCGAATTTGTCGATAAAAGTACGTTGCCACGGATACGAAATAACACTGCAATACTACAACTGGCATCTGACTAGAGATATATACAAGGATCGCAAGGCTTGTACATCGGTAAATGTTGTGCAAACGCGCTTAATAAAACCACACATCTTAAATGTAGATTTAGACATTACGACTAATATGGTCTTTAAAATTCAAATTACTAGTCAATGTGACCCCGAGATCTTGGACAGCGGTGACCGTGGGTAGGACCTGGTTTAAGATGGCGTAGTGAAAATAAGTATTTCTGTTGTTAATGAAAGTCATTATGCAGCATTTGTCTGCATTCAATTTGATGTGCCAATTGTCACATCAGAGGCACACACTGTCCAGGTCCTTCTGCACCAACTGACAATCGGTCACCGACGAAATTTCTCTAAACAGTTTGGAAACTCCAGCACAGAGTGATATTTCACATGAAACAACATTATTAGTGAGACCATTAATATACAAGATAAACAGAAGTGGGCCAATTTGTGAACCTTGTGGTACACCGGACAACACCGGCTTCCAGTCAGATGCTTTGGCTTCGAGTGCCGCACGTTGTTTCTGCTGAGATGGTTTCGTTTGAGAAGGTAGGGCTGCAACCAATGTATGCATTGCCCAGAATACCCATATGATTTAAGCTCGTGAATAAATAGGGGGGTGGCATACTGAATCACAGGGTTTACTAAAGTCCACGTAAACAGGATCAACTTGTTTCTTGTTGTCAATAGATTCAGAAATGGAGTCCAAGTAACAAGCAAGGTTAGATATTGTGCTTTTACACAACAAATCCGTGTTGGCTGCCAGAAATTGTGTTACGCACATGGTTATAAAATGAGTCGTACACCACTTTCTCAAAAACTTTACTAAATAGCGATGAAAGAGAGATAGGTCTGTAGTTACATACATTTCCTGTATCTCCCTTCTAATACACAGGAATAACATTTGCGCGTTTAAAACAGGTAGGGCTACTAGAATAGACCCAATTAATTTCTAATAGATGGAATCAAGTTTTTTGCGACTAGCCTAGGTACTTCACTACTTCTGTCGAAATACCTAATTTTTAAACTAGTGCACATGTTCTCTCATCTACCTGGTAATTGATGAACTGTTTGGCAATCATTCTAAAATATTTATATTCACCACATAGGCATTGTAGATAAATACATACTGTAATGTTCTCTTTTCCACAACCATTACCTCGTTACTTCAGCTGGATCCCCTCAATCACCTACATCCAAAAATTGCATTACAGTTGTCCTCACATAGGCATTGTGGATAAATACATACTGTGTTTTTCTCTACTGCATAACCAATCCCTATTTTTGATCCCCTAAGTCTCCTACATCCATAAATTGCATGACAGTAGTTGTCTGCTATCGGTATCACCTGGTATACAGTATTACATACAAAAACCGTCGCCAATCCCCGACACCGCCAAGTATAGAATGTTAATCCGCTTAGTGGCGCTGGCAATCAACAACGAGAACGGAGTTACCACAACGCGCCGCCACTATTTAGAAGCGATCTGCTATCCAGGGGCGTTTTCTTATGCGGGACAGATCAGTATTTTACTTCCGTGTTCATGTTATACGATTACAGTGCGAGTGATATTAAGACGGTACCCCTTTCGAGGAGTGTTTGGACCCTGAAAAACTAGTTTGTGAAAAGGGATAGTAGACAATCACATTTGCTCGCAATATTAAAATAGGAATGTGCCAAATGCACTGGTAAGTAGTCAATTAAGTTGAAGGGGAAACAAAAATCATGTTTTTTGGCTGATGCACCTCTAAGAGTTACTAAAACGTAACCATTCGCAGCTATACTTAAGAATATCACGCCAATGGTTTATTAGGAAAACCTTTTTGAACACATATCATCTTAAGTTGATGGTCCGCTGTTATATATCAAAGAGAGTAAAGGTCTTGCAAGATTCGCTCGTTAAATGAAAATATATAAGTATACACGTATTCTTGTATTTACCAATACGATAAGGCCACGCCGTTTGCGTCCAAACTCAACTTATGTAACGTATTTGGCCTTCATTTACTAAACCAGTCCTGTTTCTGGCAAAATAACACGTTTGTTTGAGACTCTGCGTTGGTTCTTTGCATGCCGGCCTCCTTTATTGCGCCACATGTAGTCTAGGTTACCCCGATTTTCTTAGAACTGCGCATGCGCTTATCGGTCGCGTTGGTTAAAAAGTCAGTGCTCAGTCAACTGGAGAAATGACCGGAATGTCCCTCTTTTAGGAAAATTTTTAATAAACCAGTCACGTGATATTTTTGAATTTATTTGCACATGTTTAGTTTTCTTTATCACTGTTAGGTACACAGCCCCCAAACCACGACTTTTGTTTCACTTTAATATATAAGGCGGGACATGTCCGCACGATGAGGCATGCCCTGTCGAATCATTACGGTATCCAGTAAAGACAGGGACTGCTCGCCACACCATCTGACTAAGTCGCATTGAATTCAGTTCAAGAAGGAGACAGCTGGAGATTGCCGATATATCGCTGTAGTGAATAAACATTGTAGTTGTGATTAAGAGAACATCTATGTTATAATGTATTATTAATTGCTTCGTCTTTTGACATTAGCCGTGTCGTGATGATGGTCCCAGAAATGAAAAATTGCCCGAACTCCTGTTTAAACCCTGGGTGTCGCATAAATGTGAGTGTCTATTAATTTTAACCCCGAGCTATTCGCATTTGGAACACGATCCCCCTAAACAATCACTGAAATAAAAACCGAAAAGAAGCCATTCTGAAGTTTCCGTGCACCTTGCACTTCCATTCATCCGTATTTACGGATCGACATTTTGAACAAATCCGATGGTTTATCAGCATGTTCATTTCGATTCCGATCGAATATCATCATTGACCAGGCCACGAAATATTCCTCATCAAACGAAATAACCTATATTTCGTAGGAAATGTATCGAATTCCGATGCAGATCGAGTATCGCCACCTACCAAAATGAAGAAATGCTTCCATCAAACGAAATCCGCTAGGTTTCGCCGGAAGTAGTTGTTGCTCTCCTCTTTATCCCTGTAGTCTGGGGTGAGACTGGCACCGATACCGGTCGTCGATTTTTGTTCCCCTTCCTCTTCGTCACTGATCCCGTTTCATTGGTGACTATACCAACCGTCTCCACTCCCCACTATCCCTCGCCCTCTTCCTCCACTCAACTCCCACTCCCGCCCAATAACTCTTCACACAGTCCCCCATCTCAATCTCGGTCTTCCTCTTCTCCTTTTACCCTCCACTCTAAGCGCATCCGCTCTCTTCCTCAAGCTTTCCCCTTCCATTCTTTCAACACGTCCAGCCCACGTTAGTCGGCTCCTCACAAACTTCCTCGTGAGATTCTCTCTCACACCAATTTCCTCCCTCAAATCCACCTTCTATTATGTTTCTTCCTGTAATTTTTCTCATCGAGTTAGTCTCATAAACCTGAAGTTTCGCCTGTTGTTTTTGTGTCATCGCCATGATCTATAGACCGTATATGTAAGCTGGAGTTGTGAATGAGCTAAGCACCTTTCCCTTTACCTTCTGAGATGTATATCTATCTCCCATCACCCTTTCACTTTCCTCCGTGCACTTGCCCCAGCTTTTATTCTCTTACGAATTTCCGTCTCCGTGACGCCGTCCCCGCAACCCGCTTCCCCAAGATATACAAAGCTGTCTCGTAGTTTCAGGATCTTTTTTTTTGTGTTGTCCGACCCAAAGCACCTCAGTTTTATCTAGACTTACTCACAGTCCAAGTCTGACAACGATTTCCTTCCACTCTATGAACATTTAAGCACCATACATTTATTTAAAAAGGGTTCACGAAGTATGTCAGATGATCATAGACTAGTGAAATTTGAAAGGTTAAATAAAGACAATATTGTGGATTTCCTTGTTAGGCATACATTATTAAATCCATTGCAACATGGATTCCTAAAAGTGAGGTTAACAAAGATGTTATGCTTTTTAGGAAGTAAGTGGATAGACTAGTGGTCACAAATAAATACGATCTACTTAGATTTTCCGAGAGCTTTTTACAAAGTGCCACACCAACGACTACAGCAAAATTATAATCCCACACATTTTCCTACTGTTCAATATCATCATCATGTTTAACATCATCATCATTATTACAATACCGGTTAATCGCATAAACGGTTGAGTATTACATAAACGGTTGACTATTATATTCCCCTCTCTCATGCAGGTATTTTATCAATCGTTTTGTCCACCTAACACCAACACGTTCAGCCATCACCAGCATCTCCACTCGCACTTAATCAATACCTGTCAATCGGCCTCTGTTCATTTTGTTCATTGCTCTCTCTACCTCTGGACCACCGATCTTTACTTTTCGCTCTGCTGAACACGGTAGTTCTAGTTCGCTGTTTCCCCTTGGCGTAGCACTTCTTTGAAATAGTCCTCACACACCCCAATAGCTTCTCGTTCTTTTATTTTATTACTGAACCAGTTGTTACATGCTTGCTCTTCTCATCTCTCTCTCTCTCTCTCTCTCTCTCTCTCTCTCTCTCTCTCTCTCTCTCTCTCTCTCTCTCTCTCTCTCTCTCTCTCTCTCTCTAATGCCATCTTATATATCAACTTCTTTCCGCAATCCTCGTCCAACGTTTTGTATATTTCCTCCTCCATTTCCCTCTTTGTTTTATCCATGGCTGTCCTAGCCTCCTTCTTCTTCTATCCGTACTGTCGCAGTAACGTTGTGTTCGGTTGTACTCCATTCTCCTTCATCACATCTATCATCTTAAATATATCTCGCTTTTCTCCGTTTACCCTCACAACTTCTTCCGTCCACCAAGTTTAGTTTTGCCTTTTCCAGGCGTTCTGCTAAGCCAACAATAGCATCTTCCATTCTTTTGCCACTTTTCCTATTGAAGTTTCTCATATTCTAACGTCAACCACTCTTTGTATGCATAGGCAGAGTTCCTACTGTTTTCCACCATTTGATGATCTTTCGACCCACTACTTTATTACCTCTCCTCTTTGCGTGCACACAACAAAAACAGGGCTTATGCTTTGTGGCCACATGTTCATCAGCATTGATCGTGCCGTCCTGCGCCCTCCATATCTGCTGTCTCCTCAGTTCCAACAGGTCGTGTTCTGGTTCTTTTTCACACTGACCGTTTGTATCTATAGAGTATATTGTGGCTTTCCCGCTTCTTGAATAATGATCCTGCCACGGCCAGCCCGTTTCCCAAAACTTATTCTACCAACTCTCGGCCATTTCCATTCCTTGTTCCCCATCCGATATGCCCGACCGATCCTTTTTCTCCCATCTCCGCAGTACCCACATGTCCATTAAAATATCCGGCTATGCATATCATCACATGCCCTTCCACCAGTCCCACCATTCTCTCCAGCTTTTCCATAAAGGCCTTTTTCTCTGTCTACGCCCTTCTTGTTTGAGGCACATTCATGTACATAATGCACACAGTTGCTATTTCATCATTCATGCAACAATGACCACTCTCACCACGTCCTTGGTGATTTCCTCTGATACTATGATACCCACACCATTTCTCTTCCCATCTCCTCCTGTGTGCAGCATCTTATACGAACCCACCAGTTTCCTCGCTCTATCTCCCTTCTTCTGCCGGGAGGAGCGGTGCTTCGGCTACCCCGGACGTGGTAAGTATATCTACTTTCCGCGGCGATGCCATTCATGTATTTTGGAACGTCATGACCACTGCAGTGCTGCCCTGGCTGACCTAGAGTGCAGTAAATATTCGGATGGTTCCTTCCCTTTAAATGAGCTGCCTCACAAGACTATACAACCCGTCCCGTCCGGGTTTTTAAATCAGATATGCCCTTCTCCTAGATGAGCTGTCTGTCTGACTATCAAGCCCCATCTGCGCCAGTTTTTAATTCCGAGAGAGCCTTCTTTTCTGGAAATAGTATAAAGTTGAATTTTTACCTGGGTCATTTTACAGAAACTGTCACTTTTATAAATTCAACATTATATTATTAATATATATATATATATATATATATATATATATATATATATATATATATAAATATATATATATATATATATATATATATATATATATATATATATATATATATATATATATATATATATATATATATATATATAAACGTTTTATTGTGAAGTATCAGAAATTAGAAAAACATTTGAACCAACAATCACATACAATTAGTGAGTCATGCTACACTACAATGAACTTTTTCATGCACCTTTTACATCAGTGAAGACCACATGTCAATGTTATTTGATTGTGTCAGATTTTATGGATTAACCTTCGAAGCAATTTCGCATTTTCAAGTATATAATCTATCAATGGTCTACATTCCGCGATTCCGTGACGATGTTAAATGCAATATTTAAAAATTATAAAAACCAATTTCCAAATAAATGGCAATGAAAATGTTTTTCCTAACACTAATGACGATGACGTATACAAGCATTAAGTGTTTATTCGTCAATTTCATATACATTCCACCTGGCTTGAGAAATCATTGTAATTCCCAGCATAGCATGTATATCCATTGCCAAAATAAAATACATATGATCTCAGATGGCATACATTCAATGATCATTTCAGTAGTAAATCACTTTTTTTATTCAACACAATAAAAAGAGCATAAAGGACCATACTGAATAATACTATCATCGGTTTGACAAGTGGTCATAAGTATTGTTATGTACCTAGTAATATCAATGACAGGTAAAAACAATGACACATCGAATGAAAATTTATTACAGTATAATAGATTGTCATTATTGTTAACCCCTAAATATTTAAGACTACATATTCTATTCTTCCCATAAAAAAACTCATCAACGCTGATTATTAAATAAATATTATGTGGTGACAACACAAGTATATTGATAAAGTAATCTTCAACTCAAGATTGCATTTGTAAGAAGAACAACATATTGTGAAGCGACATCAAAGAGACACTATCTGCGGAATGACCAACCTTCGTCTGACGCTTCTGTATCGACAGTGGGTGTTGATATCATGGTCAATTTTAACCGGCAGTTTCAGCTATATTACGACAAACAACGTACTGTCAAAATCCTCAAACTGTAGCAACTAACAACTGAGATGCGTTTCTCTGTGTTCCTGTCAGAATTACCGAATCGTACATAGTTTGTAAACACCAGCACGCAACATTTGTGCCGGTTTTATCTCGAACAGACTTCAAAAGCCCTACGTATATGAGACTGTTCACAGAAGAATTGCACACAAAAATCCAAGTTGCTACAAACTTATACGACGACGGCAAATAGTTGTCCACGTGAAACGTAGACATAAAACAAAATATAGCAAATGGAAAAGTTAGTATAAGAAACGCCAAACACATGATCAGCACGTTTCTTCCGAAACGAATCGACTTGAAAGTCGAATACGGGATGGGAGCGAGTGTGTCACTCTGTCCACCGATCGAATTCACTTGTGCTGTAATTTCATGGTGCGCACGAAGAATCGCGAAGAATAGACCTTTGCAGATTGCACACGTTCTCCAATCTGCCGTGTAATTGGTGAATAGCTTGCCAGTCATTCTGAAATATTTACGTTCGTTACCCATTCGTCACATAGCCTGGCATTGTGAATAAATACATACTGTAATGTTCTCTTTTGCACAAGCAATACCGCGTTACCTCATCTGGATCCCCTCAATCTCCTACATCCATAAATTGCATGACAGTAGTTGTATGCTATAGGTATCACCTGGTATACAGTATTACAAGGCAAACCCGATGCCATTCCTCGGTGCCGCCATGTATAGAATTTCTATCCACTTAGTGGCGCTGACAATCAACTGCGATAACATAGTTACCACAACGCGCCGCCACTTTGTAGAAGGGTTCTGCTATTTAGGGTAATTTTCTTGTGCGGGGAAGATCAAATATTTTACTTTTGTGCTCATGTTATTTAAAACTGCTTCCTCAACTGATCTAGCCTATCGCAAATGCGGTTCATTAGTATCCAAATGTGTAATGTGTGAATAGTTTATGTAACATCCGCAGTCGATTTAATAATAAGCTGTTGCTCCTTATATGTGATAGTTCTCGTAAGTATCCCTATATTTTGATTACGTTTTAAATCAGCAATCCCACATTGCTATGAAACTTTCAGGTCAGCACTAAATGTTACTAAGTCCTTTTCTTTTGTGGTTCTACCTAATACAGCACCCCCCGTTAGAAAAGGTAAAGTAGAACATCTCCATCTCCACTGTTAGACAACCCTACGTCACCAGTGTCTTAGTCTACACGTAATCTTATATTTACCAATACGTTCTGACTACGCTGTTTGCGTCCAAACTCAACTGATGTAAAGTATTTTGCCCTTCGTTTACTAAACCAATCCTCTTTCTGGCAAAAAACACGTATGTTTGAAACTTTGCATTGGTTCTGTGTATGCCGGCCTCCCTTAATACGTCACAATAGTCTAATTTCCCGGCAATCCCAGCGCAAACATAAGAAAGTTGCCAACATATTCAATCAAATTGTTTAATGTGTTTGCCTCGTCGCTACTATTCAACTGATGTTGATGCATTTAGACCCGTTTGACAAGTAATTAAAACCTTGCTGGTGCAAACTCACATTCAAAACTTGTTTATGCAAACTTGGCGTGATGAATGAGTCCATATTGACAGACGACCAGCAATAAAACTATTAGAAGATATAGTGAATATCATACAGTAACAGTTCATCTGTCTTCAGTCAATGAGTGTAAAAGAGTTTCACTTTGAAACAAATATGTTATAGAACGATGATTAAAGCTAGGACATTTCCATTTGTTGTGCCATTCATGTTCAGGTCCCTAAACGAGTATTTCTCTTGTTAGAAAGTCCACGCTTATTGTAGTTCGTGTTTCTTCTCAATTGAAGATTTTGATTTTTTTTGGTAACATATTAGGTACATAGGCCTACTGCTATTGTAAAATATACAATTTGTTGTCGATGTCTTCTAGGCATGTGCCGCATAGAACTCTTGCTTGTGAGTCTCGATGTCGATGTATCAATCTCTTCATCGTTAGAAGTTTATTACAAGCGTCTCAATTTCGCAGACATCACAGTAGGCCGATGAGAGGTAAAGGACGATTGCGTTATTTTTAGTGACGGAGCGGTACCTACCAACAAAAACCGGAAACGGCGGTTGTACCAATGAATTTTGACGAACCACGAACACGTCTACACATGCGGGTATCGTCGTGTATATTGCTGCACTGAACATGGATAGTAAGTTAACAATGTGTACAAGAAATTGAACGTGACCTCATATTTCACAAGGCAGCTAAAACATTTAATAAGCTAATTTAGTCACTAAACCTTACCTTTCTATAGAAACGGAATGATTGCGTCACGAAACAAACCACCTGTTTGTTCATCAACGATTGCTTGTTGTGGACGACGAAGACATGTGGGTTAGCTCATGATATATTGGACGAAATGCGCAACATCGATGAAGCATCCAATCACCAAACGTCCGTCTGTAGAGCTCAGACTGTCGGAGTCCAATACTCAAGGTCTGCCGTCGCCAATGTCATTCCATCTTCAATTGGTTTCCCACCACGACAGCGCTTGGGATTTAGATGTGACAAAACTTGCATACATAACTGTCTCACCCTGTGTGATCCCAACGCTCTTATCCAGTGGTGCACCAGAGTGAAATGACCTGGACCTGCTTCGCAGCCCCATCTAACTAGGGAATGATCAAGCTGACTGTGTTCCGAAGACACCCACAGTTGTCGACTTTAATGCGATCAACCACCAGCAGCTCAGCTACAACAGCAACACACCAGTGCTGTTCAAGTCATCGTTGAATGATTAGATGGACATGATATATATTAAAAACGTAGTTGTTGTTTATGGGTAGATATGTTGAAATACGAGATGGCTTCCACTATGAAAACTATTTATTTCAAAATCAAAATAACCTTTCAAAATTTTGATGTAGCCAATAAAAGCAACTTGTTATGCGGCTTAGAAAATCAGATATGAGAAATATAGTGAGCGTCCGTTTTGGCCATATTGAATTCCACATAATCTACATAAACATTTTGCAACCAGTAATTGTGGGAATTCTAATCTTGCTAATGCTAGGCGTACATTGCTCAACTTTTGTTGCGTGTGGCGTAATTGTGCGATTGGGATCGTGCTCATTACACACTATTTATGGCCCCGATTCAATTTTCGAATCGGTTCAACAAATGTTGCGCCGGCCAAATCAACAAGAACCTTGATTTCTGTTGAGTTGTGGATCATCGTACATTACATGACCCATCCATTTTAAGTCAAATAAGCACCCGATTCGCAACAAAAGTTCAGCAGTGTGCGCCAAGCATAATGCAGTCTACGAGTACTGCGTCAGATGAGTATTGAAAGGCATAATCTATTTTTAAGGATAGTAGATTTAAATGCATCTGGCAGAAAATTTAGGCACCTGGTTGCCGACGTCTGTCCTTGGTGAGTCGTACGGCACGCTTCAACAAACGTCTCTCAACACGGTTGTTTTTGAGAAGAGCTGAATGCATTGCTGACTGATTTGTTGCCTAGATGATAACGCTTATACAGCTTCTTAATCCAGATAGATCGTTATTTGATTAGAAGAGACAAACTGTGCAAAGCAACATGTGTCGTATCTCTGGCATATTGAAACACTTAATTAGTGCGGACTATCCCAAAATATTCGTCCGAATGATGTCATTAATCAGCAATGTGTTTTGTTTTAGCGCCATAACGTAACGAACATATTCTTGATAACGAAATATCCAAATAACATATGCTGTTCTCAATGAAAAGGGAAACGAAGGCGTACTTATGAACATAATTTGGTTTTATTGAAGTACCACTTTGTGAACAGTACAAGTGTAGCAACTAACAATTGTGATACATTTATCTGTGTTCCTCTCTAAATTACCGAATCGTACATAGTTTGTAAACACCAGTACGCAACATTTGGACAGTTTTATCTCGAACAGTTTGAAAAAGGCTTACATATATGAGACTGTTCACAGAAGAATTGCACAATAAAATCCAAGTTGCTACAAACTTATATGCCGGCGGCAAATAGTTGTCCACGTTAAATGCAAGCATAAAACAAAATATAGCAAATGGAAAAGTTAGTATGAGGAACGCCAAACACATGATCAGCACGTTTCTTCCGGAACGAATCGACTTGAAAGTCAACGACGGGATGGAAGCGAGTGTGCCACTCTGTCCACCGATCGAACTCACTTGTGCTGTGGTTTCACGGTGCGTACGAAGAATCACGAAGAATATTCGTGTAGTGGAGTAAACAAGGGCGACAGCAGGACACACGATCGCGATTAAAACAGCAAATATTAATGGCCCAGCCGAGTCTGTAGAAATTGTTGTTTGATTGATACAGCAATCGAGGTTCCATGTTGCAACAAAAGGTGTTATTGTCGCGGCTATCAACGCCCCAGTCAACCATATGCCACATATTATGAAGTAACATCGGTTTCGAGTGAGGATTTGTTCATAGCGTAGCGGTTTCGTTATGGCGATCATCTTGCACACGGTCACCCAGCAGAGACTGTGCATTGAGTTGACCCCGAACCAAATCGAGAAAACCGCATGAATCTTGGGAAGGTAGTTAATCGTGTCACGTACATTCGGTGTTGCTCTGGAGCACAGGGCAGCGCTGATGGGCATCGCCGTACATCCGGTGGCGAGGTCAGAAAGCGTGAGCGAGAACACGAAAAGCGTCGTGCGATCTTCGCGCAGTTGTCGATATCTCGCGATTACAGCGATCACGAGAGAGTTCAACACTATGTTCATAACGATCACTACACAGATTACCAGAGTCTTGATATCGTTAAAATCGCTTGTATCCATATCGATGATTCGCTGGGAGTATTGCACGTCCACATGCGTCCACAAACGTTGACAGAATGCGGTATGATACAACCTATGATATTAACCATGCGGCATCCTATAAATTGCTGGGACAGAGAAGCCGGTCAAAGCCATAATTAGCGATGCTGATCTGGTAAGCAACTAATCAGAGAAGGTCACACACATCAATCATAGTAAAGTTGGTGAAGGTGTGGCATGTCCGCACAGCTAATTACTGACCACACGACGTGGTTTGTGGGGTAATACACAGTTTGAGTGTTACCAGCCAGATAACATTATATTACGTGGCTGGTGATATTCGTGTAACATCAACAAATAGTATGTTATTCTCGTTATATAACGGTTAACTAATATTTGAGCATACTTTTCACTTCCTACTGTAAATAAGCTGCTGAGCCGGTTTCACAAAGTATTCGTATCGTTCAAAGGAACTGATGCGGACTTTTAACGCAAATTACGTAAATCACAACAATCACAGAAAACACGCAAAACGTTCGAATAATCGCGTGTCTATGCCAACGTGTCTATGCCAACGTGTCTATGCCAACGTGTCTATGCCAACGTGTCTATGCCAACGTGTCTATGCCAACGCGCTTATTCGGTCGCGTTCGAAATGATTCAAACGTCTGATGGATTCTCAGAACGAGGCTGCCGTGTGTTATCTGGGTTGATATATCACGGTAACATGCTCTATACCAATCAGGTAGTCTTATTACCGTGATATATTAATCCAGATAATGCACGGCAGCCTCGTTCGGAGAATATTTTATTAAACATACGTTTTTGAACGTCGAGTGGATATCAGCACGGCTGCCGTTGCATAATATCATACATCAGTGCACACAACAAAGGCACGTACGAAGTTACCAAAATAAGACATTTAAATACAAAATGATTGTGTAATGATTTTTGGTTACTAAAACACAAGTCACACCCACAGTAATACATGAACACATATGTGTTGACGCCATTGTAAACTATATTCTGTTGTTGTTGTCGTGATACAAATACTGTCACAAACCGGTTTTACCAAAAATATTTATCTTCGCCATCTGGAATCGAGGGGAAGATTCGCGAGGCTGTGTGTTCCAGTTGGAATCTAACTATAATCGAGCTAGCGTATGTTTGTTCTCGTTTTTATCCTAGACGGCTTGCACCTCGAGCGCAAAACCTTCTGGGATTAATCTACGACCCGTCGAATGAAACGTAACGCCTTTACTTTTTCGAAATACCAAGTATATCAAGGGTTGTTAGTTATTTTTAAGCTAAATCAACAAATGTTCGTTACGTAAAGCATAAACTTCCAATAATCGCAGAAACCACACGCGCGCGCGACTAATATGTCGGAACATATACCGTTTGAGAGTACGTAGCGCCATCTGGTTGGTTTATATTGCGTAAAATCATAGGTAGTGTATACCGAGCTGCGTCACTCTTCGAATTAACATGGAGGAGCCATTTTGCAAATTGACATTCAGCGCCACCAAGTAGGGGGCAGCTACAACTCTCTCCAGCGCAACCTGTAGTTCCACTGCGCCAACACTCAAGTTACATTTCCGGGTGAGAGGGCTATCGACATAAATCGCTGTTGACAATGCGATTGCGTTTCATCTATTTTGCTGCACAAACACTTCTCGAAAATTATTGCTTCATTACTAACCTCTAACATGGTAATATAGTCTCCACAACTGATGCGGTTATACACATGGACCTCCGCTGAATCAAGAACACAAACGAACAAATGTACACATGGCCATCGCATCGCCGGTGACACTGACAGGACAGTGAGTGACAGTGTTGTTGTTGTCAGTTGATGTTGGAGATGTCGATCTATTTTGTAATTGTTATGATATGGCTGAGGCCATGGGAAATTGAAAACAGTTTCAAAATCGGTAAATTACTTTTTAAAATATTATTTTTAAAGGGCGATTCCAGCAGCAAGACAAGGAGCATCATACATATTTCAAAGTGTGGTATATATATATATATATATATATATATATATATATATATATATATATATATATATATATATATATATATATATATATATATATATATATATATAAAATCAACTGATACACACATGACGCACCTAAGCAAAATACTTTTTTCAACTGAAGATTTCTAATGTTCTGACATTTTCTTGCAACTTCAAGTTTATCTGCAGCTCTCTTGTCAACGTCTTAGATGTCTTCCTCCAATCAGCCAACATTGGTTGATAACGTGATCTTCGTGAGCGGTCATCTTCCCTCGAGCTGTGCCCGTCCTCTCATGGACGGTGTCGGACAACTGGTGCTTCATCACAGTCCACCGGCTAATGGGTAGTTGCTTGGTAAATCTGTTCCAACTATGGATTTCTTCTTAATAATGACACGCATCTGCTGCTCAAATGACGAACAATGCTATGGATAGTGGATGGATTATAGTTACACAAATTCCAATTACACATACCAATTCAAATTCACCTCCTTAAACACAAATTTCAATTCCACGCTGAAATATCAGTATGTCAACAGAGCAACCATAGACATACTCAACGCCAAAAACTAACACCTAGATCAGAGTGATCAGCTTTATTTGACATATGCGTAATATGATTTTTAGATTTAACAAGATTGTCGTCCCAAACAACATGTTCCAGATGTCATTGGCTTATCGAGAGTCCAACAATTGTGTCATCACATTCACACTACTAGCATTACCACAATCAATTGACAGTTTGTTCCATTCATTTATCACCCTCTGTGAGAAAGAGTACTTTCTCATGTCCAACCTACACTGTTCCTTAACTAATGCTGCTTTGTGTCCTCTGGTTATACTGCCTTCTTTAAGTTTGAAGAGCATATTCCTATCAACATCCTCATAACCATTCACTATTTTAAACACTTCTATTTGGTTTCCTCTTAGTCTCCTGGTCTCTAGTTTTGTCAAACCACATTCTAATAAGCGGTTTTCATAACTAAGTTCTCTTAATTCTGGAATCATTTTAGTTGCTCTTCGTTGTATTCTTTCTAGTTTGTCTATGTCCTTCTTACGATACGGCCTCCATGCTTGTATACATTATTCCAAATGTGGTCTAACTATTGCTTTGTACAGTTGTACAATTGGCTACTTCTCCTTATACGAGATAGCTCTCCTAATTAGCCCTATACTTTGAATTCCTTTAGAAGCAGCAATCCCTTGTTGCTCTGAAACGTTCATGTCAACACTATATGTTACTCCTAAATCCTTTTTGTGAGGTTCTACCTAGTAGAACATTCCCCATTTAACGGCCATTTTATATTCTTCGTCCATGTTTCCATGTCATATGTGGATGCATTTACATTTCCCAAAATTTAATAACATTTGTCATTTTTCTGACTATTTAACTAATTTATCTAGAACATCCTGTAAACTTTGTTTATCTGTATCATTGACAACCTTTCTTCTTAATCTTCTTAACCTTTCTTCTTAATTTGCGTTGCTATCATTTCACATTTAAGGAGTAACAAATAACTGCCCTAAATTATCATATTTATCGCTCTCAAATTTAGTAACTGGAACTTGAAGTGAGCTGATATCTTATGTGGTAAACATTGAGCTGAAGTATTAATTCAGGACCTCTAGCATTTGAAATATGTCTGAAATTATGTTTTCACTGTTGTTTTCCAGTGGTCCGACCTTATCTCGAACTTTCTGTTTACTCCTTACATAAGCATAACAACTCTTGTTGTAATTTTTTATATTACCTGCCAATTTTTTTTCAAAGTAAATTAATCCACCTCCCCTTCTTTCTTGCCTATTCTTCCTAAACATTACAAAGCCTGTCAGTGATAACTCAACATCTACTATATCTTCATTTGCCCATGATTACGTGAGGATCAATATCTGCTACCACAATGTTAAGCTTTATTTACTATGCCCCTGGCATTTAAGTATACTCATTTAAATTACTATTAATTATTAGTTAATATTTGTTTGGATGTGCATTTGTACTCCTTTGACTACATAATACATATAATGGTAAACATGTGCACCGTATTATATTGAATTTAAGTTATGTAGCAAATAATTTGAGTAGAACAATTACTGATTGTAACTGAAAAGTAACTGAAAATACCATTTACATGTTCACCAATTCCGAAATCAAAGTTCCAATTACAGGAAACAGGGAATATTTATTCGTCCCAAAGACAACAAAACAGAGTATTCAACACAAAAACCATACAATATATTACATCTAAGTCGACATGAGAAAACGAAGTGGTAAGAATATTGAGTGCTGTCTGAAAATAAAAGATAATGTCATATAAGGGACGGGAGACTTAAACTAAGAATAAAAAGAAATCGCTGTCGTAGGAGCCACCCTATAGATTAATTTCACCCATTATTTAAATAAAAAAAATCCCTATAGATATTAGTGCGTAATTACTGAGTGTAAAAAAATAATATAGATATGTATGTATAGTACAAATGCCAACTTTCAATGTAACTGACCTCAAAACAATTCTGATTGAGTCTGAATGCAAACAATTATACGACTGGACACTGGAGATCGACTTTGCAATAATGTTCTGGTTGACTGGTCAGTTAATAGAACATGGCCAAATATTGGAAACAAGTAGAACTAGTTTACAGATATTGATAATTTACTTGGTGTGCTGAAAATTTGCCAAGGAAATTTGAGATGCACAGCCACAGGGTAGTTTTTATTTCTATGGAACTGGCAGATATCAGATGGTAATAACGTGATATGACCGCTGTGCTGAATTTAAACTATATAAAACAAAATAGATCTGCAATGCTAATGTTAAATTTTCATTGATATCCTCAACATCAACAAAAGTGTCACTCACTGACACAGTCCCATTGGCATTGCCACGGCATGCCACTGAATTAGTGAATGTCACCGTGTCACCGATGGCGATGCGTGCAATTGTTCGTTTATATCCTTACTTTGATTCAACGGATGTGCAATTGTATAACTGCGTCAGTTGCGAAGTCTGCATTACCAGGTTTAAGGAGGTTCGTAGTAAAAGAACAGTTTGCGTATATGTAACAGATAGGGCGAAACGCAATCGTGTGCGCGGCGAATACTTCTTCTAGCCATATTAATAAAAGCGATCACCTATTTGGTAAACACTGCTATCACGACTGTCACGTATAAACTACCAAGTTATCCCGCTCTGAGGACGGGCATTTTTGCTAGTGACTATAATTGTGTTTAGATAATACGCTGTTATGATATAGAAGTCTTAATACTAGGACAACGTATCTGGGAGTCCTCATTCTCCACGTGTCTGGTATGTCACCGTGTGACGTAACTGAGACGGAACCAACGAGGCATCGGCTACGTATATATGAGGCCACATTCATAGATGGGTTAATAAAAATACATAATAATATATAAAATACTTCTATTTCGCTTAAATCCTCAGGAGACACAAGCTCGACAGCGCACCAAAACAAAAGGCCATAAGCAGTCCATAATCGATAAGCAGTTCCAGTTGTAAACAATTGGATTGGTACGCTGGGGAGCTATGGAGATAAGCAAGTTTAAACAGGTGGGTTTGTTGTTATATTTCGTACAGACTGAACACTAACTGGAAGTCAGTTCCACAAAGTCGGTGCAGCAACTGAAAAAGCTCTACTTCCGACATTTGTCTTAACACTGGGAACAAAAGGTAGATGAGTATGAGTTAAGTATGATAAAAACTAACTCAGGGCTGTGCCAGATATGCCATACCACATTGACAAGTGTGTAATGGGTATTTTATGGTCAATAGTATCAAAAGGATCAAATAAATCAAGCAAGGATAGCGCTGATACTTTTACTCAATGGTATTTGAAGTAGATCACTCAACTCGGAGCAATAGTAGAACAAACGCATAGTGTTGTTAACAATTGTTGTACGTAATTACGAACTCCTATTGTTCTGAGTTACATAATCTACGTCAAGCGTCAACACAGGTTCCTTCGTAACAACCCCACCGCCGGGTTAATTGTGATTTTTTCATTGTACGAACCATTCACATGGACATCTGGTGCGCGTAAAAAATTCAGCCCCATAAATGCGAAACTGACAGACAAACACAGGCACAAAATACTTTATTGAATAGAAACCATTATTGACTATAGTATATTCGACACTCTTCATATTACGTGATTGTATTGGTTGGATAAATATACTGACTGATTAATATTATATTTATGGCATTTTTACCCGATTTTATTCAACCTGTGTCTCAGACCGTATACTCAACGATGTATCGGCGCTGTTGTTCTAAGTAGGTACGATTGTATTTTATTATCATGTAAGATATGATTGTCACCCATGCTACAATGTGTCGGCGCAACGGAAAAATACGGTAAAAGCAATTAATCCAAAGGCGGCGTGGCCAAAAGCCCGCGATATACGCCACTTGACACAGTTGTGTTACATACGCAAGCGTTGTTAGATGGGCGACCTGCCAACTGGCCATAGCTAATTAAACCACGAGATTGATAGCGTATGACCCGAGGCTACAATGAAACCAATCACTAAAATTTAATAGTGCTTACTGTGTGATACAAATTTATGGCGTTTATGTAGGAAATTGGCAAAGACGAATTTGCAGAGTGGCGATGAGGCGGTGAAGCTAGCGTTTCTATAATCCTTGTCATTGTCATGGTTACCAGTACCAATTATTGTTAAGTGTTATTAGCGACCTCGTTTATGGCTTTACATGTGCGTGTGAGATCGCACTTTCGCGTCAGTGCCTCACCACTGCAACAGTGGGTTCAGTTTCCCTACTGCCCCTTTCAAGATGTTCTGGCTTATGTTCTTCCTTTGGGTTCGATCATTTGATCTCAGCCAGTCTAGATCTCGCTGGTTTCAAAGACACTTGCCGACTTCCTGCAGATCTTTGTCGAGGGCAGTTGGGTTGTTGTTGCTGTATTATACAGTAAGCATTATTTCAACACTGCCCTTTGATCTATTCGATGTATGGATAAGAAAGAAATATGCGCAAACAACAGTTCTTAACCCTTCTTCCAGACTTAGACATTGGTCCAATGCAGCACTGCAATATACCAAACTTTCCGTCTGTTACTTAAGTTTTCTTGACGTTTATCAAAACGTTGCAGCGCTGACTCTCCTCAAACGTGTCCAGAACATTCACGCGTCTTCTGATGACACCGTGTCTTGTCACCGGAGTCCAATGTAGTCAACAATCATTAATATTACCATCTCAATATGTGTCCTGTCATATGAGTCCAACGTAGTGAATAATCGGAGTGGCGAAGCGACATATTATCATAATTCTTCACGTTCTCATAGTTACCCCTATCATTGGTCGTTAATTATTATTATATAGTTCCTGGACAGATGGTGGATTTTACTTCAACACTACCCGTTTCATCTACTCGATGAGCGGAAACTGTGTTTTGAGTGGACTCTCAACCAAATCGAGAACATTTTAGGGAGGTAGTTAATTGTGTCACGTACAGTCGGTGTCGCACTTGAGCACAGGGCAGCGCTGATGGGCGTCGCCCGTACACCCGATGGCGAGACCAGATAGCGTGAGTGAGAACACGTCAAGCGTCGTGCGATCTTCGCGCAGTTGTCGATATATGGCGAATAACGATAACGAGTTCATCATTATGTTCATAACGATCACTACACTGATTGTCAGAGTCTTTATGTCGTCGAAATCGCGTGCATCCATATCGATGATTCGCTGGTAATTTCCAATGTAGCACGTCCACATACGTCTACCGACGTTGACAGAGTGTGTCATGATACAACTTTCAATATTAACAGTGCGGCACGCTACACAATGCATGGATAGAGAAACTGGTCAAAGACATAATTAACGATGCTGAATGGCATTTGACCTAGATCACGCATATCGAAACAACAGTAGAACAAACGCTTATCGTTCACAATTATTGCGCGTAACTGATGGCGATATGATGGAACAGACATACACAGGCACACACTACTTTATTGTATAGAAACTACAAATGAAGATAACAGATGTAAGAAGCCTAGTCACGAAGCATGGGGCAATTAACTTCGAAAGTTAATTAACTAAATTACAATTAACTCACAATTTTCCCAATGGAATTAAATTAAATTAACCTACCAAATTGTTCAATTAAACTACATGAAACATTTACTTTCATTCAATTAACAATTATTTTCAATTAACTTCAAATAAATTGCCATGTTGACCGGGATGTCAAACTCTTAATACACACGTGCCTTAGACATGCTGAACAGAAATACAGGTGGAAAATGAATATCTTCAAAGATTGTTACTATCCCATAATCCCCGTTCCGACTATTCAACTGTAGAAGACATCATGGATTGGTTTGTTTTACCAGATGGTCACTGCACTTGCCACCCATACAAATAGGTATTGTGGTCACCATGGAAGCCACTACTCCCAAGAAGATTACTACCAACAATTCCCATGCAAGATAAGACAAAAAAATCCACTATCTGCTACGGAGGGGGTGGCTAATGCCTGCTGTCTGCACTATGGCAAGCAAGTTAATGAAACATAATTACATTGCACAAATGTCTCTAAAACGTGAAAGCACAATTTGAAAGCATATTTCAAAAATTTAAGTTAAATATTGTATTGCGGGATTTCGTTAAATTTTCACATTTGTCCCGTTGGATTTTGTCATGTCGGAGTATGTCTAGAAAAACGCCAGACTCCAGATCCACTTTGCATTGCATCTCCTTGGATGCGTGAATAAAGCCACAAATGCAAGATGAGTCAATATCCTTACATAATATAGCTGTAGCACCTGGCCAGGCACAGTCAAAGTTCAGCTTATTCAATGATTGACACTGGCTGGATATTGACACTGTTAAAAAACTGCCTGGACCTGACTACCTTTCTTTGATATTGGTTGGGTGAACTTGGGTTACTGGCGGAGTGGCTGTGTCTAATGGGCACTATGATCATCAAAGCTAATTCTTACTCCTGACAGCAAGTCAGTGGCAATCATCACCGGATTGCGTAAAAATAATATACCCAGTAAAAAGTTAATTGAAAGTTAATTTCAATTAAACTAAATTAACCTCTTCCAGTAAAGTTAATTAATTAAATTAAATTAACTTGATTGCGTTAATTGAATTAACAAATTGCCAATTAACAATTGATATTAACCCATGCCTGCTAGTCACCCATGCAACCATGTAGCAACGGAGAAATAAGGTAAAGAAATAATTAAGCCAAATGGGTGCATAGCCAAATGCTCCTTCAGCAAATACGCCACTGGACACAGCGTTGTTAAATGGGGCGACCTGCCAACGGACCACAGCTAATTAAACCACATCGTTGTTTACTGTGTATTACAAATGTATTACGTTTATGTGGCAAATTGGCGAAAACAAAATTGCGGAGTGGCGAAGCGAGAGATCAGGTGGTGAAGCTAGCGTTGTTATCAACATTGTCATGATTATCTATTCATCGAGTAGATCAATGAACCACGGACACGTACAATGGATACCTCTAGAGAGAAAAATATTTTCTATTTTTAATTCAATATAGCTTCCTTGCTCAAAAATTGCTAGAACCAACCAGGGGAGAAAATGTATTATTTATGTATTATTCAAAATGAATTGGTGGAAATGGAAATATGCATGAACCATGTGTTAATAGTGATCATAATCAAACACATTTTGACATCAAAGTGAAGCAAAGCTAGATTGGAATAACATGCTGAGGAATAAGACCGCAATTGAAAGTTGGAACATTCTGAAATATGAAGTTGAGAGTATCATTGATCAATTTGTTCCATTGAAAAAGCAAGGAAAACGGTCTAGAAAGAAACATTTGTCAAAAGAAGCCTACAAACAAACTACCGTAAATTTCCGTGTATAATACGCATTTTTTCCCTTCAAGTTTTACTTAAAAGTCCGGGTGCGTATTATACATGGTGATAGCAGATAGGACGAAATGGATAACGCTACTGGAACACTAGTACTATGACGTCAATGAGCGGGAAGCGTGCGCGACCGGGAGCGTCGCCGACCGGGAATAACGCAGAAATGTGTGGACGGTGTCGGATTAATACGCTCAAATATGTGTTGCTCTCTGAGCGCCAAAGCACCATGATTGGCGATCTTGAATCACGTGAACGACCCGACTAGTCAATGCCACGCCCACGGGTCAGCCAGTGTGGCTCCATGTTTAAAGTTGCGAAAGCAAATAAAGGTGATTGTACCACATGTATGTTTCGCAGTTGAAAGTGTGCGTGTAACATATCAGAATAGAGCTTGGTGTTAATTTAAAATTGAGAGCAGAATGACGCAAAGTAATTTCTAACAAGCACACATTTAATCAGTTGCGCAATGGTCAAGCTAACAAGCAAGTTACGTGGGGCTTACACGACTGACGAGGCGATAATATTGTCGCGTGCGACGAGCCGGCGGCAATGCCGTAACTTGCGTGACATGTTTACGATTCTAAGATGGATTCAAGGATCATCACACAAACGAACTTTGTCGCTTCACGCAAACTATCAGAAGCCGGAAAATCAGGGGTCAATGTCAAAAGTTGGGGTGCGTATTATACATGGTAATATAGGAATTATATCAGAATTTAGCAAAAGTCAAGGTGCGTATTATACATGGGGGCGTATTATACGCGGAAACTTACGGTATGTGGAAGGTTTATAGGCGTACCAGAAAGGATGAAGACTATGCAAATTACAAAGAGGCACTTAATGCAGCTACGACTGAATTTAGACAATCTAAAAGAACCTATGAGCGAAAATTAGTGGTTAGAATAACAATTTACAACAAGAGTTTTTATGCATATATCAGAAATAAACAAATCGTACGAGACAGGTTTGGACCACTAGAAGACAGTGCTGGAAATAATTTTTTTTTAAATGTTTTAAACCAGAGAGGATATTAGTTCACCACCAGCTCCAGATGCTACATTTCAGGAGGCTAAAGGTGATTATTTAGGACAGTTAATTGAACTACAGAAATGATAGCTCAGAAAAATAAAGGCAATAAAGGATAATAAAGTTGGAGTTGATGGAATTCCTCCAAGACTACTAATGGAAACAGTAGATCAAGTTAGCATACCAACTGCAAGAGTGTTCAACTAGTCATTAAAAGAAGAAGTGGTTCCTTTTGAATTGAAAGAAGCAAACACCATACCATTATTTAAAAAAGGTTCCAGAAATAAGTAATAAAATTACAGACCAGTGAGTTGAACATCAGTGATTTGTAAATTATTAGAAAGGTTATCAAAGATCATATGGTGGACTTCCTTTATAGTTATAAATTACTGAATCCATCTCAACATGGATTCCTAAAAGCGAAGTCATGCTTAACAAATTATGTTATGTTTTTGGAAGAAATAATCAATTAATAAGCATATGGTATCGGGGATGGCATAATCGATTGGATAGAACAATGGCTGACTAACAAACGACCGAGTGTTGTAGTAGATGAAGAAATCAGTTTTGAATGGATAGATACTACTGTAAAAGTAAGGAGTAACAGCAAGTGCTGATATAAACGTTTTAGAGCAGCGTGGTATTGCAGCTTCCAATGGTAATCAAATTATCAGGTTCAGAGAAATATAACATACAAGGAAAACGCTAATTAATTATCAACCAATAACTGGGACAAATTTAGAATACTGCATACAAGCGTGGAGACCATATTGTAAGAATGATATAGATACGTTTGAACGAATACAGAGGAGAGCAACTAAAATTATTCCAGAACTGAAATAACTTAGTTATGAAGAACGCCTAAAAGAATGTGGTTTAACAGTCATAGAGATAAGGATGTTAAGAGGAGATCAGATTGTAGTTTTTAATGATATTGAATGGGTACGAAAATATTGATAAAAGTATTTTTTACTCAAGAAATATAGTAGAACTAGAGGACATGAGGTAATATTAATAAAGGATCAGTGTAGATTGGATATCAGGATGTACTCTTTCTCACAGAGGAAAATTAATCAGTGGAACAAATTATCTACAGATTGTGTAACTGCTAGCTGCGTGAATATGTTTAAAAACACGGTTGACACATGTCTCAGGAGGGCGGGTTACACCTCAATGACAAATTGTTGGACTCTCGATAAGCCAATGGTTTCCTTGTCCACTTTTAAAGTATGTTTTATTGTTGCTGTCGTAGCACACTATCATAAACCGGTTTTATCAAACAAATATTTATCTTCGGCAACTGGTAACGTGGGGAAGATTCACGCAGCTGTGTGTTCCAGCTGGACTGATTATAATTGTGTTTAGATGATTCGCTGTTATGATGTAGACGTCTTAATACTAGGGCCAATAGAGTAGACCCAATCAATTCCTACTAGGTGGAATCACGTTTTGTACAACTAGCCTAGGTACACTGCTTCCTTCGAAATACCTAATTTGTAGACCATTGCACACGTTCTCTCATCTACCTGGTAATTGGTGAACTGCTTGCCAGTCATTCTAAAATATCTACATTCGTCACATAAGCATTGTGGATAAATACATACTGTGTTTTTCCTACTGCATAACCAAACACTTTTTTTTGATCCCCTAATTCTCCTACATCCATAAATTGCATGACAGTAGTTGTCTGCAATCAGCATCACCTGGTATACAGTATTACATACAAAAACCGTCGCCAATCCCCGACACCGCCAAGTATAGAATGTCAATCCGCTTAGTGGCGCTGACAATCAACAGTGATATCGGAGTTACCATAACGCGCCCCGACTGTTTAGAAGCGATCTGCTATCCAGGGTCGTTTTCTTACGCGGATTCAGATCAATATTCTACTTCTGTGTTTATGTTATACGAATACAGTGCGGGTGATTTTGACACGGTACCCCCTTTCGAGGAGTGGTTGGACCGTGGAAAACTAGTTTCTGAACACGGAAAATGGATAGTAGAAAATCACAATTTGTTCGCATTATATTAATGTCATAGTAGTGAGTAAACGTTGTAGTTGTGACTAAGAGAACATGTCAGATAAGTAGTTTATGTCTACGTATTGGCATAAGGCAAAACATACCAAAGAACACACTTTGGCTCGATATGCAGCATGCCATTGCTTCGCCTTTTGACATTAGCCGTGTCATGATGATGGTCATGGCGATCTGTGTTGGAGTTTAGGAAATCATTCTGGCCACAGAAATGGCAAATTACTTGTATTCCTATTTAAACCCGGTGTTGCACAGATGTGGGTGCCTATTAATTTTATTCTCGAGCTATTTGCATTTGGAACACAATCCCCTCTTCCTAAAATAAAATCACTGAAATAAAACCGAAGTCTTTTTTAGAAGCTCCTATAAAGTTTCCCTGCACCACCCACCCTATTCATCCATATTTATGGTTTGACATTTTTAATAAATCCAATAGTTGGCCAGCAAGTTCATTTCGGATCGAGTATCGCCATTCATCAGGCTATATATTTGAACACACCTATTCTTATATTTTCCAATAGGATATAGGTATGCTGTTTGCGTCCAAATTCAACTTATGTAATAATAATAATAATAATAATAATAATGTAACGTATTTTGGCCTAAACTAATAATTTTCTGGCAAAAATAACACGATTGTTTGAGACTTTGCGTCTAAACTCAACTTATGTACCGTATTTTGGCCTTAGTTTACTAAACCAGTCCTCTTTCTGACAAAATAACACGTTTGTTTGAGACTCTGCGTTGTTTCTGTGTATGCCGGCCTCCCTTGATACGTCACAATAGTCTAGGTTACCCCAATTCTCTTAGAACTGCGCATGCTTATTGGTCGCACTGGATAACAAGTCAACGCTTAATCAACTTGAAAAATTACCATAATGTCCCACCTTTAGAACACATTCTGAGTAAACCAGTAGCGAGATATTCTTAACTTTAGTTGTACATGGTTAGTTTTCATTATCTATGTTAGGTGCATAGCCTCAAAACCATGTCTTTTGTTTCTCTTTCATATATAGGGGTAAGAAAAGGTGGGACATTGATTTCAGTTCACGAAGAAGGCAGCAGGCGTTTGCCGAAATGTCGCAGTAGTGAGTAAACGTTGTAGTTGTGATTAAGAGAACATCTGTGTTATAATGTGTTATTCTTCAAACTTAATGAACACTACTGCGGTCAAAAAAGTAGTTTATGAGTGCATAATGGCACAAGGCAAAACATAAACCAAGGAATACACTTTGGCTTAATATATAGCATGCCATTGCTTCGTGTTTTGACACTAGCCGTGTCGTGATGATGGTCAAGGTGATCTGTTTTGGGGCCTAAGAAGTAATTCTGGTCCCAGAAATATAAAATTACACGTACTCCTGTTTAAACCCTAGGTGTCGCATAAATGTGGGTGTCTAATAATTTTATCCCCGAGCTATTCGCATTTGGAACACGACCCCCTTCCCCTAAAATAAAAACTGAAATATAAACCGAAGCGGCTTGATAGTTTGAATAAATCAATGGTTGTTCAGCCTGTTCATTTTGATTCCGATCGAGTATCGCCTTTGATCAGACCCCAAATATTCCTACTTCAAACGAAATAACCTACACTTCGTGTGAAATCTTCCCAATTCCTGCAGATCGCGTATCGCCATCTACCAAGGTTACGAAATGCTTCCATCAAACGAAATCCGCTAGGTTTCGCCCGAAGTAGTTGTTGCTCTCCTCTTTATCCCTGTAGTCCGGGGTGAGCTGTGTGAGTTGGGTTCCATAAGGATCAGTATTAGGACCTCTATTATTCCTTATATATATATATATATATATATATATATATATATATATAAATTACTTGGATAATAATATAACAGGCAGCGTACTGAAATTTGCGGATGACTCAAGTGTTTAGAAAGGTTAACAATGATGGTGATAGACAACATTTACAAAACAATCTACACATATTAATTAAGAATGGCAGATATTGTTAAATTTTGGGACATATAAATACCTACACACAAAACACGGGAACTTTGATTTAAATTATAAAATGGGATATACTGTTCTATGTCCTACTGTAAAAGAAAAGGATTTCGGATAACAATAATATATACAAGGATAAACAGCTAATTATACCTCTGTATGGGCAACACGCTTGAACGAATACAGAGGAGGGCAATTAAAATTATCCTAGAACTGAGCGATCTTAGTTATGAAGAATGCATAATAGAATGTGGTTTAACAACCCTAGAGTCATGAAGGTGAAGAGGAGATCAAATTGATTTTTTTAAGACATTGAATGGGTATGAAAATGTTGATAGACATTATTTTATCACTCAAGAAAGATAGTACAACTAAAGGATATGAGGTAAATTAGTGAAGCATCAGTGTTAATTGGATATCAAGAAGTACTCGTTCTCACATCTCAGACCAATAAACTGATGGAACTAATGATGTACAGATTGTGTAACTGCCACCAGCGTAAATATGTTTAAAAACAAGGTTGACACATATCTCAGTAAAATTAGTGACCACCCGACGTGGTTTGTGGTTTCAGAACTATCATACAATAAGCAAGCAAGTGAAGCTTATTTTCAAATATATTATTAGAAACTGCATATTAATACATATTTATATTTGTCATTTTTGACTATCATACGCCAAGAACTAAACAAAATTGACGTATATAAGGAAGAGGATTAACCTGAGGGAAGAGATTAGGACACATTTCAGCCTAGAGGGGAAGAATAGCAAGAAACCGGACGATGTGGGCAGGTCACTTGATGCGAACGGAGGAGGGCCGATCACTAAAGAAAGTACGGCCTAGAGGTGATTAAACAGCCAGACCGTAGGAAAGGGGAAGGCCGCAACTCAGATGGGAGGACTGTTTATAGAGGGAAGTTCGAAAGGCACAGGATTGAGAATGCTGACAATTGGGATGGGATAACAGTTGAGGCGTTGGAGCAATACATGAATTAGCCTCACCGCTTTATAAAGGCAGCAACGAGGAAGAATAGATCCCAGTTTCAGAATATCATATAACTGCAAATTCAAAGAGCGGACTCCGCCAATAACAAATTAGTCACACATGCACGCGCGCAGGCACGCACGCTCTCACTTTCCCCTCTTCCTGATCAGCATCATACTCATCTTGGCATACTTTACTTAGGCTTATTTAGGTTCTTCCTGACCGTAGGCGGTGGCCTCGGTGGTCAGATCTTCAACTTTTCCTTGGAATGCTCTATGAGTTCCTGGCAAAGCAGCTTTGTAGTTGTAAAGAAACTCCTCAGTAATCCAATGTCTATGTAGACGGTTTTTAAATGAGTTGACACTTGGATCAGTTACAATTACTCCTTCCGGTAGATCAGTTCATAATCTGGTAACTGTAAGTGAGACGCTTTCTTATCTAACATTTGTACAAGCACGTTCTATTAACAATGTAAAAATATGACCCCTTGTTCCTTCTTTGTATCACTGTCTTTGTGCAGCTTGACAACGTTAGTTACATCACTGTCATATTTCCCTTGAAGCAGTTTATATACCTCAATCATATCACCACGAGTTCGTATATATGCAAGTATGGGAAGTTTAAATATCTCAAGTCTTTCCTCGTAAGGAATATTTTTCATACCAGGAGGCTGCTTTGTTGCGCATTTTCGATGACATCTTTGTAATTCTGTCATAATCATCATCGTCCTCCTTCTCCGTATCATCTTCTTCAATACTTTCCGTATTGTTTTCATTTTAGTCATTAAATTCATCGTGTTAATTATCTTGTCATAATACTCATCCTCATCATGATTTCAACATCATCATATTGTTATCCTTACCCGTATAATCTTCCTCATGCGAATCATCCTCATAATCCTTATCATGGTGACCCTCATCATCATAATAATTGTAATAATGATCCTGATTCTAGCTAACAACCTAATTATCATCATCAACTTTCTCGTCTCGTATTGATCATAATTACCATCCTCCTCATCCTTCTCATCGTCGTCGTCATCATCATCTTGTCATCATTATTATTTTCAGAATTATAATCACACCAAGTTTCCTCCTCTTCAACATCATCATTATCTTTATCATCATCATCATTATTACATTACCGGTTAATTATTACATAAATGGTTGAATAATACATAAGCGATTTACTATTACATTCCCATCTCTCAGGCAGGTATTTAACAATCGACTTGTCCACCTAACACCAAAACGCTCAGCCATAACCAACATCTCCACTCGCACTTCATCAGTACCTGTCACTCCGCCTCTCTTCGTCTTCTTCAGTGCTCTCTCTACCTCTGCATCACCGATCGCATCCAACTTTACTTCTCCCTCTACTTCCTTCGGTAGAAGTAGTTCGCTGCTTTCCCTTTGGCTTAGCAGTTCCTTGAAATAGCCCTCCCACACATGTAACACATCTTTCCTCTCTGTGACTAGCTTCCCATTATTGTCTTTGATTATTGATTACGTTTTTACCTTGCTCTCCCCATTCGTCTCTCTCGTGACATCTTATTTATCAAATTCTTCCTGCAATCCTCTTCTTACTTTCTGCACATTTCGTCCTCCTCCATTTCCCTCTTTGCCTTGTCCACTGCTCTCCTGGCAGCCTTCTTCCCCTATCCGTACAGTTGCTGTAATGTTGTATTCAGTTGTTCCCCATTGTTCTTTATCAATGCTAACATGTTCTATATCTCTCTCTCTTCTCCGATTTCTTCTTCCGTCCACCAAGCTTGGTTTTCCTTTTCTAGACGTCCTGCCACACAGCTCCTCTGCTACGCCAACAATGGCATATGTCTTTCATTCTTCTTCCACTATTCTGTAATAATCTAAGGTCAACCTCTCTTTGTATGCAACGACCGGGTGCCGACTGCGTGTCCACCGTTTGATGGTCTCTAGCCCCACTACTTTATCCTTTCTCTTCTTCTGGATGCGTACAACAAAAACCTGGGGTTTGTGCTGTGTGGCCACATGTTCACCAGAAATGACTTTGCAATCTCCCACCCTCCATATATGTTGTCTTCTTACTACCAACATGTCGTGTTCTGTTTTATGCTGGCCACTTCTCTACAAAACATTTTGGCTTTCCTTCTTCTTCTTGAGGAATGTTCCCCATCCGAATATCACGACCGATACTTCTTCTCTCTTCTCGCAGCGCCTCTAGCTTCATTCTGTCCATCATGTTTATCACTTCTAGTGATCCCCCCCCCCATCGTTCCCACACTCAAGCTTCCCACAAGGACTTCCCATTTAGGTCGCCGCCGGCGGAGCGATCCACCAGGACTTCGCTGATTTGTTGACACTGCCAAGAGGCGCAGTGAGTCGGTTACCCAGGAAGCGGTAACTATATCGACTTTCCAACATAGGTTGGCTTACAGTGTGGTACATATTCGGATGCTTCCTTCCCCTTAGGTGAGCTGCCTCACAATACTATTCAACTCCTCCTGCCCGGGTTTTTAGATCAGAGGTTCCTTTCTCCTAGGTGAGCTGTCTGACATGAATATTGAGCGCTACCTGCTAGAGTTGAAAATTTAGTTATACGCTGGAAATAGTATACAGTTGATTTTTTTACCTGCGTCTTTCAACGTAAACTGTCCGTTTTACAAGGACAACTTGAAAACGATTTTGAAAGCACAAATTCAAAACTACATTTTATTGTATACTATTACAGATTAGAAGAACATTTAAACAAACAATCATATGCAATCACTAAACCATGCAGCACTACAAAAAGCGTCTATTTTCATGCACCTCTTACGTCAATGAATAACTGGCTGATATCTTTGACGTTATTGAACATACATTGTGACATTGCTATAACATATAAAAGGTTTACAGTGTTAAGATCACATGTAAATATTAAATGAGAGTTCTTAGTAACGTTTCTTGGATTATATCAGATTTGATGGCGATCCTGGGATGCAATGTCGCATTTTCATGCAGTCAATCTATCAGTGGCCTACATTTCGCACGTATGTGATTCCGGGAATTTTAAATTGTGACGACCTTCAACAGAAAATTCCTCACACAGTCAAGGACAGCATCCATAATCTCCTAAATGCACTATTTTCAAATTATAAAAACCAGTTTCAAAATTAATAACAATGAAAATATACATGGTAACACCAATGACGATCCGTGACACCAATGACAATTACTTTTATATCGTTCTCCAGTTTACTTATGTCAAAACTACATTTTCTTACACAACATGTGAACAAATAGTATGTGTTCATTCATCAATTTCACATACATTCCATCTGGTTTGAGAAAACCATGTCATTCCCAGCATAGAAGTTACATGCATTGCCAAAATAAAATACATATGATCTCAGATGGCTTACATTCAATGATCATTTCAGAAGTAAATCACTTTATTATTCAACACAATAAAAAGAGCATAACGGCCCATATTGAATAATACCGTCATCGGTGTGACTATTGGTCATAAGTATTGTTATGTACCTAGTAATATCAATGACAGGTAACAACAATGACACATCGAATGAAAATTAATTAGAGTATCAGATAATAATTTTTTTACTGTTGTTATGCCCTAAATATTTAAGAACATAGCACAATTGGCTCATAATAATCTAACTCTTTACTCTTGTCACAAATTGATGGAAATTATGAAAAATCAACTTACAATATTTTGATCTGGGATTATTTAACAAAAAAATATTTAGTGCTATGCCTTCTTTTTATCTTTACTTTGTGTAATACAGTAATTATCGTTGGGACAGGTAAGACCAATTACGCATTTTATTCTTCCCACAAAAAACAACTCATCAATGCTGATTATTAGAGAACATACGACAGCATAAATATATTGAACAAAATAATCTTCAATTCAAGATTTTATTTGTAAGTAGAACAAAATATTGTGAAGGGACATACAACTGCTGAATGAACAACCTTTGTATGACGCTTCGGTAAATGCAGTGGGTGTTGATATCATGTTCAAGTTTAATCGGCAGTTTCCGCTATGTTACGACAAATAACGTAGTGTAAAAATCCGAAAAACGCATTCAATCCTCGATGGAAATGGAAGCGAAGGCGTACTTATGAACACAATCTGTTTTTTGTTGTAGTACCATTTAGTGAACAGTACTAGTGTAGCAACTAACAACTGAGATACGTGTGTCTGTGTTCCTGTCCTGAATTACCGAATCTTACATAATTTGCAAACACCAGCACGCAACATTTGTGCCGTTTTCTCTCGAACAGATCGAAAAAGGCCAACATATATGAGACTGTTCACAGAAGAATTGCACAATAAAATCCAAGTTGCTACAAACTTATACGACGACGGCAAATAGTTGTCCACATTAAATGCAAGCGTAAAACAAAATATAGCAAATGGAAAAGTTAGTATGAGAAACGCCAAACACATGATCAGCACGTTTCTTCCGGAACGAATCGACTTGAAAGTCGAAGACGGGATGGCAGCGAGTGTATCACTCTGTCCACCGATCGAACTCACTTGTGCTGTGATTTCACGGTGCGCACGAAGAATCGCGAAGAATATTCGTGTAGTGGAGTAAACAAGGGCGACAGCAGGACACACGATCGCGATTAAAACAACGAATATTAAAGGGCCAACCGAGTCTGTAGAAATTGTTGTTTGATGTATACAGCAATCGAGGTTCCATGTTGCAACAAAAGGTGTTATTGTCGCGGCCATCAACGCCCCGGTCAACCAGATGCCACATATTATGAAGTAGCATCGGTTTCGAGTGAGGACTTGTTCATAGCGGAGCGGATTCGTTATGGCGATCATCTTGCACACAGTCACCCAGCAGAGACTGTGAATTGAGTTAACGCTGAACCAAACCGAGAAAACCGCATGAATCTTGGGAAGGTAGTTAATCGTGTCACGTACATTCGGTGTCGCACGGGAGCACAGGGCAGCGCTGATGGGCATCGCCGTACATCCGGTGGCGAGATCAGAAAGCGTGAGCGAGAACACGAAAAGCGTCGTGCGATCTTCGCGCAGTTGTCGATGTCTCGCGATTACAGCGATCACGAGAGAATTCAACGTTATGTTCATGACGATCACTGCACAGATTGTCAGAGTCTTGACATCGTCGAAATCGCTTCCATCCATGTCGATGATTCGCCGGGTGTGTCCGAAGTAGTAAGTCCACGTTCTTCCACCAACGTTGACAGAGTGCGCCGTGAAACAACTTTCGATATATATCAACCATGCGGCATGCTACAAATTGCTGGATAGAGAAGCTGGTCAAAGCCATGATTACGATGCTGATCAAGTGAACATCTAATAATATAACATCATAGAAATCAATCATAGAAAAGTTGTTGAAGGAGTGGCAAGTCTGTGCAGCTAATTACTGACCACCCGTCCTAGTTTGAGGCTTCAGAACTCTCACACAATACAACTTAACGCCCACAATTGAAGTTTGTTTTCCAATATGTTATTAGAAACTGCATATTAAAATCCATATCGATGGTTCGCCGGGAGTGTCAAATGTTTCAAGTCCACTTACGTCCACCAACGTTGAAAGAGTGCATTGTGTACCTCAAGGATCAGTATTAGGACCTATATTATTCTTAATTTATATCAATGACTTGGACGACAGTATAACAAGTAACGTACTGAAATTTGCGGATGACACAAAACTGTTTAGAAAGGTTAATACTGATGGTGATAAACAACATTTACAAAACGATCTAGACAGATTAGTGAAATGGTCTGAGAAATGGCAGATGTTGTTCAATTTTGGGAAATGTAAATGCCTACATACAGGACATAGGAACTTGAATGTAAACTATAAAATGGGAGATACTGTTCTGGGAACTACTGTAAAAGAAAAGGACTTAGGAGTTACAATAAGCGCTGATATGAAAGTTTCAGAGCAGTGTGGTATTGCAGCTTCAAAGGGTAATCAAATTCTTGGATTGATTAGAAGAAACATAACATACAAGGGAAAAAAGTTAATTATACCTCTTTATAAAGCAATAGTTAGACCTCATTTAGAATACTGTATACAAGCATGGAGACCATATCGTAAGAAGGATATAGATACGCTTGAACGCATACAAAGGAGAGCAACTAAAATGATTCCAGAACTGAGAGACCTTAGTTATGAAGAACGCCTGAAAGAATGTGGTTTAACAACTCTAGAGACAAGGAGGTTAAGAGGAGATCAGATTGAAGTTTTTAAGATATTGAATGGGTATGAAAATATTGATAGAAATATGTTTTTCTCACTCAAGAAGGATAGCAGAACTAGAGGACATGAGGTAAAATTAGTAAAGGATCAATGTAGATTGGACATCAGGAAGCACTCGTTCTCACAGAGGACAATAAATGAATGGAACAAATTGTCTACAGATTGTGTAACTGCTAGCAGCGTGAATATGTTTAAAAACAAGGTTGACACATATCTCAGGAGGGCGGGCTATAAGTAGATGAACATTGTTGGACTCTCGATAAGCCAATGGCTTCCTTGTCCACTTGCCATCTGGGCCTTTGGCTTGGATGGCAAATCTTGTTCTTGTTAAACTGGTAACGTGGAGAATATTCGCGCAGCTGTGTGTACCAGTTGGAATGATAAAAATTGTGCTTAGATGATTCGCTGTTAAGATGTAGACGTTATAATAGTATTGCTTTGTATTGTATTTTATTCAGTTCCACCAGATCCAACGACTGATAACAAAATATAAGAACAATACGTATAAATAATAAAAACAGTAAGAACAATTGTTATAATAAGGGTATTAAACCACACAATACCGACATTATTAACACAACAAGCTAACATGTTAGCATTATACATATAAATGTTTTTGAATTTCAGATCTGAAAGCATTGGCTCCTATAAATATATCACAAGTGGGTTCAGTTAATTACAATGTGTTGAAAGTAGTCACATATCTATTTAAAACTGAGTATTTCGTAACGTTGATTCTGCTATTGGAATATCTAATAGGAGTGTAGTTTCGTAGAGATCTCGAAGGTCAATGATATTGAACATTTCCTACCAGATAGGACGAATCTAAATGAGAGTGCACACACTTACGTAGATATATCAGATCTGCAACTTGCCTAGGATGTTGAAGTGTAACAGTTTTGGATTTGTAACACTTATACTTAATGTTTTTATTTAACTCCTTCGAATTTGTTGATAAAAGTACGTTTCCACGGATTCCAAATAACACTCCAACTGACATCTGAATAGAGATATATACAAGGATCGCAAACCTTGTTCCTCAGTAAATGTTGTGCAAATGCGCT